>VWZG01009896.1:572990-650919 GCA_013396735.1 Grallaria varia | reverse complement strand
GGTGCCCTCAATTGCTGCAATGGCCCAACCGAGGTGTTCAATGGGCTCATGTCGTATAAAATGTGTATCAGATGGGCTGGATATATTGACCCGTTTTTATCATGTTTCTTAATCTGTTTATAAAGACTCTTTATGCAGAAAAAGAACAGGTGATGTATTAGATACTTTACTTGAAAATATTCCTCATAACTAGTTTTCAGAGTTACTGAAATGACAGGGGAAAGAGAGTGGCTGTGTGGGGCTTTATTTCCATCTGAGCTTAAACAATGACAGGGTTATTGTCTGTTTATTTGTTTCAAAAAATAAACCTTTAAACACCTTTAAGCATATAAGGTTATTCAGAACATGTAGTACCTTAACTGATTGTGAAATCTATCTAAACAATTCCTCTCAGAAACCATTTATTATATATTTGGTGCCCCTTTATTTTCCCATATATTGGGAGAGTGTTTGTACTAATACATATCTGTAGAAAGCAGAAACCTAACAGTAGAAAATACTAAGCTGGATCTTCTCTTGCTCTGTGAAAAAGTCCTGCCATCACACTTAAGTAGAATTCTGACCTTGTAAATGCTTAAGGTCACAAAATAATTCTGTAATACTTTGGAACAAGAATTTTGCATCCTGAAATACGTTGAATATTCAGAAGGGCATTGATCCATCATTCTTGTGTGTGCTGTATGACTGGGTTTTTCAATCCAAGAAGTTAAAAAACAGCTTGCCAATATTCCTTTTATACATCTCTCCGCCAACCTGAGCGATTGCTATTTATTACACTGATCTTGCATGGAGTTGTGATGGTGGCAGAAGGGTGATGCAATGACCTGCTTGTCAAGCAGTGGTGTTACTGGAGTTAAAACATCTCTTTCACCCCCATCTCAGGTAATGTTGCCCAATTACTTTAAAATACACCACCTGTGACCACAGTGCATCAGTAGCAAAATGGGAAATAAAAGCCTGACTCTGAGATTCTTCTGCTTTACTAATTGCATTTTCACTTCATAATAAAGAATATACATGAGGGAGCTGTAATTTCCCCAGTCTAGCCAACAATTTTTTATTCTTGATGAGTGTATTTATTCAGCTACAATTCTGTCCTGAGCCTTTGTAATTTTATTTATTGCTATGCTTATTTGTAAAAATGAGAAAATCAATAGAGTATTCTTTGAAGGGAGGGAAAGGAAAAGGAAAAAAAATCACTCAGAGGCACTACAATAAATTTACTGCAGGATAAAAAACTCCAGAGACAAAAAGTAGATAAATGCCTCATGATAAAGACTGAAGGCAAAATCTGAATCATTCATTGATTCATCATGTCTTTTCTTCAGCATTTATAGAGCCAAACAAATAAGATAAAGGGAAGAGATAATCCCAGTAGCCTAATGAGAATTTTACAGTCACCATAAAGGCCTATCTTCTGAGGGCTGAATATAATGCTGTGCTCTATAGATTTATATTTAATAATGAGCTAGAGGGTGTTGTGCACTCATCTGGGCATTAGATTAGCTTTGCTGTCTTTTGAAACCTCAGGAGTTTGGCCTCAGCTAATTCCACCCTCTTGGCTGGTCTTTTTAGGATTTTTAGGCCTAGGATGTTTTAGAATTGAGGTGAGGTGATGTGACCATGACATCATAACCCCCCTTTCTATACCCCTTCCTACTAGCTGGTTGTATTGATTATTTTAATAAAACAGGGTAGGAAAGCAGTGATCTCTATGAGGTGTGGTTACATGTTTAATGAAAGTACATGGTGAGGAAGACCATGATAATTAACCCACTTAGGGCAGGATCTGGATTCTGAGTTTCAATGACATTTTTCAGAAAGAAGAGGCATGAATGCCCCACTCCCTGATGAGGCTGTTTTAGTTAAAGACTACATCTGTCTAAGATGACAAATCCACAGGAAGTCAGTTGTCTTTAGCTCTGCTAAACAAATAGTTACAGCACTATTGGGAAGATTGCACGTGTGTGCTATTTTTGTTTGTTGTGCTAAGAAAGGAACTCATGGTATTTTTTCATTTTTTAGGACTAGTTTGTCTTTTAGGGAATCAGAGTTTTCAAGGAGGCCAAAAATCAGTATTTCTTTATTCACACAGCTTTTCATTCCTTTTCACTGAGCTGTCATACATGGTCATCAATGTAGTAGACAATCCTTGGCCTGAATAACCTGCAGCCTGCAGAGACAGCCAAAGTAAAGAGGAAAGGATAGGCTCCAGATTGTACAACCACTATTGAAACTGGCAAAGTTCTGTTGCTGTTTATTGTTTGGAATGGACCACTGCCAAGTTAGTTTTCACTTGTAAACAAATCAAGAAATGATATTTTTTTCCTGGCTGATGAAGCAGTGGGACTTTCAAAGACGAAAAACACTGAGAATACCTGACTGAAGTTCTTCATACTGTAAAACTTTTCTTAGCTCTTCTGTTGCTGTTCTCCTGGTTTCACTCCCTTGTAGCAGAGACTTTATCCCAAGTTTTCACAGAATATTTTTAGGTGCTTGAAATGTTTTGATGGTCACTACCGAGCAACATTAGGAAGCAGAAATGCCATGAGATGCTGCCTCCCTGTGAACTGCTGTCTCCTCCAAGGCCCTGGCCCAAAAGACTGTAAGAGGAAGGCATATCAGTTTCTCTAGAAAGGCTACTGTTTTGCATGGAATAGTTAGTAACACTGAGAAAACCTCTTGGTCTCCCAAGGATTTCTTTTTTTCTTTATTCTTAGCATATTCTTTTTCTCATTATCTGTGCTTGGCTTTTATAAAATAAACTGTTACTAGTTTAGGGACTAGATCTAAAAAGTCTGCTTATTTTCCTTACCTATGCACCCTGATTTTACAGCTGAACCAAAGCTCTTACTTTCCACAAGATTTAAATTGGATTTTTATTCAGCAGCCAAATAATTTAGAGGGTTTCTCTAATCTCTGCTACTCTGGCTCATTAAGTGCAAAAGAATTGTCACTTCCACTCACCCTCATTGAAAAAACAGCCTTTAGTAACTTTGCATATAGCTTGGAGGCTGCTTTTGTTCCCCAAAATTAGTTTACGTTTAGCCTATATTAGTTATTCCCCTAGATACTGTGTCCCAGGCAGCTCGGTATTCAAGAGTCCTTGCAAATACAGAAGAATAACACCAAAGACTTTCTACAAAGACCTCATTGTAAGACTAAAAGGATTTCCTGTGAATAAGAGCTACACATGGACTTAACACTGCTGGGAGCAAGAACATACAAGGAGAAAGTAACTACATAGTGAAGCCAAGACATTACTGTTTTTTAATGATTTCTTTGTAGATAGAGAGAAGAGGTCTTTTCCCAAGGAGCTCATGATAATACAGCGTAGCCAAGAACACAAAAGAGAATGTTGTATAGAAGGAAAAAAGGGAGCCTTGAAGGAACAGAGGAAGCTCTGAGCTTTCTCCATCTTTCTGTACTTTTCTACTCATTTAGATGAGGTGTGAATGTAACTGATAGGCAATGCACACTGTCTCTTCTGCAGAAAGGGATTCCAGGGGGATATAATGATTTCTTACTCCTACATTATGGTGCCAGTTCAAAGGGGTAGCAGAATACAACTGAAAGGAACATCATTCTCAAGGCACATGCCATAGGACTGCTCACTACAGCAGACAATGAGTCCCTGTGAAGAAACTCTAGGAACCACTGCCAGAACTGCTTGGAAGGTGGTGTGTAATCTACGTAAACTTTGTGTTAAGATATAAAAAAATAATCATGATGGAGTGAGTAGAAACTCAGGAGTAGATGTTGATTTTGTTGAGGTAAATTGTAAAATTTATTAAAAACCAAACAACAACAACAAAAAACCAAAAAAAAACCCCAAAGCATTTTTCTAAAGCATTTTTTCCTCATGAGTCTTCTACCTTGGAGAGCTTTAAATAAACTCACATTTTTATCAACAGGGAAATTAATAGTCACCATGCATCAGGGCAAGATAGGAGTAACTTCAGCCTGAAAATGCATAAGGGATAAGAGATTCTGGGGGCAACCTTTCTCATATTGAATATTACTAATCTTATGCAATTTCAGAAAAAATTGATTAAGAATATTCAGTTCAGTGTATCTCAGATGGTGGAAGGAGAGTGATGCGCTTTCAGTAGTATTTTAAACATGAAATAAGGATTAGAATTTGTATACTCTATGCCATATGCTCTGAGATAATTTGCTCAGTTGTGTGACTAAGGTTTGCCAAGGGATGGTTTCTTAACCAGAGAGTATCTAGGAGTAATCTTTTGGTCCCAGAATACACCAGGATCTGATATTCATTTTGCTGAATGCAGACCCAGTGCAGTGCACTTCTTTGTGCAACCCTCACCTCTTCCCTTTGCCACAAAATATAACACGGTTTTGCTTCAGACCAAAGACCAGCTTACCTTGTGTCCTATCTCTGCCAACAAGCAATGGGGATGCTTAGGAGGGGGATGAGCACAACTCACCTACTCTCGTTTTTAGCGGAGATTTTGATCACCTGTCCATTGCTGATCCTCACCTCATTTTTGTCTCTAACACATTTGGTTGGAGGTAACTCTGGAGCTGGCATTTGGGCATTTCTGCAGTGTAGAAGAGCAAGCTCTGTTACTTGTGTCTGGACAAGGTGTTTATTCTGGGCTGTACTTCACCCACTGGTGGAGAAATTTTTGTGGTATTTAGAAAGAAAGAAAGAAAAGAATGAGGATGACTTCTTCTCTGTCAGATTAAGAGTAGGTCTGTCAGGCCTTTTCATACATTTTTGTTCTTTTTTGTTTTATCTAATGGCACTGTGTTCATGTTTTCTCTTCCCTAAAGCCTTAGTGATGAATTTTGTAGCTGGTGGACCAGTGTGATTACATGCTGAACCACACTGATGTAATCTTGCTCTTTCTCTTTCCTTGACCTTTCCACCTCTTTCCTCCATGCATTCAGCCTCTCATTTTTATAAGAAAAACCAAAAGCTGCTCATACTCTAATCATAGTGACCTTGGAGTCTCAGTTGGTGAGAAGCTACCTCATTTTGCATTCTAAGCCATAATTAGTGTCAGTCAATGTCAATGGCGTGAGAAACAGCTACATGCAAGAAAGGTCAGACACTGGCTGTTCCTGAGGCTGAGAGCACAGTGGGGTAGGTGGGTCTCCAGTGCCTGAAACCTGGGTATAGGAGTAATCTAACAGGATACTCGACCTCACCATGTACTTGCCAGGTACAATTTCAGATCATAGTTTTTTCACGTTACAGTATTAGTTTTGATAACCATGCAGAGACAGATGGCATTTTGTCGGCTTTCCAAAGCAGAGGAATAATTTGCCGAGCTGTAGCTAGTGTAATGAGAAGCCAAGTAAGTTGAAGATGAGGTAAAACCAAAGCATCTGTCGGTCCTCGTGTGCCAGCTCTTAGATGCTGCATACAAACTAATATTTCCACACAAAAAAGTAGTGACTGTTACAGATTTGTGTGAAAAAGATGGCATTTGATAACAATGCCACAGCAGATGTCGTTGAGTCCATGCTTGATTTTTACTACTGCTCTGTGCATTTTTGGAAGAGATACTTGCTCTGCACAGCTTGTATTGAGTATGTTCATTATAAAATTTTATTTTTTAGGAAACAATGAGATGGAAAATTTGTAGCTAATCTGATATTGTCCTTCTTTATCATGCTTTCTTAGTGGTTAGGGAGGAAGAGTTTATTTTTTTTTGATTCCTTTCAATCTCTTTTATGCAAGAGAAATGTCTATACCTATAACTATATACTGTATATAATATAAAAATCTTAAAAGAGAGCTCTCTATTAAAATACAATGAAAAATTTGAGGTTACGTGCATTATCCAATATTACATTTTTCGGCATGTGTCATGGAAAATGTGTAATTATATCTTCCCTATTCAAAGAAATCCTTCTCTTCACCTTAATCCTATTCTTTCTCATCTTCTTTGATGAGAGAGAACAATGTTTCAAAAGTTCCCCTTTAAGAGCAAAGCTTGTAAAAAGAAACCCATGGAATACTATAGCCTACTTGACTCACTCTCCTTGGTAATAGATGTGGCAACTTAATAAGAGCAGCTTCTATCTAGGTCAAAATTATCTGAGGCATGCATACTTCACCTAAAATATATATGTTTTTACTAAATACCTGCTATGATGTGGTATCCCCTGCACAGTGTGCATTGTGTTTTGGGAGACTGAGGGGCCCAGTGGGAGCAGGTGAAGGGGGGCCATATACTTCTCACAAGAGCTAAACATTTATGCCCAAGCCCTTCTCAGAAGCAGAAACAGCAGGACCACGGGCCAGCTTGAGGAAGGCTGAGGAGAGAGAAACAGCCCTTGGGAGAGGGTAGAGAAGGGGAGCCAGAGCATCTTGCCCCAGGCCTGTGTGGGACTGGGTGTAAGCTTCAAAGGGCTCCAACACTAAACAGCTGCTGGTTTTGATTGTGCTTCTGCTGGGTTTTGTTTGTGGGCTGTGAGCGGGGGCACACTGGTTGCTTTGCTGGGTGCAGGGCTGGGAGGAGGGAACGCAGTGTAGCTTCGTGTTCAGCGGGACGGGTCGCTCCCAGGGAGCAGCACTGCCGTGCTCTTGCCAAAGGCTTGGTAGGGCTGAACCACAGCCAGGAGTGAGAGGTCCAGTTTGAGGCTAAAATGGCAACAGGTAAACTGGACAGAGGCTGGTTCGGAGAGGTAAAACTGCTCTGTGTCGATTACAGAAACATATAGCAGTGGCTGATTGATTCTTTTTGCTACCTGGAGCCCTGAAGCAAGGAAGAGTGAAACTCTGAGATTATAAAGTGCTTTCACCGTGGGTTAGCAGATGCTCTCAGCCAAGGGAGCACTCTTAGACCTTGCCAATTCTTCAAAACACTTTCGTCTGCCAACCAGCATTACCTCTGCCTTATCCACGCTGAACTGAAATCTAACATGTTTTCATCCAGTACCACACTTTTGCCAAGTAATGTAAGAGCAGACATTTTTCTCGCAGTAGATTAGATTAACTGACTTTCTCTCCATTTCACAGCATTCGAAAGGGTGCTTATAACACAGAGTTAGAGGCTGAAATTGCCATATTTTGCACAATTATCGTAGAGTTTAAATGGATTATCCTAATGGAGATCTGCTATTTTCAAAATTTTGCTGTCTCTCTGTTTTTATAGTGCATATTGTCAACTGATGATGCCTTATAGCTCTTACACATTTAGTTTTCATTCTATTTGTTTCCTTATGAATGTGAAACATTATCCAGTATTTTGGGGTATTTAAGCCAAACCTTCTTAAGGACTGTGTTCAGTAGCAAATATTACTACAAAGACAGTGTGCAAAAATAGAATAAATACACTTGAGCTACACAGAGAGAGAAAAACAGCATCTAGTATTTTACTTCTGCACCTGTACAGGAAAATTAGGCTCATTCAGTGTTCTTTATTGTGCTTGAATGTTCATTTATTCAACATACCATCTGCAAGAGCTTTGCTTCCTCCCAGACACTCCACACAAAAACCTTCATTTGATAAAATTAATGCTGATAATATCTTTGGATTCTATCCTTGGAGACAGTTTGGGTTTCTTCATATGAAATAGTTTTAAATGTCTGTATAAGGCTAGAAATCCCAATGGCTTAGGATATTTGTGTCTTTGCAATGTGACAGCGGAAGTTAAATGGGAAGCTGAGTAGGTGTCTTCATAGAGGTCTAGAGGAAGAAATGATGCTGTGTGTTGAGGCACAGCAAACTTGCATTCCACTCTCAATCTGTCCAAGGACTTCTTGCAGAATATACAACTTTATTTTCTCTTTGATGTCCCTATGTTTTGTGGGTTTGGATGTGTATGTTTAATTGGGAAATGGTTTATCTTTCTCTTTATGGCATGAGAGGCTTAAAAACCATTGAAGGTTCTGAAAGACTTGGATCCAACAAGAAAGACCATGACTATACTATAGTAAAATGCACTGTAACCTCTATCTTTCTGCAATTATCAACATTGCAGGTCAGTTTTAAACACACATAAATAAAGACACAAAGGTAAAGGTAAAAAAACTAACTTATTCTGCAAATGAGTGGTAATAATTGGACCCTTGAATACAAAAACTGTAACAAATCAAAATACAGATTTAAAATTTACAAGTTTAATTGGTATAGGAATATTTTTAGAAGATAAGAAGATGAGCACATAATACCTTACTTTAAATTTGGTATCATTAAAGATGATCCAAGAAGCTAATTTAATTTTGTTCTGCATCACTTTCTTTAAGTACTGTTTTACTTTACTACTGAGCATAATAGATGACTACGATTTTGGTATATCATTTGTTAGAATAATGTTCTGATGAGCCACTTGTACAGTGCCAGCTTGAAGTACATTTAATCCTTTTTCTTGAACTATCTGTTACTCCTCTGCCTGCTCTCTGTGCTGTGTTTTTCACTGACCCCTGTTTGCTAACGATACATTTTATTAGTGCCAGTTAGAATGAATTGGTCTGTTAGGTTTAGAGCAAAGATGTTAATAATGTTTTCAACCTTAACACAATGAATATCATGCAAATCACTATGCATACTTCAAAATACTCTTCAATCCATGTGGGTTTTGTAATTTGTGAGTCTGATGCAATGTTTTATTAGAATACCATTCATAAACCTCTTTGGCACCCAGGATGCATTATTTCCTGCTTCAGATGATGAATTTCAGTTGGAGGAGCTTCTTTCACACCAAGGACTAGTTAAAAGAAAACAAACCACAAAACAAACAAAAAAGCCCCAACAAATAACCTAAAGGTAATAGATATGAACTCACTCCAGTGATCTTCTCTTTGCTTCAGCAGGTGCTTGTACTGTGACCAAACAGCCAACATGAGAAAAAAAGAGTAAAATCTGGTGCTCTCTACTCACGTATTCATGAAGTTGAGGAGTAATGTATGAGAATGGGGACTGGGTCCACATCTTGGATCACTCTGCTTAACACAGTGAAGTCATGGTCAGTTGATACAAATGCTTATATAGCATAAAAATTCTCCTTGTATCTGGTATTTCTTTTCCCAGCAGACAGAACTGCTTTTATGGGCACTATGGGGAGGTGCCATCGCACCTGAGAGCTCATCAGTTAATGCTGTGAAGGGCCAGAGGAAAGCAATAGGCTATGTCAAAGCACTGCACAGAGTTGTCAGCTGTTGGAAATCGGCATCAGCTGAGTTATTTTTGTTCAGTGACGACTGGTCCATAGGTTGCAGTTCTACTGATTAGAAATGTTCCCATTATCACTTTTTCCAGTTTGAGGTGTAGTTCATGGCTCTCATATGACATATACTCAGCTGGGAAGCAGGCTAAGTTCTGCCATCTCCCCTCTCCTCTTCGTGTATCCTTCTGGGGATTGTGCTCGATGTATTGTGGCTCACCCTTCTTTCCCTCATCATCCTCCCCTCCTGGTAGGTCCTCTCCATGGTCTCCCAAACACAGAAGACACTTTTAGATGTTCAGAGTTATTTTAGGCCTAAAAATTTGATAGGTGTGCGCTTTGTATTCTTTACTCTGGGATGACCCAGAAATATGTCCTTGTGGCAAGGAAGGCCAAGAACCTCCTGCACAAGGCAGAGCGATGCCAGCAGCTCAGGGGAGGTGATCTTCCCATCTACTCAGCCCTGGTGAGGCCACATCTGGTGTGCTGTGTCCAGGTCTGGCCTGCCCAGTATAAGACATGGGCTTATTGGAAACAGTCCAGCAAAGGACCATGAAGATGATTAAAAGATTGGAGCATCTGTCACAGGAGGAGAGGCCAAGAGAGCTGGTACTGCAGCTTGGACAAGAGGAAGCTCAGGAGGAACTTAACAGTCTGTATGAATACCTGATGGGAGAGTAAAGAAGCCAGAGCCAGATTCTTCTCAGTGGTGCCCAGTGACAGGACAAGAGGCAATGGGCACAAACAGAAATACAGGATATTCCTTTCAAGCATACGCAAAAACCTTTTTATTGTGAAGGTGTTCAGACAGAACACGTTGATGAGAGAGGCTGCAGAGTCTCCATCCTTGGAGATGCTCAAAACCCAACTGGACACAGCCTGCTCTAGCTGATTCCACTCTGAGCAGTGAGTGGGACTGCCTGATCTCCAGAGGTGTCTTCCCACCTCAGCTGTCCTGTGATGAGACCTCGGACCTTGCTACTTTTAGCTTGTTGCAAATGCAGCACTAGATCTCTGGCATTTATCTACTCTCTTGCCCATCTGCTAGAATGGCATTATGCCCACTCAGAAGGTGCTATGCCAGTTTCAACAAGGCACAGGTGCCAACAAAACATAGATTTAGAAAGATACCCTGCATAAGATCCTCCTGGTAGTAAGTAATGCCAAATTAGGCCCACATGCTTCATTACGAGGGATCACATCTGTTGAGGCTTGTGGGCATTGTACCATCAATTACAGCCTTTATCCTCTCATTCTCTTTCCTGAAAGCTTTAGTGAATGGAAAGCAAAATTTATGAGTCAATCAAGTGCCTTGAGAAAATGTGGGTTTTTCCCTAGTGGTCTCTGTCTTGAAATCTCAAAATTCAAGCTGCTTGTGTTTATGTGCCTCTGCTAGACATAATTCAGTATACACTAGATTTGCTTGTAAAGGCAATAAAAGAAAAAAACACAGGAAAATATACTTCCTTGTCATTTAAAACCATGAGAGAAGGATTCTGTGCAATTTGTTTGATATTTGTTAGACCCTGAAGAATTATTTGGACTGGTACCTTCATTTAGTAGAAGAAAATACACTATTTGGTTGTTATGCATTCTCAAGTCGGGCATTCGAAACATCACAAGCCTCAATCTGCTGGCCACTGTGTGACCTGTTTTGTCTATTGTGGGTGAGACCTGAAGAGGCTGTATTGCTCAAGACATGCTATGAGAAGAACTGATGACCCAGGAAGAACTATTAAGGCCTCCTGCTTCAAGAACATGGGGCGTGTGTAGATAAAGATGGATGGCAAAGTGCTGGTTGAGTGCTGCCTGCTGAGTCTGTAGCAGTTGCCTGTGCCTGTGGTAGTCTATAGGATATTTGTCCTTCATGTCAGATGTGCCAGCTTTGGAGTTTGCAATGCCAGGAAGATATCTGAGTCTTCTCACTGTTGGCCCTGACTTATCTTGACCTCTGCTCAGTGGGTTGCTTTCAAGATCTCCCTAAACTAGAGCATGTGATTTACCATCAGGTAACTAATCTAGGCAGGACTGAGCAATGCCAAAGTCGGGGCAAAGAATGCCATGTAAGAAACTGTCTGAAGCACAGCAGTCAAATAACTGAGTAGGACTGACAGCCTTGACAACCCCCAGTGTCTCATGATCTACCTTAGGCTGTAGCCAGTGTGAGGTGGGCACTGCTTTGTACCTGTCTACACCTTATATTTACCGTGATCAAAACTGGCTTGCATTAATTGGCAGCCAGTTTAATTTGAGCTACGCCAGCCCTAAAAGCACAAGCCCAAACACAGCCCCGCGACCTGTCAGTGTATGCTTGTCCCTGGGTGAGTCAGGAGGCTTGCAAGGCAAGGCAGCCCTTCCTCAGCCTCTGCCTGCACGGGCAGCGTGGGGGGATCGCTGGAGGTGCAGGCACTGAGCTCTGAGTGCGGTCACGTTGCTCCAACCCTGCCTCACGTTGCTTCGGCCGATGGGCAAACCAGCTGTAACACCCCCTTCTAATATAAAGCACCATGATTCTAATGGTGCTTATTCCATTCTTACATCATTAAGAGAAATATGTTCTAAAGTACTGGTGAGTCCTGCAGACTGAATTTTATTCTCGTAATGATCCAAATATTGATATCCGAACAGTCCATTATTTATGCACCACTGGGTATTCTGCTCCTGGCCTTTTCCCATATCTTTCCGTGCCAACCTGGAGAACATGTGCTGTCATATGGTTTACCTATTCTTTAAGAGTTAAAACAATAAAAATAGCACAGCAAGATCTTGTCCATAAACAATGGAAACACTGCTCTAAATTCAGTACTATTTCTGTTTTTACTATGTGATCGCTTCTTTGTTGTTAATCACTTGCCCTACTTAATTCATTCATTATACTCAAAAGCTTTGAGATTAAACCTCCAGGCAGGATAGCTTCATATGAATCCTTTCTTTTTTATCTGTTCCAAGTTAGATTAAGTCTAGGTCCTGTTTAATGACGTGCCACTTGCTGGCTTTTCATGCAGAAAGAATTCCTCATACTCAGCGGTATGTATATACCATATAAATTATAAAATATTTTACATTTTTTTTCTGAATTTCTAACTAATATGTCCTGCAGAAAACACTGTTATTACAAGTTCCTTTGGATATGGGTGGTTGGCCACTTCTTGTGTGATTTTTTTTTTCTTTTTAGTGATCAACCTTGCTGTTAATTTTTCAGTTATTCAGGTTTTTATTTAAATTATGTAATTTCATAGCAATTTTGTTATTAATGGCAGTGATAAGACTTCTTATTTGTCTATGCCTGCAACTCAGTAAGTCAGTTATTGGGATGTGTTCACCTGCCATACAATGTTAACAGCCTGCCTATGCCTGACAATGCTTGGCTGTTTATGCACTAGTAGGGCCAATGCGCCTTAGACATGGTGAGTTGATGGTCAACAGCAGCTCAGGGAGTGTGATGGGCCTCTCACTTGACAGTCTGAGTGATGAAGTACTTTAATATGACTCTCTTGACTGGGGTTAGGCTTTGTCATGGGTCTGACATTGGAATTTGTACCTCTGCATCTTTCCTGAGCTGTCTTTGTTGCACTGCTAATGGGCTCCTTTGCATCCTCTGTCCTGTGGTTAACAAATCCATTCCATGCTGGCAAACTCCTGATTCCAAAGGCACTTCCTCTAGGTTCTGCTTGCACTGATCCAACTTTGTCTGGCAATTCCATGCTGGACTCATAACCATGTTTTTGGCTTTTCCACATTCTTTCTAACACTAAAAAGTTATTTGGTTGGAAGTGCCTTGCACAGCTGTAACGTCATTCCCTGTGTCCGTGTTCTGATGTGTTGCAGATGGCAGGTTTCTTTATGCTAACCATGAGTGTAGATATATATATACACAAGGAGAGTTTGGCTACACTGCCAAATCCCACAATTCTGAAAATTTGGGACATATCTGTTTTCACCTATTTTTATTTCAAGACAGGAATTGAGAAAACAAAACTGTAGTTCAGCTATTTCTGGAAAGCCTGCTGCAGATAAGTGGTAGGTTGTGTTAGCAATGAAAGAGCAGCTTTGTCCTGCTGAGAGAAAGTGATCACAAATAGGCCCTATCATGATATGGCTTCTAAAAACCTTTGTCCCCCAGAATTTAAGGCGGAACTCTTCACAGAAATGGAAGGTAGCAGTGATGTCCATCCAGGACGAATCATGTTCCATGTTTTCTGGAGAGTTCTTGTCCTCACTGTTGCCTACTGCGTTTAGGAGGTTGGTTCCCTAACTCCAAAATAAAGCTGCTCTTGAAGGGTTATTTTAGTTATGTTAGTTGGGCTGTACTGACTGTTAGTTATGCTGAACTAGTTATGTTGCATTAAGCCAATTTGGACAGGAGGGATTTTTTGTTGCGTTTCGGAACGTTTCTGCCCATTTGTAGGGAAGATGAGCTGGAATCCCCAGCCTGGGTTTCTGGGGACTCTCCAACAGTTCACCCAGATTGATGCAGTCAGTCATTCAAGGCCTTGGCTTTAGGCCTTTCTTCAGGACTCATTAATTCTGTTGTAAAGCTCTTGCCAGAACTCTTCTCAGCACATCCTGTGTGTAAATGCAAACTGTGGCCTGCCCTGTGTGCCCCTTCCAACTTGTCACGCTCCCTGATGCAAAGTTTTTGATTATTTCACCTTCAGGGCAGTTGGGAGTCCGGTGTTAAGGGATTTTTATACGGCAAAAATAAGAGCCAATGAGTTGGTAGCATTTTCTTTCAACTGTTATCCAGATTAGTTTTGCAAGTAGAAAATGTTTTTATTGTTACCAGTACTACTAACTGATTTTCAAAATTAAAACCAATATAAACCTTCATAAGGAAGATAAAAAGGACTTTTTGTTTTTTTTTCAATTCTGTAAGTGAAAAATGTTGAGAACACTGATGAATACTTAGGTGGGATAGAATGGAAGAAGAGAGTTTAACTACACCTAAATATTTGGATTAAGCAATGACTTAACAATTTATTCTTTCTTCTGAAGGAGTCACCAGTCAAGAAGAGTCAATACTAATCACAGTAGAAGGGATACTTGACTTGGAGAGAATAGTAGATTTAAGCATTTTGAAGAATTTAATGTTAAATAACTCCTTAATAACCATTTATATGTATATACATATATATGTGTGAAAAAGCAGAAGCAGACGACTCAACATAGACAAAAATGGAATAATTTCACATTTCTGCAATACCTATAGATAGTCAAACATTATGAATGCAAATACTGGTACAAAAATATCATCTATAATAAGTGATTGACAGCCTTCCATCTTGTGAATCAATTAAAAATCTCCTACACTCATGTCCTTAAAAAGTTTGATGTAAAAAATGAATAAACCAGTTGTTTTCCTTCCCTCTGCCCTCTGTTGCTAGGCTGTACCACTTATCACCTGTGGGACTCTGGGCCTGGCACAGAATTAACAAAGGGAATTGCAGTGCTTTCAGTTCAGGGGCTGGTGGTGTTTCACAGCAGGCGTGCCCCTCACAGCCAGCTTTAGAGAGGAGAGCCGTAGCTTTTCAACTCCATAGCGTGATGTTATCAAATATTTTGAACTGTAATCTTGCAATTACTATTAATGTTGCATTAAAAGATTATTTAATGAAGGAGATCATGCAGAGAACGAGCAATATAATGGCTCCAAGCAGCTTGCCTCCCACATACCTGGAAAAACTCCCTACTGCTACAGAGGGAGGAAGAACAGTTAGTGCCAGTTCTAAACAATAGGTTTCACACTGTATCTGTTAAGACCTGTTGCTTTTGGCAACACAAACTGACTCAAAGGCATGAATTTAAATTTTAAAAAGTGGTGTTTGGTGATTAAAAGACAAACATGGAATATTCGAGTTTCTGCTGTGCATTGTTGAGTATTCAAAGGTAGTTGTGGAGGTGTTGGCTGTCTGGGTGTTCCTTTCCACCACATATTGTTTAACCTCTCTATGCATTTCACGGCCAGATCATGTTCTGACAAAACTGTGGCTAATTCAGAAGCAGATGCACTGGCTCTGGTGTAAAACGTGTTGGAGTAACAGAGTTGCTGAGGCTTCAGTTATGCTTTGGAATTGAAACGTGTTTCATGTTGTGAATTTGCGTGACTGCTGCCTTAGTGCTCCATTGGCAGGTCCCTGGTAAAGCAGATCTCACTCTGGTGTCTGTGACAGTGGCGGCACCTCCTTAAGCCTTCACCTCGTGTGTCTGGTTTTCTCTTTGCAACACGTGGAAAGCTGAGCTAAGTGAGATGGCATTGACGTGTGGCTGAATCCTGACAAGCCAGCAGTGGCACGGGGAGTCCTGCATTACAGACCCTTTCGGAAACTGGTCCACATTAAAGGACACGGGAAACACATAAAGGACATGGGAAACACAGGCACATTATAAGCAAAGTAACACTGCTGCACCATTTAAAAAAAATAATAATCAAAAGAAAACATTACTAGATCTGGTAGAATGACAGCTGTGATGGTGAAAGGACACAGGCAGGGCAAGATTTGGAGGAAGAGAACTGTTTATTTTTGTTTGTTTGTTTTTTTAATTCTCCAGTACAGGAAAATTGGACAAGTTTTCCATACAAACCCTTCCTTGTGTCATGCGTTGTGGATGTACATAAGGAAAATCCTCGATGCTCTTCCATCCAGAGCAACTGGAGTTGGAGCACAGCACCATGTTTGTGGCTTAGCAAAACCCTCACAAGGGCCTGTGCCTGAAACAATGTGCTGTGCTCCAAGAGCAGCTGTCAGGGATTTTATTCTTCACACGGAGGGAAGCTGGTCCTGCTCTGCTGGAGTGCAAATACCCAGGAGCAGTTGTAACCCAACCAAGCTGCAAGATCTAGTCTGGATTTCACCCTTCTGGATCCCAGCAGAGATGCTGGTGAGCCCTCATACTGTACAGAGCTAACAGGGAAAGTCAATAACAAGTAAGCACCTTCACCTCTCTTTTCCCCATCATTTTTCTTGTTAATCTTGCCTTCTGTTCACTGTGAGCAAAGACCCTGTGTGTACAGCTATTTACACAGATTTATTACCAAGCAAAAGAAAATCCTACCTCTGACAAAATCTAATTGTTAGACTGGAGATATGAGTGTTCATATCCATTTCTACACATCTTTAAATTTCAGTGTTTCCATCCAAGTCATTAAACAGTAAGCCTGCTTTCCTCTCATCTCTATTTGTGATCACATTTACAAACCATGAATAATTAGAAATAATATATGAAACAAAGGCCTTTGGGGCTATATTAATCAAGGAGAAAAGGGTTACTCATGAAATGTTATGGGATAAGCAGAATTATCAGTAGGAGATTATTCCTTCAGCACTAGCCTTTTCTTTCTTTTACTTCTGTGACTCCTGGTCACATTAGAAATACAGTATTTTGTGGGAAAAGTGCAATATTGTCTCCGTGATGATATATTTTTAAAAATTAGAATAATATTGGTTTTAATCTCACAATGTCTTTGGGGGAAAGATTGGTTTAATTCAACCCTTTTCACACAAGAGAAGTTTCCTGAGTGATTTTAAGGGCATATGGCCTAGGAATGGAACCGCATGTCTTGAATGAATTCCAGCAAATTTCATGTGCACTTCTTTCACTGCATCTTTGTTGATACAGAGGAAAAATTAATTCAGTCTTCCAAGTAACCCTGAGTAGATTGAAAGAGTGCCTGTCTCTTCCTCTCTAGTTATGATTTTCCATGGTATGTGTATTCCTCTGGGCATTGAAATCTTAAAAAATAGCCATAAAATCATGAGAACATGAGGGAGTTGTCCTGAGAAGTGGCCCAACCTTTAGAATACTTGCTAGGGGATGAAAAACATTATCATGAATTTTGACATATTGAAAACTGTAAAGGAATTTATTTTTGATTACTCTTTTCTATGATACATTTTTCTCAAGAGACCACTGCTGGCCATGTGTTGTCTTCATTCCGTCACCTTTATAGATTAAACCAATGGAACGGAAGAAATAAGTGGAAGGGAGCAGCATACTCTAGAAACAAACAAACAAACAAACAAACCCCTCCCAAAACAATAACAACAACAACAACAAAAGAAATGCATAGAGAAAGAGAAGTTTAGAGAAGAAACCTGTCACACAACAACAGTTTTCACCATCTGTTTATCAGTTCTCAAACTGAAGCAGAACACGTGAATCACATAGCAAAGAGCAGAGAGGTCCATTGTGGGAGGTGCTCCTGAACAACAGCAGCCTTTTAGATACAATCCTCTTTTTCTTCATGAATTTTGGAAGATAAACATTTGGGTTTACAGATCTGCAACCAGAGGTTTATGAGTTTTTGTGATACTGGAGTATGTCTTTGGCTTATCAACTCAACTAGGAGGAAGAGCTGGGCTTTTAAAATGACTCTACACTGCATTAAGCTTCCTAAAAAATACACTGATGTATTTTTGCCTTACTTTCTAAGCACCATCCAGTCTCTTAAATGCTTTTACAAATGAAGCTTGAATGCTAGCTTTCACTGCTATCTGAAATGCAACTTATTATTTCTAATGATCCCTCCTCCTCTTTGAAATGCCACTCAATTTCTCTTTACTGGAACCATTAAGTACAGCTAAACTAAATAAATAAATGAGAAGAATATTTCTAGCATGGAAACCTTGACAAATTTATCTGTTCTATTTCAACAATTTTTCAGTTGGTAATGAAATACTCATCTCTGTAGCTCATTATGAAACTTCATGAAGTTTCTTTTAACACTGTTGGTGGTGACGTTACTGGGAAGCCGTGTTAACTAATGAATGTTACATTTATAATTCATTCTAAGCAATCTAAACTGTTGCTGGAAAATAGTGAGTGCCTTCTGAAGCTTTATGAATATAGTTGCAGGTATATGAATAATTTGTAACTATATATTCACTGATTAGACAAAATAATGGAAGTCTTGATACGAGTTGTTACTGGAGTGACACCTGCTAAAAGCCTCACTTTCTTTTTGAACCAGTTGTGATACAGACAGTACTTTTCCATGAGTGTTCAACAGAAATCCTGCTTCATAGTGAAGTGCCTCTTCTCCAAATCCAAAAGAAGCAATGTGTAACCTTCCTTCCACTCCTTAAATTAAAATATGCTAATCATATGTTAATTAATTGCATTAAAATTTAAGAGGAAACATGTAATTATAGTACACAGGTGCAAAATTATTAGCTAAAGTTTCAGTATAATAAACAACTTGAAAACTGAACCTCTCATCATTATTTATTAGTGGCGACCGTGCAGTACTTGGATGCTCCCAGTTTGTGTGATGTAGTAATGGATAAGGAAAAGCTCTACATTCTGTTGGTGTTTTGACCACCCATCTATATTTTAATCTGCTGTCTGGTTATGTCTTCTGTTTTACACAGAGCCTTTGTTCTCAGTTCTCATTCCGAAGATTTGTGGAGCTGAGATGCACATCTTCCAGCCACGACTGGGAAGCAGAGCTTGGAAAGTGAATTTCTCAAAGTTCTAAACCATGTTGCTATGCCAAACTAAAGTATCTGGCACCATTCAAGTTCAGGCACATTGAACCAGGAATGTGATCTTTGTGCAGGGCTTTACAAATACAGATTTAATGGGTGCTGCTCTCGCGTCTTCAGCAAGTCCAAATGCAATGATCACAAATGCTGTACTTGGATCTAATGGTCAGTGTGATGGCACAGAATGGGAAAGATTTATGGGCAGTGTAAAACTAAGCACCAGTGAAGTTCAGGTGCATGTTAGCACTCTTGCCCTCTCCCCATGTCTGCAGAAGATTCAAGTAGGTAAGAGGACGTGAATGGCTTAGACACCTATGCAGTCCCATCTCTTTTTAGCATTCTCTGAAATCCACAGGGAGGGCTCTTTTGCAAAAACTTGAATTCAGGTACAGCCATTACAAATAATGACTGTAAACCAGGTTTGCTTGAAAAAAACGCATCTACCTGGACTCAGACTGATCTTGCCATAGCATAACTCTGAAATTATGTTATTTATTCCTGTTCTGAGGAGGCTGTACCCATGCAGCAGAGTGAAGAATCACAGGCAAGCTTATTTTTCTTGACTTAGCATGTCTTGCACCTTTCTGTAAAAGAGTGAACATCTGGAGAATCACTGGCTGTGAGTTTGGACACGTTTGCAAATGTACGTATTTCCACTGAAACTTGAAACTTTAATTTCTGCATACTTCTAAGTGGAGTTTCCTGTAATCTCTGTTTTGATGCAGTCAGTAAATGGGATTGTTTTTCACATCATAAATGGGTGGAAGAGCCATGAATTGCTGCTCAAGTGGTTCTACTTTCCATTTACATGCTCTGTGCAGCTTTTACTTTCTGTGGACTCTTGTGACCTTCCCTGCTGGTCTCTGAGATTTACATGAGGGAAAAAAGGCCTGGTGTTGTTCAGCCAGAGTTCCCCTTTAAACATTTCATTTTCCTGAGAAAAAGAGTCAAATTTTGTATGAGAAGAGTTGTTACAGTATCAACCTAAAACTGGGGGTTGGCCTCTTCTCAGTAGTCCTAAAAGAAACTGTAGGTTGTGCTTCTGTAAATATTGACCAGTCTCTTTGCTGATGTTTAACTCATTCCCTTATTCTTCCAGAGCCTGAGGCCTGCAATGTGGCTGTGCTTTCTGATCCACCTTGTTATGTCTGGCACCAAAAATTAAGAGCTGCTTTTTTGCCCCTCTCATAGCTCACTTTTAAGGTGATTTTTTTGTTTGTTTGTTTCTCGTACTCTTTCTTCATCATTTCAATAGCTTAAGGTGCACTTAATTGCAAACTAAGTAGCTTGCATTCCCCTTGCACGCATTAAAGAGTAAATTCTGAATGATTGGACATAACTAGTACTTATCATCATAAATAGCTTATTCATCTCTTCCACAGTCAGACTATTTCATACTGTGCAACTTTTCTGCTTTCTGGAATATCACCACTTAAACTGTGGCACGATTTTCCCATGAGGACACATTAAAAAGGCCTTTCCTGGAACACAGCTTGGAAATGTAACCTGTAACGTTGTATTTAACCCAATTTAATAGCACTCAAAAATTGGATGAACAGGTACAATACCTACACAGTAGAGACAGTGTGCCTTTTTTTTTTTTCCCTAGAATCTGATTTTTATTTTGAAGTCACTTGCCTGTTTGGTGAAAGTATTTCACTATTATTAGGCTTCGCAGCTTCAGAAAGAGTTACTTTCAGATACCTCTCTGAGATGATACACAAGGCAGCAAAAACTCAGGTACTGCACATGTCATGTCCTAACCTTGAACTGAACGGCACTAAAGCCAGCCTGAAGTTTAATAGTTTCTTGGACCATGACTTTGCAAGGGAAAGCTGCTCTTTTACTGGTTAAAGATGATGAGATGTTTGTTTTACAATGAACTCTGTGGATATGGAAAAAAAGGGGAAATGAATAATCATGTTCAATCTCTGCAATGGTTTTGTTGCGTTTGTTTCGGGTTTTAAACGAACCTCACAGCAATGTGTCTGCAGGTAAGGATGTGCAGTACCAGACAGAGCAGAAATGTCCTGAAAAGCCTCCACTCATGGCAGTATTTCATAAATCCCAGAGAAACTACCGGAAACAGTTTGGAAAAACTCACTAGGAGGAAAACAAATTATGAATTAATTAAAAAACACAGATTGAGTTAAAAATACAAATTGGTCAATTTCTGTCAGCTTCAAACATGGCCATTAAAAGGATCAGCACCAGACCCCCCAGCATGTCCACTGATGTTCCTCAGGGATGCTGGGGGAGAAGCTGGCACAACTTGGACCAAACATGACCTCAGCCCCTGGCAGGTAATGCCAGTGGGCAATATCTCCTGAAATGCCTAGAGACTATCAGATCATGCCAATAAAGAACTTCAGTCCGGGACTATCCATCATAGGCAGGGCTTCTTAAGGGATTTGGGTATATTTCTTCTGTGTAATGAAATACAGAAAGCACACGTTTTTCAATTATTTTTGTAATTAATGGAATTCATCCACGATATTATTTTTCTATAGCATGGAAAAGGAAGAATGAACATGCTTTCTCTGTAGTATTTATAACCTTTCAACTAGATCAATGATTAGCAACCAATTGTTGCACATAAAATATGACTTGGTTTGGACTGATCTGCCAGCTTTTTGGTTTGGGTTCTAGGGGTTGGTGCCAGACAAAGGAAAATTGACATTTTTTAAAACCATGTGTGCAGTTGCTAATGGTTCTTACTTGAAGATGAGTATCATGTCATGTTACAGGTAAGCAGGAGAACCAATTGTACATTTGTTGCACAAGTTACATAAATTACAAAGGCATGGTTAACTCACCAATGGTCTCTCATTAGTGCTAAATTCTACCCTCAATTCAGCTCGTGAGGCTGAGCATCCTGGAGGAGTGCCAGGCTGGGGCACCCTCCCTCATCTGGAGTTGCCTCTTGTTTTCCCTGTTTCCATGGGTAGGTTGGAGTGCTTCACGCGTGACCTCTGCCACTAAGTTTCTCTCTCCTCGATAAAACCCAGGGATAAGTCAGATTAATGACTTTTGTCTGTTTGTCCATTTTTGACAGGAAGCAATTATAGCCGGTGAATAATACGTTGTGTCCTATGTGTGCTTTTACTCTGTGTTTATGGTTACCAAAGGAGATTTCCTCTCCACACACTTCCTTTCACTAAAGGAAGAACAGTCTGATGTGCCGTTAGTCCTTGCTGTTTTAGTCATTTAACTGCTGCAATATAGCACTTATTTATTTTATCTGGATTTATTTCTTCTCTCCTTTGTGTCCATAGCTGGATACCTCCAGTTGTGTGGTTATGTGTCATTAACTGGAGTTCAATCCATAAGTGTTCATGGCTTTAATGGAGAATCCAGTACTGAAAACAAAGGGGCCTGTGGTCTCCTTGGGAGGCTGGGGCTGGGAGAATTCAGGGACAGCAGAGAGCTTCAAGCAGGAATTTGTGGGAGCTGTTGTGTAGCCAGAGGGTTGGAAGTAGGACTGTATGACCATGAAGTAAAAATTAGGCAGGGCCAGGGGGAAGAGGGTGTTCTAGAAACACTAAATCCTACTCAAAGCAAGAGATATTTATACTTTTAAGGCTCTATCTGCCATGAAATCCATGTAGCTATTGGCAGCATGACACTGAACCTGAATTAATCTGCCTTGAGCTGACAATGAACACCCACAGCTACAAAGCTCCTCAGCACCCATGAGTGCCTTGTCTGCAAGAGGCTGTGATGATACATGGGATGTTGTCATGCACATTTGGGAACCTTACAATCTCTTGTGAAGTCCATGGAAATTTTGCAACCCAAAATTTCCAGAGGCTCCATCTCATACTCCAGGAAGCATCCAGTCAGATGAGCAGAGGTTTGCACTGTATTAGATTTTATTATCCACACTACTCACCCAATAATCAATAACCATCTTAGCAACATGGTGCTAAATTAAATCAAGGGCAGTAGTACTTTCAGTACCTTCTCACGCCCTTTCAGGAAGCATGTTCTCCAGTCATACATATGACATCTACTGCAGCTGACCCTGGTCTGTAGAGTCCAGGACCTGCAAAAGTACATGGATGCCTCTGTGCCCCTGTAAATGAGTAGCTGTGTGTGCATCTGTAAGTCACATATAACACAAACATATGGATATGTGTTAAATACACGAGCTGGTCTTGCAGTGCAGAGCCAGAATTTCCATGCTTGCCCCAATCGCTGTAATCTGAGCAACAGGCTCCGCTCCTTCAGTCTCCACTGGATTTTTGCTTCCCTGCCAGTGCACAGGTCAGCTAACCTGTGATAAAAGTGGTAGTGTGTTAATTCATCCACCCCGCCCTCCCTTGCCCAAATGCCATAAACAGTGCTGAGAACAGCAGTGAGAGTTTCAGATGACTCTGGTTGCAAATCCATTTCTGCAAATTACTGGGAGTCTTTTATGCAGAAAAAAAATAATGTTACTCTGAACTGCAAATCTGCACTCAGGAGACCGAAAAGAAAGAAGATGGAAACATGCAGGTCTGATTCTGCTTTTGGTGTCACCCTTAGCAAAATTTCTGTGGCAAACTCCTAGAGCAGTTTGTTGCCAAGAGTTTGCATAAAGTGTGCCGTATTTGAAGCAATTGAGTTAATGTTTGAGATTCTGACAATCGGAAAAATAGGTTGGCATAATTATATTAAGATATCTGAGAGTGTCATGTGCTTTGCAAGACTGAATTTTAAACTGTTGATTTAAATTAATAAAGATTCAAGAGTTTATAATTTGTTTATTTATTGAAATCAAATGCAGTCCATGTTTCTAACTAATTGAAAAGTATACTTGTGATAGAGAAAGTATTTAATTTGGGCAGGCAAGCTACCAGACTTCCAAATAAAGATGATGAATTGCAAATTCTCAATCTTAATCCCTGTAGGCTGACAGTTACCCTCTAAAAACAGCATTTGAGTGATATACTATAGCTCGTAATAGCACACAGCTGCAGAGTAGGAAATCCCATTGATATTTTGCAAAGCTTTTATTTTGCCTCATTCATTTATTTTAAAAAATGACACATTCCTTGTTTAGAATGAAGAACTTTTTTTGCAATTGTGAGTGGACCTGACCTTTAAAACGCATGTGTAAAAATGCCTGGGATCAGTTCTGAATTTACTTTACTTGCATGAAGCATTTTCAGGAGCGCAAATGCATGTGTGATTTTGCAACCTCTTCCCCCTCCAAGTGTAAAGAACACATATCTGTTATATATCCCAATATTCAGCATACAAGATCAAATGTAAAAAGGTTTTTTTCTGTCTCTAATATGTAAAGCGTGTGTCCAACAACAGCAGCAAAATCAGTGCCAGAAGAAGCAGTCCATAGGGAAGCAGTAATTTGTGTGTCTGCACATTATTCTGTGTCTATGCACATATTAACCCTGGTATACAGTAAATTGTGTTACCATGGCAGCCCTCACATGGAAAGTTATACACTAGTAGGGTGTCTCTAACAACCACCAATGGGGAATATGCATGTTCTGGCAAATGAAGAAGGGTGTAGGGTTTTTTTTTCTGGAAGGAAACAATACACTATAATCAAGAATGGGAAAACCATGTTGCAGAAAGGATGAAACAACTCAGCATTTGCCCCAAATGTAAGAGGTGGGAAAAAAAAAAATCCCTCAGAACTCCCTCTCTCCCTTTTCCCATGAATCAGCAGCACCATGACTCCCAAGGGCTGGAACGCTGTAGCCTTTATTCAGACAAAGCTTTTCATTCTGTATACTTTTCATTGCAGCTTGTACATGGTCCTTTGATTTCATTAGCTTTTTTGTCCAATTTTGAGATTGAACATCTTTCTCTATGATGGAGCTGGTTTGTCAAGGGTGAGCTGTTACCAGTGATGCTTACAGTTCGTCAGCACTGCATGATATCATGTGCTGTGTTATATTTTTAGTTGTATATACAACTTTGCCAAACTTCAGCTTTGTGGCTGACATTTTGAAACAGATGCTATTTGCCTGAGTTATTTCCTTTTTTAAATGCTTGAACAAAAAAAGGTTCAACTACTTAAAGAAGTCAGATTAGAGGAAAACTATTTTTTAACCCCATTGGAAATTTTTGGACCCTTCTACTGGAATGTTTCGCACCTGCTGGTTTGAATTGGAGTCTCAACATTAGTAGTACATAAATTATAGCATTTGTCAAAGAGAAAGTACAGTAGAAATGAGAGACCATGTCAGTGTTTTACAATGCAAAACCCAACTCTGGGTAAAGTGAATGTAAGGTCAGCAGTTTGTGTGAGTCATCAGTGGTTTAGAAAGAAGAAAGGAAAAAAGACATGACAAGATAGACACTCATTCCCAAGAGCTACAGGCTTGTTGTACTGGCTGAAGTTTAATAGAAAAGCGGTGCTCCTGTCAGCTGGTGTACTACATAATAATGTTAACACCACTACAAACAGGTTGTGGTTTATTGCTTCAATTTCTTATGTACTGGCAAGAGAATTAACAAGATTGATGCATTAGGATCTTAGATCTCAGTCAAATTAGGTGACTAAGAGGGTGATGAAAAAAATGCTTGTTCTTTGAAGGAGCACAACTCCATCAGAAACTTGTTACATCCTAGCATCAGGCCATTTGATGAGCTGCTGATTTAACAGCACACTTAGCAGGCAGTAGTTACATTGATAGGGGCAACTACTTAATCAGTGCTTTAAAGATATTATGTTCAGAGTGATTTAAAGGGATATTGTGCTTTAGTAAGTGTGCCATGAGTATGAATACGTTCTGCATGAAGTGAATGCAAAAATGAGGTTGCAAGTGTCATTTATATTGTCAGCTTCTTTATTTGGACATATGTTAAGAAAAAAAAAAAGCCGTTAGATACAAAACAAACACCAGCATTTTGAAAATATTACTTACTGGATGGAAAAAGCCATCCGTGGAGGAGAAAAGGGAAAGAAAATAGCAGCTATCACATTCCATGGATTTGCATGGCAGGGAGAGAAAGAAACTAATGAAGAACTGTAAAATATAGGTGAGGAGAAATCATAGGAGTAAAGTGAGCAAAGCACTTGATTTCTGCCATTGGGCTCCTATGACTTGGAAGATTTCCCTCATCATCATGAATGTATCCAGGAATGCTGATTGCCTCTCAATATCTGCCTTGTGTATCAGGTGGCTTGAGGAATAAACCTTCCTTGCCTTCCCAAGCAAGGGCAAACCAGCTTGGGACTGAGGGAGCTGTCAGTGCTTTGAGATCTGATACTGCATTTTGTATCTGATAAAAATCTGTGGGGGATCAGCATGGGAATTGCTTTCTGAAGCCTCATAGACAATATGTAAAATAACAAATAGAAAAAAAAAAAAGTGAGTCAGCAGTATCAGTGTATGTGGAATATCTGATGTTGGAGGACGTTCCACCTCTGGCTGAGGCGAAGGGTGTTTCAGGCGAGGTGATGGATGGATCCAAGCCTGAAATGACTGCAGCTTTCACATACTTTGTCTCTAGTTTTGGGCTGGTCACTGTGGCTCACCTGCCTCAATTCATAGGGGTCTGCAGATTTACACCCCTCTCGTGGCCCAGAGTCCACAAGTCTGGGGCTCTGCTGTAACTCCCCACAACAATGAGCCACCTTCCTCTGCCTGGTTCATCCCAGTAATAACCAGTTACTGCTGGGGCACTGCGGTGCAGGCAGTGGAGCCTGAGCCCAGCACCAGGGTCCCACGGAGAGCTGTCGTCCTGTGGCATCCCAGGCAGATGGTGAGAATTCATCAAATTTTGGAAATAGCCTGATCTTTAGGATCCATAACAGAAAACACAAAAATAGAGGAGGGGAAATAAAAACAGTCTTTGCTTAGGGCAGGGGAGCTATTCGTTTTGTTGAGGAGAAAATGAGGCAAGGCAGAGTCATTAGCAGGGCTCCTTCTGAAAGCAGAAGTTGCTTGGGAAATTACAGTGCCATTGACTAGAATACATGGAGCACAAAAGGGAGATATAATAAGAGGGAAGCAGTTATGCACCTAAGCCCTGAAATGTAGCATTACATCCATCCTGAGAGGTAATCATTCCTGTCATTACTAAGCTGTAAGATCACTCAGTCCTAGCATGGTAGAAATCCAGGAGCTCAACACATCAGTCAGGTAGCTTTTCATAACCCTGCTTCTGTGGCTCAACTGGAGTTCAAAAAAAGCTCCAGATAGTGGCTGCTAGCAAAGCTTGTAAGTAATAACTCATAAACCTCCTTAATTGAAATAACCCAAATTTTATCTTCATTACTGCTTTGCAGAGTTATTTGAAAGTGCATTGTTTCTTTTTCAGGAACTGATCCAGCAATACTTGCACTTGTGGCTCTGGAAGAGAAATTTTGGGAACAAATAATATATGATATAGCAGAGATTTCTGCCTTCTTTTAAGTCACCTCTGGTGCCCACTTAATTGGTGCAGTTGTGTTTGGTTTGTTTGTGTGTATGCCCTGTATTACAGAACCACGTTCTCATTGTTACAGCAGCAGCAGGTGTCACTGTCAGTGGGGATAAAGGCAGTGAGCGGTGATGGCTGTCCGAGCAGGGCATGGGACACACAGTCCACACCAGGGATGGGCAGCAGAACAGACATCCTCAGGATGACTGCTAGACCACCATGCTCTCTGTGTACAGCCACTAATGACTTTGCTAGCCTTGCTCATTGAAATTATGTCCTGTTCACCACCTTCGAAACCATTCAAATTATTCCTAGTACCGCCTTACAGATCCAGGACATGATACACTGACTCAGAGAAAAGGTCCTGCACTCTATCTGTGAAGCAGCCAGAGAAACAGGAAAGTAAATGTTTATTTACCACAAAGTTTGACAAAATGCAGAACCTTCTGACATCCTTAGAGGATAAAAAACTCCGACAATCCCTGCCAAAAAGACAGTTTTGGAGAACGAGATGGAAAATTGTATGTTTTGCTGGGAGATTCAAAGTAAAACTGTGACAGAAAAAATACTGCATAGTGGTGCAAATAATTGAGAATTTCTCCCAAAAGATGCAGAGGTTTTTAAAAACAGCTTGAACTGTTCTGATGACCTTAAGATTACTGGCACCACCAGAGCCATAGACTTGCCCCCATTTATTTCTGTGTCCAGTCCTTGCTCTCATTTTGTCTGAGAGCACATCCCAGAGAGCAGATATATTTAAGGAATTCAAACTCAGAGGAATTCATTCCAACTGTGAATATACAGCCGCATCTCTCCATTACTGTCAATATTTATGGCCAAAAATATGAAAGCTTCTTTCCTCTTTACATGAAAACCCAATTTCTGTGTTTTCACTAATGCTTTTTCTTAATAAGGATTATTCTTCCCTACTTAGGGACCATGAGTGAATCACCCCCTGACCTTCTCTGGCGCAACCTAAACAGATGGAGTTCCTGGAATATCCAACAGCAGGATGGGTTTTGCAGTCTTGAAATCTTTGCAAAAGTGTTTCTGGATCATTTCCAGCTTGTCAACAAGCTCCTAAAATGTGTGGATTGAATACTTAGAACTTAACACTGTGTCAGAGGGCAATTTACTAATTTCTTACTTTGTGTCATATTCTCAGAGGCAGCATTAATGAATGTCCTGGCTGTGTCTGTCCTTATCTGCTGGGTTGCAGGCAGGGTAGCTCAGTTTCCCAGTCACCACAACATACAGATCAGGCACCCTCTCAAACCACCTGAACCCCAAAAACACCCTCGCTCCGGAGCCAGGCGTGCCTGCCCACCTGGTGACAGACACGCAGCGACTGTTCCTGTGGAGTGAGACTCCTGTCCATCTTGTGCCATGTAATAGGGAGGGAGGGACCATTTATGTTTTGCTTCCTGATTTGCAGCTTGAAAACCCTAAAGGGACTGCTCACCTGGAGAAGGAAATGGTACTGACCCTTGGCTGTTTCTGCCTCAGGTGCTTGTCAAAGCTGTGCCCGGCTTTAGAGGGCCTGACCATCTGGGGAAGCTGTGAGTCTGAATTAAAGGCTTAAAACTGCTTTGTACGGGCAAAGATGGGCACCTCAGAAGGGTCGTTCACTGACAAAAGCTCCTTATGCCAGCCCTCAACCAGGACTACAGTGTGTTTTAGCTCCCCAAGGTGACGGGAAGAACTCTGTGCTTCAAGCAAGTCCTACGTAATTTTTTTATATCCTTTCCAAAGATAATCTAATGTAAAATGACTGAAAAATGTTGGGAGCGCAGACTGGAAGTCCTCCCCTAGTTTGGGGTACCTGAGTCATGCACGTTGTAGTTTTCTTCCTCTGGAACAGGGAATTGGAAATGTTTTCCTGCTCAAAGTTTCGATTTCAGTTTTAAGAGTGGGGAATCCCAGAGCCCAGAAGAGTCACTTGTTCTCTTACAAGAGGTGGCTTTAAACTCAATTTCCTGACAGGACGGTTGGCCTGGGGCTCCTGCGTGCTGTGTAAGAGCCAGTGTGGGCCAGAGAGACCCCCCCAGCTGAAGGAAAGCTGCCCCCAGGGCTGCCCCTCTGCGCCCAACGCCGTGCACGCCAGGCCTGCTTTGGGTGTCGGGCTGGGGTTTGACAAACTGGAGAGCCCTGAACAGGCGAGGCACCAACTGACTGTGCTGTTCTGGGAGGGCAGCGCTTATTGACTGGCAAGATAAATGCCTATGGACTTCAGAAATGCAAATTTAGATATCTGGGGACTCCAGCCAGGCTTTATGTAGGACGTTTTAGGAATTATGCTCTTCTACATAAGTGCCTAAATTCCACCCATGTTCCACTTCAGGCTTATTAGTCCCTCTATGGATTTAGGCCTGGGAAAATAAAAGGCAGGATGCAAGAACCACTAGACTGTACTTAATAATGAATCTCTGAGCAGAGAACACACAGGCTTTGGTTTGAGGTCCAGCCAAAACTGGAGTCAAATAAGAAGAGAAAACACATGTCTTTGGGGATTGCAAATCAGCAAATTGGTGCTGAATAGAAAGAGAGCAATAGAAGAAGCAGCTGAGAGGAGAAACTGGGGACTTAAAGAAAATTGTCCATTCTCTCAAAATCATTGCTAACTTTTTCTACAAGTGTGGGCTATTAAAATACACATACTCAGAGATGTTCCTTCTTGTTTGGTTTGGTAGTGATCTTGAAATTTCAATTTTTATGCATGACAAATGCCTAGTTAGAAAGTGCCTTATAAGACTGAAATACTTCACACCTGGATTTTGTATATGTTTCTTTATACAGCTGCTTTCCACTAGAACAGCTAATGAGGTGAAAACTTGGAACCTTCTCTCTGGTTTGTGTTCTATTGTGCAAGGAAGGGAGTTTCCCAATTCACGGTCACAGCAAGGTCACAGGCAATGCTCACCCACTGCTGGGTATGAAGCAGATATAGCCCAACCATAAACGCCCAGTTAAAGTTTTCCAGCTGGAAATGGTCATCCATAGTGTATTTCTACCCACCCTATACTGTTCCTGAGCGCTGTTGCCTGCAGTTCTGGCAGTAGCCTGCTTGTGCTGAATTGGGGCTGGGAACATCTAGATCAAGGGTGACCTTCCCGTCAATCCCCACCTCCCTTAGCATTTTAATCTAGTGAAATAATAATAACATTAACAGTATTAGTAATAATGTAATCACCAAACTGAGAACTCTGTTCATCACTACTACCTGGAAGTTCAGGCTGAACAACGCTTTAAGCTACAAATGAACTTGAATGAGGGTAATTGTACAGAAAGTGATTACTCAGCCTGAGCCCCTGTGGGACAGCCACCATCTCTGCACTGTGTTTGCATAACACTTAGAGGCACCAGGGTCCGAGGCTCCTCGGGGGGATCGCCATCTGTGCGGAGATAAACTCTAACTAATCTCTGAGGCTTAATGCCATCAGCACTGTAGAGTCTGTTTCCTCTCCTGATTTCTCCTCCAGCATTTATTCAAAGGTCTTAAGCAAAAGCAGTGAGAGGAACAAACATAAGGTTAAGCAGAAGAATTCTCTATGTTTTTTGGGAGGCGTTGATACAAAGAGGGAATCTTCTTCAGCACTATGCTTTCCATCCTCGTCATTTTTCTGCCACTGGCAGAAACCCAAGAGAACTTGAATTAGCTGGGCAACTCTTTCCTTACATGACTCTGAAATTTAAGAGATCAGAAGAAAATATTAGAGAAATAGTTTCATAGCTGAGTTCTAAACAACAAGCAGAAATGTCAAAGATGCTCCAGGAAATAAAATGCTAGTTGTCTTGGTCACTGGAGAATAATTTAAAATGTATTTTGTTTTATGGTGGCTGACTGTCATGTGGTTTTCAGTGACTAATTGAACGACTTTTTATTGAGAAACACTGCGTTTTTCTCCAACAAAAATGCCACATTTTATTCCTTTTAACCAGTAAAAAGGACTATGAATACTGGAGGCATTGTCTCCTTCCAGTGTTCAAAGCATTTCTACTTTTTGCTTTGTAACTCTTCTAACTCTTATGGTCACAGATCCATGCCATAATGCCAGGATAATGTGAAATTCAAATTCAGAGGAGTTTCCTAGTTATCCCCATAAATTTGTGTTATGGCAGGATGCACAGGTTCTAGGGAGGACTGGAACTAAATTGCTTGGGATGCTGAACAAACATAGGAAAGGTGATTTCTCATCCCCACTACGAGACTGTCTAAAGAGGGAACAGAAATACTTTCTTATGATTAAAATGACCAACAGACCAATAGAGTTTAAATCTTAGATATTGTGTTTTGCAACTGATCCTCACAATAAAAGATTGTAAACAAGTTAATATATACACATATTGTCAAGTTAATTCAATTGAATAATTGGAGAAAATCACAGTCTGTTTACATATGCTTTATGAACAGAAAGTGAAGCTGTATTAAATCATGTAAATTATTCTCTGTGAGCTGTTTACTCTTTTTCAGTAATGATGTTATTTGTCACCCCAAGCCCCTGTATGTGGATGTAAACCAAAGCACATGTTAGAAAAAGGAAATAACTATACACAACGTGAGCTTTTCCTCTCTAGAGAAGTCTAGTGCTGCCCATTTACATTGTGGCCTTAATTAAGCAGTGATTGATGCTTATTTGGAGAGCTAAAGATAATTACTACCTTTTCTGATGTGAACTGGCTGTCCACTTGACCTCAGTATTTTAGCCAAAGAACATTGTGGGGAGTACATTTCTTTTTCTAAATCAAAAAGAAAAAGTGATAATTTCTGTTCTTGGTAAGTTTTGCTCCTCAGAACAAGACCCTTTGCCCCTGCCAGGAGAGTTTCCTGGCTCCTGTGGGACACAACAGGAGGAAAAGGTGATTCAGGGTGCAACCTTCTTAAGATGAGGGAAGATCTGCCTAGAGACTGCTCCCCTTTCAAGGGGGGAGAGAAGGATCATCCCAGTTGTTTGGTGCTTCTGCCACATGTTTGGTTGGCTATAAGGCAGACAGAGACTGCACATGCAATTTCTTTACAAGTGGCTTTCAAGTATTTTAAAAACTAAAGCAGTATCACCAGTTCCTTCAAAGGAAACTTGTTAAGGCTCCTTTGCAGTGTTAAATTTATTTTTTTTTCATTAATAAACAGGTGTTTTAATGGCTCAATTTTATGGCAAGAAGGAATGAGAAAAAGATTAGGATTCTGCCATTGATCTCTGCCCATCTGTTTGCCTGCTGTCAGTAAGAAAATAAACTTCTCTCAAACCCAATCTTTTCCTCATTCTTCTCCTTTTTCCTCATTCTTTTTCTTTGTTGTTTTCCATATCGACATGATGTGAGGGCCTACAATGTCTATCTCCAAAAGTGTTGAACTCCCTGCCTTATCTTGATTTACATTACATGCAGCTAGGTGGGCTTTGTTTTAAAACAGCTGCCTGGAGAGATTTAACCACCTCCAGCTGGCTTCATGCTTCAAATGAAATGTGGCACATACCTGGGCCAATGATGTGATGGCACATTTTATCATTCCAATGGGCATTTCCCATCCTGATAACAAACAACTTCACAAGTGCCATCGTGCCACCGAGAGTGATGAAAAAATTAATTTCATCCTGACCAAGACAATGGATTGAGTTTTTGAATGACAAGCTGTAAACAGGTTAATTGACTTCTGGGTATCTTAGTGAGTCATGAGAAATCCTTGTGCTAGATATTTCACTCCAGTGTGTGGTTTGCGTGCTCCCCTCCACAGCAGCACCCCCTTGCTTTTCTGAAGTGCTGTGCTGACAGTCTAAGAAAACACCACTTTTCAAAAGCACCTTGGGAGATTTCAAATGGTGTGATAAAACAAGTATGAGGTAGAAATTAGGAATCATACCGTAAGGACTCAACTAGGGATGTTTGAAAAACCATGAAAGTGTGTGTGTGTGTCCACATGGTGTCATTGGGAAGTACTTGGATCCCTTTCTGGATTGTTTTTGATTTTATTTTTTGTAAGTTCTGCATTCCTCATTGTATTCCTGAAACAAACAAATGGGAGCAGGAGCAGCAGATCCCATCCACAGTTAGGGAAATGCCAGTCACGGCCACATCTCACATAAGTAGAGGACGGCAATTGCATTTTACAAGCAATTAGAGGAACTTCTGGAGTTTTCACGTGCACTCTGTGATTTGGCAGCGTGGCAGAATCGGAGAGATTTTAGTGCTGAAAGATTGTAAAATCATGCCTTGCGATGTAGAAAATGGAAGTTCCTTTGAAAGCTGCATTAATGAGCTCATTTTACTAAACTTCATTAAACCAGCCATATAATCTGAGCAAACTTAGTCTGCTTCTCAATTACATGGAAATGGAGTGTGCTCTGATGAGTTAGGAGCCAGTGGCCATTACTGATTGTGTCAAGGCAGGGAGGCTAAACTATTGCAGATGTCTTCTTTCCTGATTTCTTTAGGCTGTAGGTGCAGAATTTGGCTGAGAAATGCAGCACGTGGCTGTGGGTTGATTGACAAAAGGGCTCTGGGACATGGAGCTGTTGCGTGTGGGGGCTGTGGAGACAGAGGCAGGTCCAGCAGCACCACGTTTGGGGTGGTGGCTGAGCTGGCCCACAGAGCACTGCCTTTAAGGGTACAGGTGCAAATGGACCATGCAAAGGGATATTTCCAGTTCTTGGCAGAAATGAGCTTAAACCTGTATAGGGATGAGGAAGATCCCCAAAGAGGGTGGGGATGATCCAATATATCACTGAGAAAAACAAGATGTGGGCAAAACCTCTATTTAGCTGAACTCACTGCTGTTTATCTCCCTCCTACCCTAAAATCTCTGCTGTTGTCTCCCAGTGTTTTAGACTGGGGCAGAGTGGTGTCTGCACCGTGCAGGAACACCGTGGCCCCACAGACACTGTTCTGTGCTTTACAGGGGACTGCGTGGGGTAGGTGGTTTGCACAAAGCATTTTGTTTCATTTCACATCTTTGAGAGATGAAAACCTATCAAATCCGAAATGTTCTGGAAAGAAATTCAATTTTACAGAATTTCAGAACTCGAAACATCCTTGCTAAAATAAGTCCCTACTACTAACAACCTTCTGTTTTGAAATTTGGGGGATTGACTTAAACTTAGAAGCAGAATGGAAGAAAAGAAAAGAAAAGAAAAGAAAAGAAAAGAAAAGAAAAGAAAAGAAAAGAAAAGAAAAGAAAAGAAAAGAAAAGAAAAGAAAAGAAAAGAAAAGAAAAGAAAAGAAAAGAAAAGAAAAGAAAAGAAAAGAACTGACCCCCAACCACAATATTGAATTAACCTGAAGCAGCTTTATTGTTTTCTAATTTCAGTTAGCAAAAAATTCTGACAACTTACCTTTTCATCCCACTTGAGGGATTTATTTGAAACCTATGACTTGGGAAATAATGGAAAGAAAGCACTGCAAAGTCTTGTGATGTGTTGCAGCCCTGTCCCCATAGGCCGGGAAGACTAAATTTGTGCCTTGTACCTTTGGAAGGACTATTGTTAAATTACCTGTTTATTCAAACCCTATTCCAAACCTATTGTATGTATTACGCACTAATCAGAGGGTCCAGTTGTCAGAAGCAGATGTGCCTCACTTGCCAGCTTTCCCTTTTATTGTATCACCCTGTCCTTCGAGTGTCCTGGTGTTTTTCTTTTAATTATGTACCAGTTGTGCCGTATTCTGTCTTGTGGGACACAATGTGCTGTAACGATTAACACCAGAACATCAAAGCTGACTCAGCTTTTATTGGTGAGGGAAAAGTAATGTAAGTGGTAAAACAGCACTTCTGGGATGCCACAGACCTTCAACCACAGTCAGTGGAACCAGGGGATATAACAGAGACCTGGGGACTTGTATATTTTCTCAATGTCTTTTATTGTGACTTAAGTAAAATTTTTAAATTTGATACAAGTAATTCAAAACATATACATTAAAAAAAAAAAAATCACTCAATGTTCATAAATTGGTTTAGAGATCCTAAACTGTGACATTCAAAAGGGAGGCAGCTTTCAGAGAGCATTAAACATCTGTCCATCAAAAACTTTGCCTTTGCTACAGTGCTGAAATGACGTGTGCCCTGTCTGTGGCTGGAGACACTGCTTAGAGTGGCAAATGATTGACAGTGCTGGTGGCCACCACGGCTCCAAACCATGGCCAGATTTACCAGAACAACCCCAGACAAAATAAATTACATATTCAGAAGGGCCATGATGCCTGGATAATGCAGCAGTGTAGCCTCCCTATGGCAGGTTGTAGTTCCTACGCTGCAGATGGTCCCTCATTATATCCTAAAACATGCCATAAATGTAGTTTGGTTTGATCCAAACGTCTGGAAGGGAGCTTGTGATGAGGTTATGCAAATGAACTGGCTATGCCTGTTTTGCCTGTGTGTAGGCTGAGTGGTTCAAGGCAGCCTTATTTCCAGAGGAAAGGTCATGGCTTACAGAGAGGTTGCAAACTAGGATGTGTTTAAGGACTATCTGGAAAGCCCTGTGTACTGTTCTGCAAGCCCAGGAGATGTACAGCATGACAGTCTAATGTTGTGACATTATTCATATTAATGTTAGGAGAGTGACAGCAAAACTGACTTTGGAAACACCACAAGGCCACCAGGACAAGAGGAACCATATAACGTTTGGACAGGACCATTTTCAAACCCTTTGAGACCCAGGTTCCTGCGCCTGGCTCTGTGCACAGAGGAGATTTAGGGGGACCCTTTGGGGAAAAGGGATGGAACAGAAAGACTGAGAGCTGGCTCTCAGGGTAGGATGGCAGAAAAGAGGCAACTGCAGCTCTGCCTTAAATCATCCCAGGGTTTGCTCTGGGCCTGGCACTGACTGGTGTATGAAATGGGGAAGCTGTAACTGGTTGGTGCTATTCCCCCAGGCCTCCAGGCTGAGCAGATCCTGTTCAGAAAAGGTTTTAGTTGAAGGCAATAATTATCTGGTAATTAAATGATGCTGTTGCATATGGTAGATTTCCAAAGTGGGATTGTCCATGTTTAATATAAGCCTCTATATGAAAAAGGTGAGCAAAATCTTGCGATAAAACCTCCATGCATTTTTTTCTCTATGTCTTCTGTAATACAAAGCCGATGTTAAATGAAAGCGTAAAGTGAAACTATCAGCTATTTGGCAGTGGTTCAGGCAAGAAATACTTTTCAAAACCAAATTATATTATAAGCACGAAACATCTTTTCTGAGCGTCTGTGTTCAAGGAAAAACAATAGCTGTAAAGCTAATAACAATTGCATAAGAGGGAAAACAGCACGTACAGCTAAGGGTTCAGTGTGAGGAAATTTCAGAAGCTGATGTCTTAGATGTAGTGGCCGAGGAGTGTCAATAAGATATTAAGAAACATTAGAAAACTCCTTCTCCATCTGTAATTTTTCCAGAGCCCTTCTGAATTTTTTTTTATTTTTTTATTTTTCCCAGTAACATCAGCAATAGCAGAAGCACTTACATTGCTTAGTCTACAGACCAAGACATGTTAAGATTCAGGCTAGCAATTATTTTGGAACACAGAATGTAAATTTTCTCACGGCAATGAGATGTTCAAAGACTGGCCTCAACCTGCCATTAGAGCATTTTTGGGTGGTTTTTAATTTTTACTTATTGCAGAAAGCAAGTAAAATTTGCATGAAGTATTCATATTATGTTTCCTTTTGTGTCCTTCCTACTAAAAGTGCATCTAGCTGAACCTTCCAATTCTCCAATTTATTTTTGTTTTTAATTTTATTTTTTTAATATTTGTATCTATGCTTCTTTTTTCACACTGAAATATTGTCAGGATTTCCAACACCATTGAATCTTTTTTTTTTTTCCTGAGAACATCTGTGTGTACAGTGTGGGGAGCAGGGTTGTGAGCAGGAGATACAAAGTACTGCTCTGGTGGGGTCTGAGTCAGTGTGCAGAGAATTCTGCTCCAGTCCAAGGACTTAAATGAAATGTTTTCACCGAGGCCAGAAGCCTTTCAGTGATGGGTCAGTTCTAAAGATGAGTCACTGGGGTTGAGAAAGGGCTGACCAAAGTACAGCCAAATCATGCTGCTGATGCAAAAGTGTGTAGAGAGTGATGACAATTTGGGTTAAGAAATGAGGAACGAACTTTCCTCCAATCCAACTTTATTCCCAAAGAGCAACACTAAATATAAACCAAGAGCTTTCTCAAGGGTTTTATGCTGCTGTTCCTATCCAAAACAAAGTAAATATGTTGCTACTGAATAAAATCTCTCTTTTTCCTGCATTCTCCAGTGCAGTTTTTTTTCCCCGATCAATACAGCTCTCATTCAGGCAAGGTATAATTTCTTCAGGTGTTGGCCATAGTTGTTTTGTTTCTTGTCATCTGTGAGTTCTCTGCAAGCCATGAGGTGCATTCCTGCAGTTTCAGGTCTGTCATAATGCAGAACTTAAGAAGGCCTGGAGGTTTTGTACGCTGATGTGATGGGATATGGAATAGGGGCAGGTTTTCAGTGTGTTCTGCAAGGTCAGTGCCCACGGCCCCCAGAATTCAAGGTGCCTGTTGAGAACACGTGTTTGCCACAACAGATGGGGAAGCAGGGTGAAGGCAGAAAGCCTGAGCTCTGCTCTCTAGTGACCACAAAACTCCAACAAAACTCTAAAACGAAATTAAACGCACCTCCCTCTTATACTCAAATTGTTGTTCACTTGGACTGCAATGGCAATGGATTGGTTCTCACTGAAAGCCTTCCTTTCCCTCAGTCATCTTGTTAAAAGTCAAAATGCTTGTCTTATGGATCAGAAAACTTGTAGTTGGATATTCCTCAAAGCATACTTGCACAGCTGTGGTAGGAGCAGAAGTCAGAGGAATCCAGAAGAGCTTCCCTGACCACCCAGAGGGGGGGATAGAGGAGGGTGGGATGGGGACTGTAAAGAGGAGGGGTGTTTGAATCATGCTCAGCCCTCTGTCAGAGAAACAATGTTTTCCCTGGAGATTTAGGGAGACGAATTCAACTCCCTGTATTCCTTACTTCATTTTAAGACTACTTCCTGATACTCTATTTTGGCTTGAAGAGTGAATCTGTACAATTAATTCTGCTGCAATATTTTTTGTTGCTCTATTTTCACTAGTGTAGCTTAAAAAACCAAGCCCTGCAATAAATAACAGCTCAGTAAGCCCTGAGCTCCCTGTCAGTGAATCTCTTTTAGTGCCATCTGATTCATTTCTAAGGCTCCAGTTTCTCATTGTGGCTTATTATTACATTTTACTGTTCTGAAAGATGATGTGGGTAATTGTACTGGTCCCTTAGCTAACTATAGATTCTTTTTAATTTCTTAATAATAACGAAAATGCCATAGATGCCTTATAATATTTTTCTTCAGAAATAAACATTTAAGTAGAGGTTCACACAAAGTAATCCTGGGCTGCCCTGTGGCAACAATTATAATTAAAATATAACTGTTTGATTATATAATTGAAATTGCTTCCATTTGATTAGCTTGGATCCTTTCCACAGCCATACCCCTGTTTTTGAATAACTCAGCCTTTGTACACTGTGCTGCAGGAACATTCGTGTAGATGCAGTCGTGGGCTGAAAAATACATGCCTGTTTCAATCCACAGGTAAAGAAAACACTTGAATGGAACACTAATTGAATAAAATCTGGTTTGTGTGTAATTAGGGTACACAGTCCTGATAAAAATACAGGGCCAGTGCTTAAAAAAACCCAAAGCAGATAATGAAGGGCAGAGCTCAGGTCTCTCCACTCCACCGATGACCAGTCCAGGACATGCTCAGGGAGTCACACGCACCCTTTCTCCCAGGTGTTTGTTACTCCTGTGCACCCCAGGGAGGTTTGGGCAACAGAGAAACACAAATACATTCACTTCTGGGAAGACTGAGGCATTGCTGGCAGTGGAGCCAGTGGAGCCTGAGTAACATCACATTCCTCCTCAACAGCTGTGTGCTGAAAGCATGCAAGGTTTATATATATACATATGTATGTATGTATGTGTATATATTTATATGTATATATATATATATATAACTCACCCCAAATCATCCCTGAGAGTAGCACCAAAGGGCAATTGTTATTCTTTTACCACAATACGAGCGAGCTCAGGAGCTGTGAAAGGACACAGCATGTAGAGAGTAACTGATTATTTAATTTACACGGTTTGCAATCAAATTGGGTTTATCTAGTAGCAGAAACATAGAGCAGCTCTAAATATTGCTAGAAACGCACAGAAGGAATAAAATAAATTTGACAGTATAATTACAGCTTCCTTTTATGATTCCATCAACATTATTTAAGTGCACGTGAACCTGTGCTTTTACAAAAGAGCTTTATGAAAATCCCAAATTGTAATGAAATTCAGGAGAATGAGGGAAGAAAAGTTCAATTCCATGTTTTGATTGTTTTATAGTGAATACACACAGAGTCTTATTGTAGTGCACTGCATACAAAGCATGATATTCAATTAAAACATTGGTTAATGATTTTTCACTTAGTGGCAATCATGTAAACAGAAAAGTTGGAACTTCACAAATTAGGTAAAGAACTATGGAATAAATTTCAATTCAGGTTGAAAGCTAATGAATTGAAATGTCAAGTCAATCATTTAAAAAAATTAGAATTCAATAGTTTAAAATCATTTCATCACTTTTATAACTTTTTTGTGACATGGAAGGAGCAAAAGGTCAAAATACAAAACTGCACACATATTTTGGCCAATGTGAATATTGGAATGAATGGTTTAGTTGCCTTTCACCAGGAGTACATTAGTAACTATCGCAACGATTATTTTTCTTGCTTTCAAGGAAATTAAATAATCAACCAGCCAAGACAGTTCTAAAATAAGCAATTGACCTGTCATGGGATAGAAGGATTGATTATTCTATAGTCTTCATTTCACTTTACTAAATACACATCGAAGCAGACTTTCAGAGGTATCTAAAGGTTAGCTCAGCAATTTCCAGCCTCGGCCTCAAGGCTGAGAGTACGTTCACTTCCCTCTGAACTTTATGAAAGTGAACCATGGTTGATGAAGCATCAATCCTTAATCACCTTCAGATGGCGGATGCTCTGTGGCACAGCTGTCCATGGTGAGGTGGGACAGGAGGAATGTGTCAGGATTCTCTAAGTCCCTTGCTTTGGAAACACAAATATTAACAGCTACGCTATGAATTGCGGACATGCCGAACTGCTACAAGAGTCACCAGGTTGCTTACTTTGTGGTTACTATCTTCTAAATATGACAGGTGATTAATAGAGGAATGAAAGGGTTGGCTAATCTTCAGCACAGAGCATGGCAGGAGCACCATGTCAGCAGGCTGGGCAGCTGCTCAGTGTTGGTGGCTTCCTGGTGTCACGCTCAGTGAGAGCTGAAGCTCTATTTTTAGAGAGGCCATTGGTACCACTGCAAAACTTCTGGAAGCTTATTTGTGCTTTGTCAAAAGTGTGGGGGTAATATATTCTTGGTAGGTGCCCGTGTAAGTAGAGAGGGTCAGCCACAGTGGGATTTGCTTGGTCTGTGTGATGCCTGCAGGACATCTGGGGAATCCAGAGGGAGCTCTGTGAGGGGCTGATTGTCCAGCTAAGTTTTTCCCTGTTAGGGCTCTCTGTGTCCTCCAGTATTTAGGGAATGAACACTAGAGAACATCAAAACCATGCTTAGGTTTTGTTCTCTTTGGTTTTTTTAAGAAAAAGAAAATGAAATTGTCTTCTAAATAATATGATCTCTGACTGCAGTATTTAGTGCTGGTGGTGATAGGGGGGTTTTGTTCATAGTGGACAGCAGAGAAAATCACATTCTTGCTTCCTGGATACTGTATGGTATAATTAAGGATACAGCCACACAAAATAATTGTCCTTACTGATGATTGGGTAAAGCCAGACTGGTAGCATCCGTACCCAAGCACAGGAAAGCAGAAATGACGACCTGAGACAGCAAATACAATGAACAACCTGAGAAAGTCTATTGGATAATACTCCACGTGATATCCCCCAACCCAACACAGTCTCCAGTGTCACAGAAGAAAATTAAATTCTACTATACAAACCACACTGACCAACAGTCCCAGAGCAGCTTGTATTTGTCTTGCTGTGGTCAGGTTTTGGTAATTCGTGTATCCTCTTCAAATGCTTGGGCTGTGTGACAGCTTACAGACTGCACCCAGGAATGACAGGAATTACAGATGGAAAGGAACTGTTAACCTTGGCCCCACAGGACTGCTCTCCACTTCGTATTTTAATGCAATGTGCAGTTGGCCCATTCCAGATGATCTGATATAGATGTGATTGTCACTTTCCCTCTTAGTCAGAAGAGCTCATCAGTGACAATGGAATAGGTTATGTTGCTGCCAGTAGAAGTGCCTGCTGAAAATCTGCACCACGACCAGGTTCTTCTGAAGGAAAATGACTCAATTATAAGGCTAGAAAATTACCATGGAATAATTAATATGCTCAGTATTTACACTTAGGAAAGTGATTGTAATGCATAAAATACAGTATTAATTGGAATTAGCTACACTCATTTCATTTACTAATACAGTGCCCTCCACATCACGTCTTTTGCGACCTCTCCAACATCTGTTTGAAAAAATGAAACCAAATCAGCCCACAGTTTCTGCATGATCTAATTGTAAATCTCCAGTAACTTCTTGGGTTCTATCCAAAACAACATGAGTTTCAATTTTTTCCAGTTTTTCCTTATGCTGGGAAGTCAACCACCCATGTTATTACTGGGAAACATGACCCTGTGTTATGTTCCCTCACTGAGGTCCTTAAGTCAATAATCCCAGCAGTGCCTCAGCTCTTTTAGAAGTCCTGTTCTCTTCTTTCAACATGCCTTACTCTCGACACAGTGCCAAATGTTACAACAAGTTTTTAGAGGTGCCGGAGTTATGATAATTAATGCTAAGAGAGTTGTAGAAAGGTTGTAAAAGCTCATACCTCAAAGTTTCAAACACTTTCCCACTCTTGGAGATTAAGATGAACCCACTGGGGGGGAGGGCTAGATTATTCCCTTTTGGCAAAAACTGAGATTTCTTATGCCTTTGTCCAAGGCATCTGGTTCTGGCTGCTATCAGAGACAGGAAACCGGACTAGGTGGACTTCAGCTCTAATCTCGTCTGGCAATTCAGATGCTGGAAAAAGAAAAGGGGACAGGCTTGTTCTGTCCCTAGCTTGTGTTTTTTTCACCAACACTCACTCAGAGATGGCCACAGCAGCTGCTTCCATGGAAAGCAACCGGGCCAGAGCAAGGCTGTACCAGGTCATTGAGATCTCCAAAACGAAACTTTCAGTTTCACTTCAAAGTGTGCAGACCAGTACTTCTGAATTCCCTCTTTAGCCACATGTTTTGCATGTTTAAAAGGTTTTGCTCAGAACACAGCTACCAGAAGTAATTCTGTGAGACAACAAACCCTGACTGCATTTTGCACAAGTCAAGATCCTGCACCCCTTTTCCTCAGTTGTGGCTGTGGCGCTCTTTTCTGAACCCCCCGGAGCCTACCAGCACAGGAATTTGCTGCCATGAGAAACAGGGTTAATACATATTTCATATTTGTATTTCCTTTTTGTGCCTGTCTTGCCCAGCATGGAGCCCCAGAGCAGGTTCTGGGGAGGATGCTGCCCCTTCCAGGTGCTTTCTTGATGGCCTTGGGCAGCTTGCAGTGCAGAGGGACCCTCCATCACAGGCTAAGGGGGGTTAATGTCTTTGGAAGACTTTCATTTTATTAGAGAGTGAGTTCCAACAGTTTTTCAGTATTGGGAAAGAGGTTGTGACCCTCTGACAAAATTTTGGCTGCAAAATGAAATTTCCTCTCCATGCAGGAAACCACTGGAGAGAATATTTCTATAATACTTCCATTCAAATAAATCCAGGTATTCCAGTAATTGTATGGTCTCCAGTAAAAATATCAATAAACCTGTCATAGACTTTTCTCCCAGATGCTCAGATACAGTCTCCTTTCACTGCTTACCCACGTAACACAGCCTGAGACGCTAAGGGACATCCAAGGTTACGCTCCTGCGGTTCAGGCTGCGCGGCTTCTCCTGGAAGGAGACAAAGGTTTCACTGTGCTCCGGGGTCTGCACCTCGGCTCTGCTCCTGCCTGCCCAGTGAATAAGGTCAGAGCAGCACTCTCTGCTAATTTCTTGGGTAACACAGCCTCTGGGAGAGAGCAGTTTGAATGTGATGCAATCAAAGCTCATCACTATGTAATTTATTAACTTGCTTTGTAAGGCAAAGCCAGCATGGCATAGGAAAGGTGTAGTCTGTAAGGCACACAACAGCCACAATGGTGTACTGTCTAATAAAATGTTTGTGCTGTTGGAAGGGTTTGCTGCAGAGGAAGATAAAAGACAAAGATCAATAAAATGTAAAAACCTTTACTTGGAAGCCTTCTGTCTTACGAGGAGACAGGTCTGCTTAGCCAGAGTGAGGAGGGCACGTATTCTCATGGCTGCCTTTGTACTGAGCCTCACATCTGACTGTCCTTTGCTCCCTTCAGGTCCTCAAAAGCTTGGCTTCGCCCATGCCATGGTCCTCCAGTGTCACACCTTGATAGACCTCTCTTTGATACGGAAACATTTAAATCACTGTTGCTCATTTAAGTTGAATCTGCCTCCACAGAGACCTCTCTGCTCACCCGCCCAGATACAGAAGGGCATTTTCAGCCCTTTACATGCAGCTCACAACCTCAGCACAGCACCACAGACTCAAGCCCCCCAAACATTTTAAACAAACCACAGATGAAACACTAACACAAGTAGTAAATCTCAAAGACAGCTCAGTGATAGTATATGCCGCTTTAGCTATGACATACAGTAGCTTAAAAAATTAGAATTAGTTACGAATAGTAGATTTCTCACACTGCCAGACTGTATCATTTATCTTACATAATTTACTATATCATTTTCTCTTATAAACAGCTCAGAAGCCAAGACTCGGTTAAAAACAAAACAAAACAAAAACCAGAAATGGATTTAAAATTTAACTGTTCTCAGGGGAGCAAACTCATTCCTGATAGAAGCAAATGAGTTTGACCCACTCTGAGCAGATGAGTTTGACCCACTCTGGGCAGTTCCCATCAGCTTTAATAAACTTTTCTCAGGGCTGGGCTCCACCCGAGCTGTTATTCAGCTCCTCTCTGGATGACACTCTGTTAGAGTATCTTGACTTTCACTGGCAGGAGAAAAAAGCTCGGTGTATTTTTGTTACTAATTGGCACAGCCATAATGACTTTCATTTCAATGCAAACACTTTGGAAATAGGATTCAATGGGTAGCAAAGTTCATTGATTAGCACTTGTGTACAGGGACCTTTCCTCCTGGTGCAGATTTTGCACATAATCACTCAGTGGAGGCCAGCACTTACTTACCAAAGAGAAATCCAGAAACGTATGGCTGAACATCTATATGCAGGAAACATTTAGCCAACCACACACTTGAGCATTAATTTTACATACAGGAAGAGGGATTTCCCTTTTGATGGTGATAGTTCCTGTAACAAAGAGATGGAATGGTCTGAACAGTTTATACTATTTATTATTACGAAATGGGCAGGAGAAATTGAGTGACCTTCTGGGTTAATAAGAATTTTGAGCAATGGTTTCATTGATATATAATTCAGTGTTCAGGAGGCATAAGTCTTACACCTTAATTAATAATATATAGATATTTTAAAATAACATTTTAGAAGTATTAAATCTATTATCACAATAAGACACTTCAGTGTACGAACTAGTGTGAATTAATTCACACCTAGTTGTATGGATGGCTCTTAGCCCTTTGGCCCCATACTTGACAATATGTTAGGCTTGAATTAATGCACTGTAATTCACAGCTTGTCATGTCTTATTGCTGAAGCATATCCCTGAAGTGGCTTCACCAATATATAGGCTGGCTTCACACTTTCTCACAGAAGAACGGCTTCAGCTCTTCCCAGTCACAGCTACTCTCCAAGGCTGTGACCTCTGAGAAAGGCATCACACCTCCCAGTGCCATCAGCCGGCGTTCCCCATTCACGGAACCATCGATGCTGCATCCATGGCCTCGGTGCCTGATGCACAACACACAGCTCAGGAGCAGATATGCCTAAACAAAACAAAACGAAACACCCCAAATACAGAGTACATTCAGCTTCCTTGCTTCCAACATGGATATGCTGTTTGGAAAACTACAGACTCATTGAGAGACACCGGACTGTACCTTGAGTGGGACTGTGCAATGAAAGGCTGTATTGCATCTGCACGGTACTGGCAAATACCAGGGTTCACTGACAGTGGAGAATAAGATTTCTCCTCCATTCTTTCTGAACAGAAATAGTTCTGAATAAACCATCCAGGACAGACAGTGACTCATCCACTGCAGGAATTGCTCAAGAGAACTTAATTTCATTGTGTGGGAAAATACTACGCCTGTAATACTGCTACAGACTGCAGCATCTTGATTTATCCTCGTTCTAGAAGTGCGAGTGTTATTGTTGCGTCCACCTGGATGGTGGCCTCACATAACCTGCCTCGTTCTTTGTTTATTCATTTGTTTGGTCAGCTGGCTGCTTATGTTTCAGATGCGTTTGATCCCAGCTGACATTCCCAATTTGGAGCTTCACATGGAAATAGCAGAGCTGCTCCTGCACTCCAAAAGAGAAAAGGCCCCAGTTTCGTAGCGAGCCCTCATAAAAACAGCTGAGGCAGTGAATTTTGGGTAGGAAAAAAAAAAAAAGTAAAAGAAAACATGTAAAAGCAAAGAGCTTGATAGGTGTGGTGATAAATCTGAATAAATAAATGAGAGTTGCTGCAAGACACGGAGGTAGCAGTTTTGCTGAGCTATGTTGGAAGAAAGCCCTGATTGTGCGCCAAAGCAAGAGAGCAGCTGTGAAATGCTGGGTGTGGGTACTCAGCAGTAATCTGGTTTAACCTTGCACATAATGACATAATGCAGTGTCCAGCCCATGCACAGTAAGTGGTAAAGCACCCTAAGTAGGTGTCACACAGGCATAAAATATGCATAACCTGTTTCTTCCCTTCTGCAGTAATCCACATGAAGACAGGGATTCATTCTTCTGTCCATCCCACGAACCAAGAGAAGGTAAGGCTGAAATCTTGGTCTGAACAAAACCTTTCTCCAGACCAGTCACAGGGCTGTGTTCTTCCCTGGTGTCATCTTAGTGCTCTTGTCAACATTTCAGTCACATAGATCACCAAAGCTACCCTTCAGTAACAAAGTGAAGACAGCTAGAGAGTTGTAAAATACAACTACAACAACAGAGTTCATTGAGCTGCAAATTGTACAGAAATATGCCTTTTCCCAGGAGAAAAAAAAAGTAACAAAATTTAAATTATTCAAATATAAGGGCGTTCCCGAGGTTGTTAACTCTAGGTTTTTTCCCAGTTGTTAAGATCTGTTTTCAAATATGGGTCCCCAAAATAATTTATCAGCACGTTAATATAGATGCCTTTTTTTTTCTTCCTTACCTGCCATAGATGTCACTTGTTTAGAAAACAAACAGCTATTTTGTTAACAAAATTAAGCATATATTTAGAAAGATTGTATCAGGTATTTTGCTTTGAAAATGTTGTCAACATTGTTTTTGTTTCAAGGCATCCCTCTGCTAATAAAACATGCATATACAAAAGCCGATAAGTGACTATATACATCATGTCTGAATATATACAGAAGTTCAATATTTCTATTTACAGGGTAAAGTAATGGAGTCAGTCTGATCTGCGAGAGGTTCTGCATGCAATTTCAGGGAATCTATGTTTAATTTAATAGGTCATGTATCTGTCTCAAGTGGGGATTACAGTATCTGGTTTAAAGTGATCTACAGTATCAGGCTTATTATGTAGCTTTTATTTTTAGCAAGGAATGGATTTAACAGTTGACACTCCTACTTAAGTACGAAATACATCAAATTTACAACCCAGGCTAGGCTGGCTGTATTACACACACCAGCTTACAAACAACCTTGGGACTTCCAGTGGTGGGGCAGTGGGAAGTGCCAGGCTGGAGGGATAAAACCATCATGGTCCTGCAGCAGCCTGCGCTGATCTATGGAGCAGTATTTTTGGGGAGATTGTAAAGCTGATTGGAGGACGGGTTGATCACTGCACTGGGGAAAGTTATGGAGCAAAACAGAGGAGAGGGAATCCAGAGTGAAAAATAGTTTGTGCTCGAATGCCTTGTAAAAGTGTGTTGCGTGCTCTGCTTTATCCCTGATACGGCCCAACCGTGGGACCAGCGGAGCTGGTCTGCAGTGGAGGGGAGAAAAACAAACAAGCAATAAAGAAGGAACATGGGCATAAGATTTCTGAGGGCTGAAGGGGAACCTATAAATGCTTGCAATGCACACCAGGGCAGAATGAGGATTTTCATGTGATACTGTTGTTGTCAGTTGCAATGTTTAAATGATTTGAATACAGCAAGAGATCGAAAGATTATCATATTTCCTGTGATGATTGGCCGCTCCCTGGATCTCTCCTTGTCTGTACCTGCCTATTCTTCACTCCATCCATCAACATAGCTGGTTTACAGCTAGAAACCAGTAGCAGGAAGCTGAGTGCTGGTACAGTTTTAGCATAATGAGATAGCTTTCATTTTGCTTGTGTAATAAGAGTGGCAAAAGAGAGGTAAGTCATAAAGAGCTCATCTGTATTCTAATTAACTCAACTTTTGCTTCTGGCCTGGTCTGTAGGTTTTGTTGGCACAGGAATGAATCCTCTCAGGTGCAGAGTGAGAGCAGTGTAATATCCAGTCATCATAATTGCACCAGTGAAAGCTGCTATATAAACAGAATTATTCTGCTAAAATTGCACTTCTCCTAGGAAGCCTATTGTACATCTGAGAGTGGCTTTACTGGAGTGATATGAAACTTTCCTTGTGTGGCCTGGCCACATAAAGGCTCCTGTGCCAGGATCTGAGCAATACTAACTTGCCTGTATGAGCAAAAGGCTTCCATAGCAGACATCACTTTGGTCACTACGATAAAGGTTAAAATTTTTTCCCCTTTATTTTAACTCATTTATATCTAGCTGTAAAATCAATTTCTCATGACAAGAAATTGAGCTATAAAATTTCTAATAAATCCATTTTCAAGTGCAAGTTTGGCTCCTGAAAATGATTCTGTAACAGTCATCACGCAGTTCCATGTTCATCACTGAACAAATCTTTTGCTTTTGCAAATAAAATTCAGCTTTTCTAATTGCCTTCTTTAGTAGCTCTCTACCCAACCCAGACAGGGTCAACCTTCCTCACCCATCCCTGCCAGCCCCAATGACTTTCCAAGCTGCATTCTGCCCTGCCTCAGAATGGATTCTCACATGGATGCGCTGAAACAGTGAGAGTGGATGGGGCATAATTTCAGTTTTTCCCATCAGTTTTGTACAAAAGGGAGGAGACCAGGTTCAGGTGACAGAGTAGACACTGAGTTCACTTCTCTGGCTTTTAATATTTATTCACTTACATATTTGCTCAGGCCCAGTTTCTCCCTGGCAGTGCTCCTTTGGAATACCACAGGCAAGGAGGCCAGGCTATGTCCATGCGGGGGGGTGTTTTGTCAGGGTCAGTAATGGAAACAACTGAAATCTGTCTTTAGTCTTCTGCTGCTGCTGCCCTCTGAAGGGACACAGCCCTGAACTAAACTCCGCTTTCCCAGTCACTGCACAGCAAATTGTTTTTTTCTGTAGGCAGGGTGGCATATTGGTGGCAGGAGGACACTGCCAAGCAGATGATGTCCAGGAAAGTTTAATTGGCTCCCCACAGGTCCAATACTTCCAATATCGCTTTTGTAATAAATCCAAAACGTCACTTGTTAAATAACCCGAGACCTTTCTTGTAATCACACAGGATTACATTAGAACATTAAATCAGACATAATTGGACTGTCCCATTTAGACATAATTTTAAGGTAAAAATAAAAAAAATAATCAGACAGTAGTGTATTATATGTAATGAGAAATTTATTGCAGTTCCAAAAATATCTTCACTGAAAGTATAAAAGAATTTATGGGCTAATTTTTTCCCTGAATATAAAAAGGACTAACTAGAGTGTTTTAATCTGCAGCCACTGAAGTAAGCACTCCTTTTGACACAAAGGGTTTGCTTTTGCTAACAGCAATTAGATCTTTAGTCACCTATAGAAGGAAATATTCAAATATTCTGTTTTTCACTGGTCTTCTCTTTAAATTACACTTTCTATTTGTTCTTGAAATAGCATCCACATTACTTCATTAGCTTGGATATTCTGACATATAATTAACCTCACAACTGATTTCTGGAATAAAAGGCTTGGAGTTAAACTGGAGTTTGTTAACCTATTATGTATAAAACTATGCATTTCCTTTCTGTAAAGTTATTATTATTTATAGTCAAATTCATTCACAATTCTCTGCAAAAGATGTTGAGAAAAGGCAGAACTATTCAGAGCATTGTTACTTTCCTTGAAAGTTATGTTGGGTAGGTATGTTAAAAGAAGTTTTGTATGGAGATTTCCCACCCCAGAAAGCAATAAAAAAGATTAGGTGGTGGCAAACTATGTGGCCACACAGACATTCAGCCTCCAGGGCACCCCCAGCACCCATGTGTGCACACAGGATGTAGGAGAGTAAAAAAACATGTGCCTTCAAACAATTTTTTGCTAATACTGTTCTCAGAGAAAATGCTGAGGCTTCAGTCTTTATTTCTTATGCTTTCTCTTTCCAGTGTGCTTTGCATAAGTTTTAAAGGAGGTGGTTCGGAACTTATGGATGGTGTGCTTCCATCCGTGTTTTACAGTCCTGAGGCTCCTAAATGCATATACTTTACATTTACATCATAAAGAATCTAATACCTTGTGTTATTATAATTTATTTCAACTTGACATAAATCAGGAGCCAAATGGAAGAGAGGGCAGATTTTTTGGTGTTTAACTAGGTTGTTTCACATTGCTTGACATTCTCCATGACTTTATTTAAAACCTTCCCTCCAGTTTCATTAAACTGCCTTTGAGAGGCAGCAGTTTAATATACACGTGCACACACACATACATATGTACATATTCGTTTGAATTTGGGCTCCTTCCCTCCAGTCTCTGATAATTATGAGTTGTGTCTGGAGGGATGAACTGTCTAAAAAATAATAAATAAGAGGCCATGAGAATTGAAAGCCAGTGTTCAGGTTCATCTAGAAAGAAATTAAGCAAATCAAGTTCAGGTTTATAAAAGGAAGCAAATTACCCTGGGGTCTCCAGACACTGGACTGACGTGACATATTTAATTATTTTGCAGGTTCCTGCCCTTCCAAAGAAAATTGCATCACTTTTACTACATCCACCTGGGGAGGTGACAACGCGGTTATCAGGCACTCCAGAACTGCTGCAACAGCTCCTTAACGACACCCACCTGGGGGGGGCTCCTCGTGCTATCGACACCTCCCTAAACCCACAAATTAAAGCCCAGCTGGCTGCGACCCGGCCCATCCCTGCGTGAGAGCCCCAACCTCGTGCAGGTGTGGGCAGGAGGGGGGCAGCGCCTCCTGAGGAGATAAAGGAAGGCGAGGCGGCCGGGAGCCCGCCCGGCCCGGGGCAGGCCGCGGGCGCTTCCGAGCGCGCCCCCACAGCGGCGCCGGGCCCCCGGAATGGCGGGAATGGCGCGCGCCGCTGAGGGAATGCCAGGGGGACGCCTCAGCGCCGCTCCCATCACGATCCTGCAGGCAGCTGGGGGATTTGGTCTTGACGGTGAGCTGATTATTATTTTGTCTCTTACCGAGCTGCATAATTCACAGCAGTTTGATGTTTGCGTGTTTTCTTTGTAAGCCACTCTTGCTATTTCATTAGTGGCTGTGTTAAAACAGAAAAATGCCTTTGCCCCCGCAAGACTATTTACGCTCTTTCATGCAGGCGGCTCCCAGCCTTTCTACCTCTCCACAGAACCCCCAGCCCACTTGAAGGGTTGTATTTTTGTAATCACTAAACAATCCATTTCAGCTGGACGCAGAAAACCGTCTTTGATTTCAGTCCACCCTGAAGTGATTTAACCAGGCTTCCAGTTGAGAACAGACTTTGAGAGGGGCCTGGAGTGGTTTCCTGAACTCAGCCACCCAGATGAGAAGGCCAAATTTCAAGATGTTTCCGAGTGTGCCCGGTGTCCCCTTGGGTGCCCACAGCCACCAGCTGCAGGGAGGGGTCGGTCGCCAGCCTGTGGGTGTATCACTGCTGGGGCCACTGGAGCTCTGCAGCATCTCCCCACTGACGGCTGAGGTTTTGGCCTTGCTTCGCCCAGAGCTTGACTGAAGTAAATATGTAAGTAAACAAATTATTGCTGCAGTAGGTCTTTGCACAATTACCTGCAGTGAAATGAAGATTCTGGTTATTTCAGGGTTTGATTGTGATATCGATTTTTGTGGGTGTTTTCAAATTAGGATCTAAGGTGTTACCTAAAACAATGCAAAAATGTCCACTCAGACAGTGACTTGCTTGTCTTGCTCCAGAGAGGAAGGGATCAGGCAAGGGATGAACCAGGCTATCCAAGCTGCATGTCATGTTTTCATAACTTAAGCTGGTGATGCTGATAAGCTCGTGACCCCTTCTGTGAGTGTCCACGTGGATAAATAGCAATTAGTAGTTATTTTGGCAATATTTGCAAGCATCCGAGGCCAGGTAATATTCAGCAGGGAGGTCCCTGTCCTGTTGTGTGCTTTGCTAGAATATGGATTAGGGCTTTTGCTGTAGTTGCCTGTGTTGTCAGTTCTGCAGCATGAGTTCATAATTTTGCACCCAAAAAGGCAGGCTCAAAATCTGCTGGCTGAAGTACCAGGTGACAGGGCCTGTACAAAAGGAGGAATGATGAAGAGGCATGGCTGTCAACACACTTCTGGCAGACCCAGGCTGTGAGCACAGCTTTTGATCACAGTTGCTTTGATGGGCTTTCAGGCAAATTGCATTGTCACCATTGTGACACTGCTTATCTTGTGGGCAGAACTGTACTTTCCTTAGCCAGCCTGGATTTAGGATGCTAAGGTCACTTTTTAAAAGTGTGCCAAAACTCTTAGCCAACCTATCCAAAGGTTATTTAATCTGCTTATATGAGAATATATGTGGAAATGCTTTTTCTGAAGGGGAGTGGTAGTGTCTGGGCAGAACCAGCCATTTCAAATTCCCTTAAATATCTCAGGAAAGACCTCAAAGTTCTGCCTCCATCATGGACTGGAAGCTGCTGTCAGCTCAGGGCTGGGGTCTTGGCAAACCTTGGGGTTTGCTGCTGAGCCCAGCTGAGGGCTGCAGTGGGAGGAGACTGGTCCAGGTGAGACTGTGTGGGTACAACATGCTCAGGAAACTGAGCAGGGTTGTCAGGTTAGCAAGTGTGTGCAAGAGGATGGATGGGAAGATTCGACAGGGATGCTCATTTTGGGCCATGAACACCAGGTACCAGGTGCTGCAAAATAAGTACTCTTGGCCTACAGAACGTGTCTTGTTGTCACCAGTAACGATAAGCCATTGTACGGTCCTGAGGACAGGACAAATCCTGTTTGCCCTCATGCTGTGATTAGAAACACTAACTGACAGCAGAGGAAAAGACATTGGATTAGCATGGTATGTGCTGCTTTCTTAATGGGGACATCATTTGGCTGAATGACACTCAGCTGCTCCTGAAGGGTTTGGAAAGCAATGCTGTGAATGCACAGAGTGCCAGGGAGAGTACAAATAAACAGCTCCCTCTGAAAACTGGGCTCCTCTTTGCCGCTGTCTTCAAATAGCTGACTCATGTTTCATTTGGTTTTGCAGGAGTATTTCTCAGTTTTTTCTTTAAAAATGAAACCATGAAAGTATTAAAATACTTGTATCTCATCAGTAAGAACCACGTTCTGATCCATGTGCTCCTTCTACTAGTCCCTTAAACTTTACTGTCTGTTCCTTGAAATGTGTTGAAACTGTTCCTTCAATTTTTGGAGGGGTTTTTGTTCTGAACATTGAATATTTTTACAGCCACAGCTTGTGCCAGTTACTAGGCGTTCCTACTTTACTCACAAATGAGACTTTCACTTTCAAATTCTTTACTAAATTGTGCAACACACATTCTTTATGAGACACTGAGTTGCCATTCAAAAAAAAATTTGGCAGCAGAGAGATTCGTAAAGTTGTGTGACAAAATTCAGATTGGAAAGAAATAGCTCACAAAACCATGAATTAAACATATAATTAAAAGTGTTAAGTCTCATTTAAATTTTTTTTTAAACACCAAAGAGAGAAAAGCAGCTGCATGCTTGAAAAATGTGGTATGATAGCATCCAGTTGAGTATGAATGTAGAACTGATACAGACACCTCAAGTATTTATGGAAAATGTGGATTTTTGTGATCCTCAGAAATAACGATTTATCACAGAGTAGATGTTTGTAAAGACTGCTTATGAAATGGGATCGGAAATAGGAGTGGCAGAATGATGTGCTTTCCTGACTTGTGGTGAATAAATATATATTTAATTAGCTTTCATTTGTTTTCAGTTAGCAGGGGACACTCGTGCATAGTCTTGTGCCTTGCCTCTAGTTTTGGATGAGTTCAAAGGGGTCTGGCATAATTATTACCATATTATTAAGTGTCTAGTTTGAAGATGTGTGGTTGTCTCATCTCAGGGTTGCAGTGTCCTGAAAGTGTTTGTAAATGTTCAGAAATAATTTGGCTCCTTTTCCAGTTAGAATTACAATTTGAAGCCAGAAAAAAAATTATATGAAAATTGCCTGTAATTTTAGAGTGCTACTTTTAATCTTTGATATGATATATCTTCTGAAAGAGAACATATAGTGTGACCTAGGGTTACCTATTGTTCAATAATGTAACTGGACAGTCTAATATTTGCTCTATGAATATAAAAATTGGAACACTAAATTGCTTGGGCCATTTCATGTGATTGGGGGGAGGAATCTCCTTGCTTAATTACAATTGTAATTCAAAATGTATTTTAAAATATTAAAAAGTTATCTGCACTTGGAAAACTCAATCTAACCAGAAGAAATGTGTTGTAGTTGTATCCCTCCCTGAGGGCTGTATTCTGTCAGATACAGTGCAGAGAAGTCAGGTTCAGAGAGATTAGCACTGGGCCTGCATCTCTCTCCTTGTTTCAGCTCCAAACTGCAAAAAGCCTCCCAGTCCATCCTGGATGGAGTCCAGGGGCTTCTGCAAGTTGAAAGACTAGACTTGGATCTGCTCTTTAAAGTGGTTTTACACTGGAGCAACTGGAATGGAGTTCCCGATTTACACCAGTTGCTAAGAATTAAGAAATGGGCTTCTGAAATGAAAGAATCTTTCTTTTCAGGCCTGCCCTGGTGTTCGGATGGTCCCTGTGCAGAGCTTCCTGCTGAACTAACCAGCTCTTCTGAGGCAGCAGTGCCGGCCAAGGGCTGTGCATGGCTTTGGTGGGAGCCAAAGCATGCATTGACACTTCCACGGATGCTCTGTAGTTGTGTGTGGTCTTTCTGTGCAGTAGGATGTTTCTCTTTTGATTTGAAAATGCTTGTGTTTTGCCATTTCTGCATTGGAAAGACTAAAGAAATTTTGTTACTTAAATGCTGGGCAGGTTGTTGGGCATGTCTGAGGGACAGAGTTTGATCTCAGCTTTGAGGAATGCATAAGCTCGTTTTGCTTTTATGTGATGAGAACTTGTATGGCTTTATTTTTTATATTTTCAGGGAATAGCTGGGAGTCTGATAAAATGCACATCAATTGGCACACAATTACCACAGTAGCTCTAGGTGAATTTTATTTTGGATTTGCAGGCACTGAAACCCATCAGGCCAGGTCCTTGGTTTATGCCTTGCACTTCTGAAAAGCTGTGACCAAGAGCGAAACCACCCAGTGGAGCAGCTCTGCCCCAGTTCCTCCCTCTCCCCCAGTCAGTGATGCAGCTGCCTATGGCTGAGCGTTACTCTGTGAGGCCTGGGGAGTCAAGCACAGCAATATGTGAATTTCAATAAGTCTGGCCCTCCTTTCATCCGCAGTCCCAGATGCCTTTCCCGATTTTGTTTCTGGTTGCAACAATTAACGTGCATGGGGTGTGTGAAGCCATGGGCAGCCGGAATATGGGTGTGATGTGGCGCAGCAGTCGCAGCTCGTGTAGACAGGCGTGTCAGGCAGGGTCAAACCCAGTCTTCTGTTGTGAAGTTCCTGGGCACTAGTCTATACAGGTAGAATATGTGCATTAAAGTGCATTCAATATTCTGGGCACCCTTCTTTATAAATACTCTGATCATGCCTAGATCTATAATGAATGCCCTATGGTATAGCCAGGAATCATCACACACACCTTGGACTGAGACAGGAGGGAGAATGGTGTTCTAAGAAAAATCAATGAAATATTTAAGTAGGAAAAAGTAATTTTGTCTCTTTGATTTCATCTGGTAGCAACTGAAAGCACGCTTTAGGAGCCTTTAAATTACATTTAATTTCTCAACCACTGTCAAAAAAAGAAATTTCTCTGGTTATTCATAAATACGAGAGCAGTATGAAGTGGTTACTCATTTATTCAATATGTTATTGCACAACAGTGTTCTAATGTAAGAGGTTTCAAGGAGCTGGAAATACAAAGCATTGAAGCATAGCAATTGTAATATTAATTTGTGGAGGGCAGATGTATATGACTGTAACAACTGAAAACTAAACAGGGGAAATGAGTTGGATAACAAGATCAGGAACTCATAAATTGAACTTTCATCCCCCCTCTCCCATGACCCAGATAAAAATCCCCCAAAAAATAAAAAATAAAACCAACCAAAAACCTTCAGTGAAACAAAGATGTTTCTGAAATCAAACAAAATATCAAACCATAACCAAGAGAAGGGTGGGAGAGGAGAATTGGCTAAGACATGGCTGGAGAAAGGGAAAAGAGCTGTGAGACAATGGCTGGAAAGCAAACACCACAGTGAAAAGAGATTTCTAATTAAAAAAAGTTCACTTGCTGAAAGACTCCAACTCCCAGCCTAAAACCCAGAAATATTTCCCTGCACAGAAAAGGATCCTTGTATGCACATGCTGTTCTCTGCCCACACAGAAGACACGTGGAGCTTTACAGCTATTGCAGCAGGGGTTGAGCAGATGGTTGGTGCTGAGGACCTGGTGTCTGGACTTGGGGTGTTTGTGCTTTGGAGCATCTCTAGGCCAGCCAGGCTCTGTGTCCTGGCTTGTGCTGTGGATCCTGGCTGGAGTAAGCAAGTGGGCTTCTTTTCAGTGGGAACTAAACTGTGACGTGGCCCAGTTGGATTCAGAGTCACTGTAAAAATCCATCTTGACCCAATGCAGACCCCTCAGCCTGGGGATGTCGGGTGCACTGCCAAAGCTCCTGTGGCCAGGTGCAGGTGTTTGACATTTTGGTACTTGTAACCTTGCCCAAAGTTCATTAAGGAGACCACTGTGTGCAGCTGATGAGTCTTCTGCTCACCTTGTGCTGTGGGTAGCACTTATTTCTGGCAGAATCATCATGTGCTGCTTTTGCCCCGTCAGTGGCAACACAAGGAAATGGCTGATAAAAATGAGGTGACTGCGGTGCATAAAATGATGGTTCCTGGGGACAGATTGTATTTGATGGAGTTTACCTATGTATTTTTGTGTTCATGAAGATGACCCTCATAATCTTGCCTTTTCTCTCCATGTTTATACAAAGACCAATGATTGGTCCCAGATATTAAAACCACACAGAATCAAAAAAAATAAGTATCAAATTTAGGCCAATCTGCTTCTTGTGCATTTGTACCTCTGCATTTTGTCTTGGCCATTACTGAGAGGACACTATGCATAAACTGCATGGCATTTGTGTGCAGGGTATTAGTTTTGCTAAGACTTGTATACTCCATCAGAATTTAATTTGGTTTTTTTAAGTCCCATTTGTAATTAAAAAAAAATGGGAGCAAGCTGAAATGTACTGGAAACAACATTAGTGCAGGGACTATTCTGTAGGAAACAACCAGATCTTTACAGTGCTCTCCAGGCATTTTTAATCTGCTCCAAAAAAGGTGGCACAGAAGGCTAGGTGTCACTTGGCCCTCTTTTTATGCAAATGAGCACAGCTGAGGATTGTGGCTATTAATTTATTTTTGAGTATATATTGACTAGGCAAGAAGAGGGATGTTTATAGGAATGCTACTGGCAGTCCTGTCTCCAAAGGGAATTGACCAGGAAAAAAAGCAAAATTAGTGGCATAATGGTTTCATAACTTAGATGTATTCTGAAGCAGAACATAAAACTTAGTGCACGGTAATGAAAGCAAAAGTTGTTATGGCATTGTCTTGCTCAGGCTGTCCCAAAGAGAACAGTGTAGGTTCTGGCCTGGCATAGAGAGTGAAGGTGCCCAGAAGAGTTTGTCAGTGCAGGGTGTCTTTGTCACCCTGCTTTAGTTCGTTCCCCAGAAGTAGCACCCTGTGCTGGCCCCCTGCCTTCAAGAATACAGAAAGACAAATGTCCTTAACCTGGTATATGGGGAGCAGCAGTAACTTACATTACCCTGGTCCCAAGGTGTGTGGAGTCACTGGGCCAAAACCTGCTCCCTGTTTCATCAGTGAAAGCACCAGCATCGTGTGGCTGTGCTGGCAAAGTGCTTTGTCACAGCCCATAAGCCTTGATGAGCACTGATGAGACACCTCACACACGTGGCTGGTCCCCCTGGATCTGCCTTTCCTGTGCCAGTCTGGGCTCCTCTGCTTTGATGTGTGTGCATGGTGCAGGTACACCTGAGATCAGGCTTTACCCCTCTGAGAAAATTTGTTAAGGATTTTTCTCTACTCCTTCTACTTAAGGAATTATTTCAGTCTGCTTAAAGGGAGTTAAATATCTTACATATTGAATTTTGGTATCAATACATATGAAAATAAAATCTTGATAACCACTCATTATCTGTGTTCTAGGTTTTATCCAGCATGAAGGCTTTACTGCTATTACTTTTCAAAGGGTATTTTATTATTGTAACTGTAGATTACGCTGAGTAATTTTGGTTTTTAAAGCATGAGAGTTTTATAAGATTATATTTTCCAGTGTAGAAAAAGGAGGTTGAGTTTTCTCAGCACAAAATAAAGTTACAGATAGGCCACCCCAAAATGTTGGCTCTTAACTTGATCTGTTTGCATTGCTATAGAAAAAGCAAAATTCCTGATGAGGTGAGGGTGGGGAGAGGTGTAGGCTTGATATTTGGATATAGGGGGTTTCCCCTGTGTCATGTGGGTAGGCAGGACATCACTAGGTGGAAGGTGATTGTAACACGAAATCTGAAATCACAAGCAAGGAAGCACTCTCCCTCTCAAGTGAAACAAAAATTTGCCCAAAGTACTTCAAAAGTTAGGCTGCAGGTGTGGAAAGAAAGGATAAGTGCTTGCAGCAGATTCTTGAGCTTCAAGGATGCAATTGTGACCGAGACACCGTAAGAGTAGGGGAAAATTACAAAAAAGCAGCACAAAACCAGGGAGCTTTTCCTAATAAAATTCTCACATTTATTCTGTAAACCTCTCACATCATCATACCTTGATTTAGTTTCCTAAACGAATGGACTTGTTTTCTAGGTAGGATGATAGTAAAATGCGTGTTTCAAACTAGAACTGGTCCTGTGATTCTCAGGAGGTAAAACTGCCTACAATGCAAATGAGGCCCTGGATTAAACCTCAGCACATGTGAATTAATGCACTCCCTTGGCACTGGGGGGGCTGCTTCCAAAATGCTGCAAGTTTTGGGAGCAGTTTCATGCAGGAAATTAATGCTAACCCTGTAGGAAGAGTGTGGCAAATCAGCCCATATATTTCTTACAAGGGCAGTGTTTATCCAAAGGGTAACTTCCACATTCCCTTATTGGAGAGACTGATGATGCTGGGGAAGTTCTGATCCAGCTACAAAGGGAGATGGGAAAGAGTGCTTGGTACAGTGTTCAACACTGAATGTATGATAAAACTGAAAATTAAAGCTTTGCTCTGAATTGTATGGCCCAAAATCAGAATAGTGTGAAATAGTGGTACTTAAGGGATCCTGAAGTGGGACTTGAAGGAAGTAGGAAACTCCAGCAATGAAATAAAACATAATCAAGTAGAAGAGTTCTGTGTCAGTGTAAAGAATAAATACTAAATTACCACAATATTTTGTGAAGTGAGAACAGGCCCATTAACAAAACTCCTTGGGGTGGGGGAAATCCCAATTTGTCAATTAATTGCCAAACTGTGGGATTTTTTTTTTAATAAGAAATAAAGGGACTGAAATTGCACAGGGGATAAGGAAGGAAAGTAATTATATCACTGAGGGACTGGTCCGTAGCTACAGCTGAAAAGTAATTTCAATGTTATACAATTTACTATTTGTTGCTTGGGTAGTATTGTTCAGAATATGGTCATATCTGCATTTCTTTACCCATTTATCAAGTTTTATCACTTCAACTGGCGCTTCTGATTTTTAAGCAAAGTCTTGTTACTTTTCCTCAGCTCTTGTCCTCCTGGAACTGATTTGTCCCCTCTGATTCTATGCAGTCAGATATGAATTTTCTGCATATCATTTGAGGTCTTTAATTATCTCTGAGTGAACATGCCTTGTACAGGGAGGCAATCTACCTTCCCCAAATCAGCCTGTAAATGGAACAGAAGGCCCATTTGTGTGACCCATCCCCTGGGTACTGCTGGCAGGGGGTGCGTTAGCAGTGCTGCCCGGGGGCTCTCCCGCAGCGACACAGGAATTCATGGCAGCAGAAACATCGTTACCTGATTGACCCCACTCTGACTGTCCTAGGCAGGTGCCTGTCCAGGCACTGACGTTTAATACTCTGTACCTGTATTCTCGTCTAAAATGGCAGAAGGCAAGGCAAATGGGTTGTTAATTTTATCCCTTGTTATGTGACTGCACAGCTAAAGATTTTCTTCACTGGAGATGCTGTGAGCTAAAGGTCCTTTTGGGGCTCGTTCTTTCCCATGAGCTGAATTTTAACGCTATGCTCAGTTTTTTAAATCTGTGCAGTAGCTGATGGATTGGTTCTGGATAAGCCTATGTGGGGAGAAGCCACTTGCAATTAAAAAAGCTTCAAGACGTGGCTGTGATGAGACTTAGCTGTCTTGGAGAGGATTGGTTTTCTTCCCTATAATTCTAATCTGGAAAATGTTACCTGGGTTAGGTTTTTATATAACTATCCATTAATTATTTTTTCCATGTAATCGTTTCCTGAAGCAATAAAATGGTAATGTTTGTACACTTAACAACAGGAACATATGAAATTATGTAGCAGTGCTTGTCTGAATGATTAAATCCAATTTGACATCTCTCATGCCACTGTGTCCTGTATGACAGGTAAATGTAGGCATGAAGTGATAAAAATAGTATGTTGATTTGTACTTTGTTGCAAAAGTTTTTCTTTAGTAGTCTAGCATCTTACAAATGCAGAGGCGTTATGAAAAGTACACATTTCATACAGTGAAAATGGTGACTGTGACTTTACATTGCCACCAGCCATGTCAGTAGCTGCATCTCCTTAGGGCAAAGAATTAAGCAAGATACTTGAAAAGTCAATCAAAATTAATAGATTAAAAATCAATCAATAATGCCTCAAAAAGTCTTATGACCTCAGTTACTTGTTTAAGCATAAACAAGATAATCGGCTGCATTTCCTGTCTAGAAATAAGATCATTGCCAATTAACTTAGGACTTAATTAACTCTCTAAGGTACTGAACTTTAGATGCATTGTAGGCTGTGTCTTAATGTTATTATTAGTTATTGCAGTGACTCTAGTACATTCTTGATTTATTATTATTGTTATATAACTATTACATTTACACTTACACTGTTAAAAAAAAAGCCTTCAATGTTACATTAAAGTTAATGCCACATAAAGGAGAGAGGGATTAAATAAAAGCAGAATTAAGCAGATGCTGTAACTTTACATTGAAAACCCACCAGTCCAGCTTCTGTTCTTTGCTGGGAGGCATCAGCATAAGAGTTTACACATTTATAGGTATCAATTTTCCATTGCCTAGCTATAATTGCTCTTTATTTCTGGTCATGAGCTATTGGATTTGCCATCCCTTTGGCAGCTGTGAGAAGTCATGGTATAGTGCAATAATGTAATCCCTATGTTCTTTTGAAGATGCTTCCTGCTTGTCTCTTCTAAAACAAAATTTGGAGCAATCTTGATTTTTTTAAAATTTTTTTTTCCTCTTCTCTCCTGACATCCCAGCAATTTCTTTTTTCTGACACCTCAGTGACCTGGTTTCCTTCTTTTGCTTCTCTTTCTGTCTTATCTCCAAGCTGCTCGTTTTCCAAGGCTGAGACGTATTTGTTCCATGTTTGCCAGGAATAAACAGTCCAGTGGAACAAGTGTTCTGTCTGCTGAACAGAGGAGAGAAAAAGTTGGACCGGCATAGACATAAATCTGTTCTTTTGCTCAAAGTGGATGTTAATGTTAGTTTGGTGGCATATGAGAAATGTCTCCAGAACTCCAAGTGTCTGGAAATAAACCTACCCTGTAAGTGATATGCAAGTGTTGCTGTCGCCTCGCGAGCTGGCAATCACACCACCAGCACACATCTTTTGTAAATGGGCATTTTGTCTTTTTTATGACCCTAAAAAAACTTACTCCAAAAATATCCCAATCTTTTATTTCAGATATACTGTCACCTTGTCTATAAGTCCAATCCTTTTTGGGTGCCTTTCTTCACTCCTTGCATCTGGTAGAACAGTACAATCTAGTCTTCACCTTTGGCTCTACCACAGCTTTAGCTGGCATCTATGCTTTGGCTTCTTCACTGTTTTATGACTGAGCTGGATAAACGGGGCTAGGAAAGCCAGTGTACTTTTTGGCGCTGATTATATTTACTGCAGGAGTGGGCTAACAGCAATATTTTGTTTCATGAAAGAATCATTTCAGCTTTAAGAGAAGCTCACAGCTCCCTTGTGTATTACCTTGTGGCTTTGAGTTTTTTTTGTTTGTTTGCTATGTCCAAACTTAGGAAGTAAAACAATCTGGTATCTGCTTCAAATCTGGCAAACTAGACACAGGTGGATTTAGGATCTGAAGGGCTTGTTTTGAGAGAGAAACAGCCTCACAGAGAACCCTTTGATAGGATTGACCCCACTCCTTTACAGTGTCTGAGGATCAGGAGCTTCCTTGTCCAAGGTGCTCCTGGGTGCCTGTTTTGTGCCTGAATTGCCAACGATACAGGCGTGTCCATGGTAATGGTGTCAAGGGAACTGAACCTTCTGCATCGCTCCATCCACCAGTCCTAGGCTGGGGCTGCAGTTAAGGTCTAGAACTCCACAGCATCTCTGACAGGTGCTAAATATATATATATATATCTATTCAGGACTTCATGTACGTACTTTCCTTTAATTCATGTCTGCATTGGTGACATAACATTTCATCTGGACCTAGGAATATGTTCCTTACAATAAATGGGGTGTCTACCCAGGGAAGTGGATTTGGCAGAGTCTGCCAAATATAACAGGTGAGCTATTGTTTCCAAAAAGGCTAAAGGAATCCAAAATGAGACACTTTCGTCCTAGAAGAGAAATATCCACCCTGGGAGTATCCTTTTTGGAAGTGAGACAGGAATAACTCCCTGGAATAATGCTCTGTGAGGGCTCACCCCTTTCTGTTGTCTTGTGGGTTTTTCCTTCAGAATGTGAAGCAGTCAACATAAACCTGGTGCTACATACAGAGATATGCTTGATTATCTTAGCATATTATTTCTTATTACTTTGTCTTGGAATCACTTTAAAACACTGTTTCACAAAACTCCTGGTGTTACCCAAATTCATTTATTGAGTGTTTTCTACTGAGGCCATGCTGTTACTTCTTTGTCGGACAAGAGCAAGCAAGAATGTATTTTTCTTTTCAGATGTAGTTCTGGCTGCCAAGGATAAATGGCTAATTAGAGTAGCATTATTGTAGGACAAATAGGTCACTTTGTCTCTCCTCAGCCCAGAGCTGGGCTGAGCAGGGGAGCAGCTTCTGCAGTGTGCTTCTCTGGGTTGGTTTGTCTGTGGCTTCTGATGTGCAGGGAGAAAATGGTCATGTTACTGCTATTGCTGGGTAGTGCAGAAGTACTAATATCTTTACAGGCATGAAAGAATTGAGTTATGCCCAGGCATTTGCTAGTCATGTACTTGTTCACAGTCACGCAAAGAGATGGAATAGGGCTCATCTACTCTGTCTCCTTTCCTGCAATTTAAAGGACATTGCTAATCATGACTTTATTATGTCTACCACACAGTGCTTGTATGTCTGAAAGGAGGTTGGCTGAGAGTACTGACATCTCTTAATGATATTTTGATCATTTTTTCTGTAAATTACACTGTTAGGAAATGTACTGGGGAACCAGAGGAAGGAATGGAGAATTTTACTTTGAGCCAGACTTAGATGAGTAAACCTTGCCACAGTCCTGGGTGCTCAAGGTCTTTCCAAGATGTGCTTCAGATATTAGGGGCCACATTTGAAACTCCTACTGAATTTAAATAAGCTTTGGGTTAGGCCCTTGAATACTTAACAATTTTTTCTATTTATTTATTTTTTAATACAGACTATCACCATACGACTTTTGTTAGGCTGTAGCTCACCAGGTTCTCACAGCCTCACAAGCTAAATATGCCACCATTCCTGTTGCTCAGGAACAAGTATTTTCTGTGTGCAGTAGCACAGAATTAGAAGATCAGCCTCCCCATGCCAAGTGAGGAGGGAGCCAGCCTGTGATGGGAGGTCAGGCTGGTGGCAATTAATGGCCTTTTCATCATATTCAAATACTTTGGTCTGTTCTGGTGACTGGTGGCTTAGGCAGCAGAGATTAAATTTTAGGGAGATAAAACATAAGGGAAGGAGAAGGCAAGGGGAGGAAAAATAGGAAATGTGACATGTTGCAATGATGCAGTTATTTTGGCAGTTCATGAATGACACTGCAGATCCCACACATCATAGTGCTGATTCTGTGGGCTGTGATGCAGGCTCCTCATGTTCAGCCTACCCAGCTCAGAGGATCTATCATCATTAATTGTCACAGACAAAAGACAAAGCTGCTAAAAACAAGCTAACATCAATGGCAGGTAGGAATGGAGCTTGCAGCAGTTTTGGAAGATTTACTTTATTTGTATTTTGTTCCATGATGTGTGAAAATGCATGGACTGGAATCTGGGGGTCCACTCACAGAATTACCACCTTCCCTACCCAGTGGTCTTTAATCCTGGTGCAAAGGGAATACTCTCTGGAAGGGAGAGAACTCTCTACTGACAGAAATAACTTTGCAACTTGGAGGGCAACAGCTGAGAGTCCTTTATCAATAACACACACTGGTTGTTAATAAACCCATGAGCCTATCTGAAATAAGTCAAGATACTCTTTCAAAACCTTCTTCAGCATCACGTGGAGACTTTCTGTTAACTTAATAAAATGGTCTCTTGTGTTCATGACACGATTTACAGGAGAGACTGCACAGCCTCACTGGGCTTTTGGTTGCAGCATGCATGGCCAAGTCTTCACTGCTTCCAGCCCTGGGTAAACAGGCAAAACCTGATCAAACATGTTGGCCCACACTGCAGCTCTGCTTCTGATTACACTATGGGTCAGCACTTAGAATATGACACCGTTTGTTTTATTTGGTGAGTTCCTAAAAAAAGCAGCAAAAATGTGACTCTTGACATTTAAGTTCCAGATGCTTTTATAGAACTATCCAGCCCAGGCAATCCTGCCAAAGTTATGTCCACTTAATGACATTTAATTCAGCCACTTTGTCTTTGCTTTTTCCTTACATTAGCAAATACTAAAGTTCTCCATTTCTTTCATGAGGGCATTTTTGCAGGGCTCAATTCTGAACTATAAACCACAAAAAGCTACAGCCAACTGCTAATCTAAGGAGCAGCTGGAAAATAAATAACTTATGAGCTTCCTAAGGGATAACGTAAGCATATCACACCTGCAACTGCTCTATCTCAAGTTGATGTACCTATTGCCATTTGCAAGTAGTAGTTTAGCTCTTCTGCTTCAAAATTCTTTAGTCAAGCAGGTCACATACCCATACATTGAGGTTACAGGGAAGAAATACTGCCTCTCCATTTTCCCCCTCTAAAATCTTTAAATATTTTAGGCATATTTAAAATAGAGCTAAGCAGAATTGGTACCATTATTGGTGACTAGAGCCAGGAAATCAATCTTAGAATCATCCCTGGAGTGCACTAGCATTTCCTTGCACATGGGTGCATTCAGAAAGCAAGTAAATTACCTGTTTAGTGAGATTAAAGTGAGTTGGTGTACTAACCTGCAAACTATAATTTAATGAGTCAAAAGCCTTTCTCTCCCCACCCTCTTCCACAGAAATTAACAACTCCTGTAGCATAATGTTTTTTGTACTGCTGCTCTCTCTCCAGTAAAATATACTTTATTACTATTTGGAGGATTTATCCCTTTATGACAACCAGTATCAAGAGTAATATTACACCAATAACTTGGTTTGCTAAGTATTAATACAAGGGAAATTATGCTAAGAGCACTGTGTGAGTTTAATTGCAATTCACACTTTAATATTTTGATGCAGCTGTAAAAGTGTAGAATGAGAAACATTACAATTCTATTAGATACTAATAAATTGTGTTGTGGAGGAGGATATGAGCTGTACTTGCCATAATGAAGCAGATTCTACTTCCCATCTCTGTTTTGATCTTGCATGTGTATGATTTTATAGAAAGGTTCAGCAAAGGTTCTGTAGAACAAGTCAGAAATGAGCGCAGGGTTGTGTGTTTTGATTTCCAAGAATCACAAACAAACTGAAAACCATGTAAATCATCTTGCTTATGAAGTGTTTGTTAAACACTTAATTTTCTTTATGTAAAATGTGTGATTGTTTACAACTAATCCTGTTAGGTTTAATTTTTTTTTCTTTTCTAGGCTTAAGCTTTCCAGGTTTGAATGTATTTAATAAAATGGCATTCTGAGAAATATTCAGAGATTCATCCTCTTTCATTTTTTGCTAATAGAAATGACATTTTTAAACTGCTGTGCTTTTCTCTGCACTTTCTATTCCTAAATGTGGGATGCACTGTGGTAGCAATACTTTCAGGGAGCTGAATCATAGACTTTTTCAAGTTGGAAAAGACCTTTAGGATGGAGTCCAGCCATTAACCCAGCACTACCTAGTCACCACTGAACCGTGTCCCCACAAATACAGGTCTTCTAAATGCCTCCAGGGGTAGTGTCTATACCACTTCCCTGGGCAGTCTGTTTCAGTGCTTGACAGCCCTTTTGGTGAAGAAATTAATATCCACTCCAAACCTTCCCTGGTGCAACTTGAGGCCATTATTTTATTTTCATTTTTTTGTCCTGTTGCTCATTACCTGGGAGAAGAGACTGATGACCTGGCTACAACCTCCTTTCAGGGAGTTAGCAATAAGGCCTCACCTGAGCCTCCTTTTCTCCAGACTAAACACCCCAACTCCCTCAGCTGCTCATCAGAGTTGTGCTCCAGACCCTTCCCCAGCTCTGCTGCCCTTCTCTGGACACGCTCCAGCCCCTTGATGACTTTCTCGTCATAAGAGTACCAAGGCTGAACAGAGGACTTGAGGTGTGGCCTCAGCAGTGCCCAGCACAGGGGGGTGGTCCTTGCCCTGGTCCTGCTGCCACACTATTGCAGGTACAGCCCAGGTGTTGTTGGCCTTCCTGGCCGCCCGGGCATGTGCTGGCTCATATTCAGGTGCTGTTGACAGGTTCTTTTCCACTGGGCAGCTTTCCAGCCACCCTTCTTCCAGCCTGTTGCACTACCTGGGGTTGTTGTGACCTGAGTGCAGGACCTGGCATCTGGCCTTGTCAAACCTCATGCAAATCTTGCTGGCCTGCTCAATTAGTCCCATTGCATTTCTCTGGGTAGCCATTTGCTGAAGAAAAAAAAGTGTATTTAGCTCTGGACTAGTAACTTGAGTACATAATATATGAGGCTGTCCCAGAAGAGCCCTCAGGAGGAGAATATTATCTCTGGTGCATATTGTACAAAATGGCATGTGAAATGTTTTGAGTCCCTTATGGTTTTTCCAAGTATCTCTTTTTTTTGGTCCTTTATTGTTGTGTGTGCATGACAGGAACTGGTGATGCTTCAGTAACTCACTTGTTTTCAGTCTGTACCCTGGATCAGTAGCTACAAAAGACATGAATTCTCATGTTCAATAATTACAGCTCACCAAGAATCCAGCCAGGATCAAGGATGCTTTGCTGGGCAGTGTACATAGCTACAAAAAGACATGGTCCCAGGTTAAAGATCTTTCAATTAAGCCAAGTAAATTACTGAAGAAGGCAGCCTGCACCCAAAGATCCCAACTTTCATGTCTTGTGTGTTCTGAAGTAACTTGTGAACATTCAAAACATAAATCCTGTGGGGTTTTCTGACATCAGCAGCAACTGAAAGGGGACTAAGCAAATAGTTTAGACTGATGATCTGATGTTGAGACTGAAATACATACAACTATGTGAGTACGGGAAATTCACTCAAGCTGTTCTTAGTTGTTTCAGAAGCTGGGGAGCAGAAATAAAAATATCTCTCCATCCCCAGTATATTTTTCTGATCAAGTGAGAACACTGCTTGTGTCTGTTTTTCTCCTAGGTTACTGTATGTTTTCAGAGACCTGCATGTACAGGTGGGAATGACCCCGCTTCTGCTTATACAGAGGGAACACAGTCTACAGTAGGAACATCTTCCTTAATTTATCAGTAACAAGGGCAAGACTACCCCCAAGTTATTTTGGTGTTGGCACTTTGGTGCCACACTGATGACAGCAGCGCCAGAATTCATGGAAGAGTGGCTCAAGACCCAGGTCATGTCCCTAGGGAGGACAGCAGAGCACCACCTGAACAGATGTGCTGACCAGCTATGTACAGCTGACATGAAACACTGATTTTTCTCCTTTGAATGTATGATAGTTGTTGTGTGCAGGTAGGGAATGATGCAAGAGTGTGGATTTATTCGTTCTCCTCTATAAAGAAGATTTTCAGATTGAAACCAAGGCTCATACTAGCTTCATTTACCTTTTCTTATCAGGCTTGGCTCTCAAAGGTCAGTGTAATTTTCCACTGGTCTCAGTGGATATTTTTTCTTGGGGGGTGAGAATGTGTATGATTTAAGCCAACACATGTTTGTACATCACATTGCCAGTATTTTTACCACCAAGTTAGATCCTTTCACATCTCCTGGCTTGTAACACACTTTGCCTTTTGCTCTCCAATTCCTCCTGCCCCTTCTGATCTGGGTAGTTGTTATACCTGGTTCTCTGCCTTCTGCCTGTGCTCTAGGGCTGAGCACGGCTGGCTGCATGTTTCTCTCATTCCCAAATCTAAACCCATCCATGTGTCTTGAATGAGCAACTGACACAGGGATCTTCTCAATTAAAATGTTCACAGAGTCATTAAACTAATGGTGGAAACTTCAGTAGAAATAATGCTGTAATGAGACAAGCTTTCATCATCTTGCTGAGGAAAACATATTTCACTTGATTCAGATAAATTATATGCCCCTACTTATTATGATCAATATTTTAGCAAGGCTTAGCATTTAACTGTGTCACTTTTGAGTAATGAATAATCATGTTGAGTGTATGAAAAATGAGTAATGACAGATATCACTGGACTGGTACATTTTCCGCTTCTCAAACTGATGTTTAAAATTTTACAGAAGTGTTGTATAAGGGACTCAATGACTCCAGCTTGTTCCTTCTAATGGGTGTCTATCATTTGATACTGTGACTGCTCTTAAAGTACGGGTTAACTAATTCTAAAACATGTTCAAATAATTCTGTATTTTGACAGAGGAAAAAGAAACCCAGTTGTCAGGAAATGTAGGTGATAAAACTGGGTTTCAGAAATTGAAGGCCTGAGCCGACCACTAAAATGACTCTCCTGTTGCATAAGGGCAGTAGTACTTCGTAGTTTGTGCCTTTGTTATTATAGGAAAAGTGAAAGCTATAAAGTGCTTTTATCAGGGCAAAAATCTAAAAGATTTTTAAACAACTTGCAGAAAACTACAGCAGCTTTTCTGACCCAGGCATACTTTAATTTGTTTAGTTACTTGCATCTGCTTACTGTATCACATTTCTTTTGTGTACAGCCTTCCCAATGGCTCCTGCCCTGATTTTTTAAATGTTTATTCTTGAAACTACTTTCTTAAAAGTACAAACCAGAACCAAAGGAACTGTTTTGATTTTCCTCTAAAAATGTCAATGTGATTTCAAGCACCTACTTAAGAAAATCTTTGCCTCTTCTGAGGCCTGTTGAATGAACCATCAGGAAATGTGTGCAGGTCTTAGAAAGATCAGGAAGCATTTGTCACTGTAATCCAAAAAGAAATCTCCCTATGCATAGGATACTAATTTTTTCCTCAGTCAAGTAATCAGTCTCTTGATTACATTGATTTGTGGTTGACTCTTTTTCTCCTAACTGATCTGTCCTGCAGTTTTAAGGTTGCAATTGGGGTGATAGATATTGTTCTATGTTTTTAATATCCTTGGGCTGTAGTTGGCTGTTCTGCTCTTGACTGACTTTTTTTTTCTTTATGATATCTAGCAGCTCCCTAAAACTAATTTGTGAGTATGACCACTGACATGGTGACTTGCTCTTGTAACTGGGTTTAGTGGTACAATATTGTACTTCTAGTTTTTTAAAGACACATAAATATGGTGTTCATGAGTGTACCATATTTCAGCTGCATTAAAGAGTCACGTCATTGGCCTCAATTATTATTTTGGAGGCTTTAAAACTCAGAGTGAACGAGCAAGATAAGGGTCCATGACAGCTTAGGTCGATTCAATTCTTCTGTCAGCTGCTCCTTCTTGTGGTTTGCACTGTTACCTGTTTGGTTTTAGTTACCTACAATGTACAAGGAGATTTCTATTCTTAAGAGACTGGACAAAAGGCTTTTCAAGTGTCCCTCCAGTGTAGCTGGCTGTAAGGTTTCCTTTCAATATTTAGCTATTTTGGTATAATCCAGATAAATTTCTAATGTTTCCATCATAAGAATAATGTCAAGGAGATCAGCCATAATCTTCTCATTATATTTACATAAATGCTATTCTGCTTTTAAACCTCTTGCCAAGTGTGTCTTTTTCAGTCAAAGTGAAATGCTCCCTTTGTCAATATCAGTGTTTTCCTTAGGGATGAAACAGCTAATAATCTATACTATATAATAGGGAAATTTGCATTAATACATCAGAAGTATAATGATTACTGACTCTTACAGCACTAGTTTTTCACGTTGACAGAATGACATTCTAAAATGCATTTTCATAAATTAGGTCATTTAAATCGGTTCAATATGTAAGTCACGGTAGCAAATTTTTCACTTGGCAGCTCTTCATTTTGTAGCTTGGATTAATTCTGATTTAAAAATTCTGTTTGGTTATTCGCTTTTTTCCTCAAAACTTAATTTTCAGTAAATGTGGTGACATCACAAAATGGCAAAACATCATTTGGTGTCACCTGCCTCTTCTAGCTGTTGAGATGACCTCCTGAGGCACAGTCACTGTAAAAAGTAAAATCACAAGTGAACCAGGTAAATTTTTCATCAGGGATGGGGTGGGGGGGAAGGCAAGTGGGAGCAGAATTTTTCCCTGGGCCCAATGATGGGAGTAAAGGAAGTCATATTGGTCACTTTTGGAGACAGATTTTAAGAGTATAAGTCATTTAGCTGCTTTTAAAGACTTTACTCTGGGGTGCCTCAGTGCTAGAGTTGTGCAAACACATGGTAAAAGATAGTCCATGCCCCAGGGAGCTTAACAGCCTTCTCTGTTTCCCCCCGGCAATGCCGTTGTGCTCCCACCCTCTTCTCTTGTGCAGGATGAAGGCCTTTGCCTCCTCCTCCTGATGATTTTAGCAGACCTCTGGTTAGTGCATGGAATGAACCCTCTAGACTTTGCCGTCAGCGCTACAATTCTTTCAAAGCTCACCTGGCAGGTTTCCCAGAAAAGCAAGACACGGTAGTTTAAGCTGGTTGCCAGGAAAAAGGCTGAATAATGCTCATTCTAGCTATTTGTTTGAGATACTGGTTCTCACTTTATGAAATAAATATGCCAAACATTCATCTCTTGAACGAAAAGGAATTGCTGCAATGGTCTTGCACTGTTCTCAGCAGAACCTTTGCAAGACCTGTCAAGGCCTTTGATGGACCATCTTGGATGCTCTAATCCCAGTGTTTCTGTATGGAGTATCAGTCTCACCAGGTCTTTCAGGGCTCAGAAGAAGTTCAAACAAGAAGTTCTCTGCTGTTGTCTTCTAAGTGGGCCTGAATATCTTTTCCTTAACTCAGAACTGGCTTTTGTTTCTTGTAAAAACCTGGGGAGATGTGAACACCCAAACACACTACTGTTCGTGCAGAGCTCTGTGCTTGTCAAATGGATATGTGGACTGATAACCTAAGTTGTATTCTATACCATACCATTTGCCACATCAGAGCAAACTAGGATGTAATATGTCTATAGGATCAATTAATTAATTGCCCGAGTGTCTGGATGACTGGCTGTGGCTGCCCATGAAAAGCAGACACACTTGATTTTGTTGCAGCGGAGCCAGGAGGAAGCCTATTGAGTCAAGTCTATTTGCCCTCCCCCCCCTCACCTCCATGCACCTGTAAAATGCTCCAAAATATTGTGAAATTGATGAAATTTTTGAACAAAAATGAGAGGTGTACTCAGCAGGGTCTGTATTTGTGAAAACACAGGGATTCTGCAGTTAAGGTGACATAATTTATTAATGATTCTTTTCTGGTAATAAAACATTTTGTGTTTATCATCCTCTTCTTGGGGGAAAGTCTCTCCTTAGATGAATTTCAATTTTGTCCTCTTTATTGTACACACGGAGTATTTCATGTATGTGGATATCATTTGCACTTTTTAATGGTTTGAATTTATGACCAAATTCCTTTGTTTGGTATTGAACATCCAGACCAATACCCAAGCTGTTGCTTGAATTATGTTGGTTCCTCATAGTTAATCCTGAACAGCTATAGGATCTGCTCTGAACATATTTGTTAGAGATACTGTGTTCTATTATTAGTAGAAGACAGGAAAGTCTTATTTTCCTAACATAGGGTAACCAGACAATTGAGGTTGAAGGGGATGAAGAGAATAACAGAAGAAAGGTGGCAGGGAAAGGAAACAAGAAATCATCTCCTCTGATATTCCACCTCTGTGCTAATGCTACATCCTATATATTATTCTTTCTGTTTCTTTCAAAAAGAGGAAGCTTTGCCTAGTCTTATGTTTCTGCAAAGTGCATTAGAGAATATCATCATAAAAATCACTGAAGACAAGACAGTTCTTCAGCAGCTTATATATAGACATCAGTGCACTAAAATGCTTCTGTCTTTTGAAAGCAACATGGCAGAAAGAAAGGAATTTGATGTGAAAAGCCTTTTTCCTGTGCTGTTGCACTTCAATTTTTCTGGATGTGTTTGTGTTTCTAAGTTGGTATGGTAGTTTTGTTTTATGCTGTGCATTGTACTTGGTTCCACTCATAAGAAACATATGCAATTGGTTAAAAAGCTGCTACCAGGACTGCTTCTGTGTGCCAGGCTAGGAGATGGTGAGAGGATGCTAAGGCTGTAAGAAATTGGTTTGGTTAAAGGAAGGGATTGCAACAGACGGCCTCCTCCTCAGCTGCTCACTTTGACCCATTCTTTGCAATCGTTTAGCAAGCGTAAAATAAAATTTTGTTCCTTAAATCTTAGAAGAAGATAGCCAGCTGCTTTAAACTCTGCAAAACGAAGTATTGTTCATAAACTTTAAAACAAGAAAAAAAGAAGGGGGCTGGATGTGAGAGAAAGGCCATGCTATGATTTTAATTAGTTAGTGAAAAGTCTACTTGAAAGTCAAATTGGTTTTGGTTTTTTTTCATAGAGCTTTTTCACTTTTGAGCACTGGTGCCCTCCAGATTTGTGGTTCTGTGATCCTCCCTCTTGCTTTTCACAATTGATTTGTCTGTTTTCCAGTCTTTTTGGTTATTTGTTTCTGAAAATACTTTCTCATAGCTCTTGACTACAGTCTCTGTCTTGCCTAGTTTTGAACGTTTAGACTATCCCAATAGTGTTTTAGGAGCTGCCTGGCTAATGTGCAGAGTGACAGTAATAAGTAGGAATGTTGCTTTTTTTCCTCTGGACTTTTCTGATGGTGGCCAAACATCAGGTAGAGCTGTGCCTGGGTCAGGTAGGGTCACACAGTGTCTGTCTAAGCACCGTGACACTTCTAGCGTGACTGCTGGGTTATCAGTGTGCGTCTTTTGAAAATGTTACTTTGCAACATGTGTTAGGGAGGACTTTCTCACCACCTGAATGGCATTTCTGGGGCTTTTGCTGACATGTGGCCAACATACAGAGAGGTACCAAAAGAGGGAGCTGAAAACCCCTATCATAAATTCACACGTGACCATAGTGGGACCTTAAAACATCCACTGTGCCCTTATAGGAACAGACCGTGATGAAACTCAGTGTGTTTTGGCAGGTAGCTCTGGACATGTCCTAACATATGTGTAAGAGCTTGCAATTGTGAACTCTAATATAATAAAAATACCAAAACACTGCATTTTCTAAAGGACTCTGAAGAAACTTACTGAAGGAAGGATTATTCAGCAGGATATGAAAACATTCCCCCTTCTCTCAGTAAGAACACTTTATCAATGTATTTTCAGAAGTTATTATTGTATTAAATTATTTTTGTTTCATAAAATAGGAATAACAATGCTAATAAGAATAGTTCTGCGCAGTTAAATAAATCACTCAGGCAGCACAGAGTTGATAATTACAATTAAGATGGCAGGAAAATAAAGATTGTCTATATATAATAACTTGAAAATGAGTACCAACATACTTTCAGAAACTAAAATACTTCTGTACTTTCAAAGAGGTAATTTAGTGATGGAGGCAGCACCTGATGGGTTCGTACTTCATTTATGCCCGTCTCGATTTTTTTTTTTTTAGATATAGCAGCCTTAGGATACATAAGATTTATGCATTCCTGCCAACCACCTGTTCTCACAGAGCTGGGCTAGATGTTCTTGTGCATACCTTCAAACAGATGCTAATATTAATTTTCAATGTATTAATGTAATCTGTGTGCTTTATCTAAGGTGTAAGTTTGTTCTCTATACATGTTTAGTGCAGTATGAATGAGGCACAGAAAGAAAAATCAATCATTGCTTCACAGAGAAATATGAACTCTGTTAGCTTCATTTTTCACACTGTGAAAATGGCTTGACCTTCCTTTCCTCAGAAATCCGAATATCTCCAATCTGTATTCATAGCTAGGCACAAATTTTCCATTAACATTTTCTGGGTAGAAAACTGTGATTTCATTATTCTTGTTTTGTGGGAAAATAGGCTTTTCTTTGGATCAAATGGAGTATTCTCGGAAGAAAAGGTTTCAGTTTTGTCTCACAAGGTTTGCGGTGCAGTTACCCTTCGCCTCTGTGGCTGTGGACTGCTGGCCTGAGTCTGTGTCACCCAATCCACCGTGGGGCACAGCCGTGACTCTCCTCCTTCAGGAGCAGGGACGCTGGGGCTGCTGAGCCCTGCCTTTGGAACAGAGCACTGATTACTGATCACTCATTACTACTCCACATCCTCCTCATTGCCTTTATATGTTTCTTTGCACATACAGCGCATTTGTGCAAAGCCTTTGGGTAATAAGATGATCGTTGGGTGTATGATGAGGCTGGGATGCCCCTTCCCTGCTTCAAACTCTGTTCTCCACTGTTTGCTGCTGAACCTGATGGAGCAGGTGGAACTTTGGCTGTTTTGGTGTAAGCTCAGCAGCTCCTGTGGTTGAACCGTCCTTTCAGCTTGTGAGTCCACCCATGGCTGCCCAGTGTCGACCAGGGCAGCAGCAGCCACCAGAGGGGTCCAGGCTTTTGTGCTTTCATCAGAGGGACACTCTGGCAGGACTCCTCCTCCTTGAACCCTAAATGGAGACAACCGCCAAAGCCACCCACCAGGAGCATCTTGCTGGAAAGCCGGCTCTGGGCTTGTAGAGCAGGATGGGCAGGGAAGGGCTGGCTGGCGCAGGGCAGGGCTGGGTGAAATGGCAGCAGGGCTCGCAGCCTGCAGCCTCGTCGGCAGAACTGGAGCCTGACCCGTGCTGAGCCAGCATTCCCCTTTGTAGCAGGCTGTGGGGCTGGGCAGCAGTGAACAGGGCCAGGAGGCCTTGCTGATCTTATTATCCCTGCTCTGAGCTGTTGCAGGTGCTGGGAACTGCAGTTGTATTTTCCACTATAACTGTAAAAGAGGTCACGCTGAGGGCAGTTGAATTTTCTATTCCTGGCAGTTCGGGTAAATGAACCCTTCGCTACGTGGAGCTGGAGCTGGGGCAGCCTCGTGCTTGCGCTTGGCCCCGGGCTGGTGGTTTGCAGAGGGTGCTGGATCCCTACTGCCAGCAGGTACACCCTGACACAAAGGGCTTCCCCCAGCCCTTTGCTCCTGCAGTCCTGGTCTCAGGGAGCAGGACCAGCTCATGCTCTGCTGGTGCGCGTTGAGTTTGTGTGTAGCCAAGTGTGGGTGTGCTGTGTCCCTGGGGAGAGGGCTGGGGAAGGCACGGTCCCACCAGCCCCCGTGGCAGCAGATGTGTGTCCAGCATGGGGTCCCAGCGTCCCTGGGCTGGGTGTCTGCTGCCGTGCATCCTTGGGGGTTTGAAACCTGACTGCAAAAAGCTGGTTTGTGCTCAAGCTTTCTCATGCAGCTGAAGGCACAGGGTGTTTGGGGAGTTCCTGGTGCCAAACATGCAGCTTCTGAGGAGCGGGCTTGCCTCTGCTCTTGCCCTTCATGGGGACAGCAGGTCTGCTTTCTCATGCAGGATCTCCAACCCCTTTGATGGAATGGGTTCTGGAGGCCTTTTCAGGATCTCTTTTGTGCCTCTTTTGCTAGTTTCTGAAGAATCGAAAAGGGTTTGCTTTAAGAAAGTGAAGGCACTTATACCTGGGAAGTGGTTTTCCTTTCTGCTGGGTAGTGAAGGGGCTGTTGCACACTACTTTGGTGCAGGGGCTGCTGGCTGGCAGCCGCCAGCCCCCTCTGTGAAAGCAGGGAGCAGAACTGCCACCTCCTGCAAGTCCCAGTGCTTTCAATAAGTTGTTTGAGTTTAATGGTTCAAGCTCAAGATACTGAAAACAGACAAATTAGGGAATGTAAGTGATTAGGTGATGGACTAGGCTTTTATTTACATTAATGTTTTTTTTTTTTTTAAAGAGCCCTCTCTACTTGTTTATGGAGAAATGTTCTGAAAATGTGACTTCACCTCCCATGTTGGTCCAAATGATTGGCCACAAGTTATGATTTTGAATGGGGCCTTTAAAACCAATGATGATGCTAAAATAAGAAACAAGAGAAGAGAGGGGCCTGATTCATGATGCTTTAAAACTCAAGGCCCAGAGTAGTGCATTGAAGGCTTTGTGGAGAAAATGGATATGCTAGAAAGGGAATGCTGTGTACACCTGCCTGCCTGTGGCAGGGAGAGGAGCACTGCTTTGGGGTTTGCTGGGTGCAAGTATGGACTGTCAGCAACACAGCCTTGCCCTGAGCTTCCTCTCTTTTGGGGGCCCACAAGACACATGATGCAAATGTGAATCCTGCAGTGAAGCCCACGTTGTGATGAAGTCTGTCACATTTGACTTCCACTGATACCAGTGCCACAGCTTTTCCTCAGCAATATTTTTAACCCAATAGTGCTTATAAAGCTATTGTGTACTCCTCAGGAAGCCAAAAATTGTGGATTACATTAGCTACTCTGCCACTGATCTAATTTATAATCTTAGATTTGTCCTTTAATTCTCAGGAAGCTCATAAAGATTCTTCTGTTAGAGGGTTCACTGGAGCCTTGCCTGTGGCAGCAGAGCTGGCTGCTGTGCCCAGCTGTGTGAGCATCCTGGGAGCAGGGCAGCATGGCTGTGGGGTGGGAGCCCATCAAAGCAAAGGTCCTTTCAAACTTCGCCAACATCAGGTCGCTGAGACTCACGGCATGCAGGGAAGTTCAGGGTGTGACTGGTTCTGCGGAACACTGGAGTAAAGTGAACGGAGCTTTGGTCTTGTCTTTGCAATACCAATGTATGCATTTGTTTGCTCAGTGGGTATACGTATTTGGAATTTTATAAATATTAACATGGATATGGAAAATCATAAGACATTGGTTACTGTTTAGAAGGCAGCTGCACACAAAAACATACAGGCAGGGTGTGTGAACCTGAGTGGAAAATAATTTGATGTAGGGTATGGAGGGAGCAGTGGACCCCTTTTTACTGTGTATGGGGTAGCCTGGGATTCATGCTTGGCTTCTCCTTGGGGTTTGGGGGGAGTGAGGTGGTCTCTGCAGGAGGCTCTGGGATGCCCCTGTCCCACCTGCTGCCCGCGGGTGAGTTGTGCCACTGCCCATCACTCAAAGCATGCGGGCAGCAGGAAGGGTGTCCATCCCAGCTGGGGTGCTCCCCTGGATCCACAACCGGGCAGGCTCGGGAGGTCCCTTCTCCGGCCCCGGCTACCGCCCGGGCCTGCCTCTGCCCTGCTGTCCTGCCATCCTGCATCTCCCACCGAGGCAGCCCCGAGCGCTGGCACGTCTGCGCAGGCAGGTTTGTCCTCTCGCAGGAGTTGGCTCTGGCAGTTCAATTATATGTGCCTGCTTGCTTTTTGCATTTTTTTATTTTATTTTTTAATTCTCTCCCCCCCCCCCTCCCCGAGCCCAGCCAGGGCCTCTCGGTGCCTCCCGGAGGCGCGAAGCCGCGCTGCTCCCCCGCATCCTCGCCGTCCCTCCTCCTGCCCCCCCTCCTCCTCCTCCCAGCTCAAGTTCCCCGCGCTCCCGGCGGGGGCTGGCGGCTCCGCCGGATCCCGGCGGCAGCCCCGCGGCGGCTCCATGCCGCGGCTTGGGGCCGCCCCGGCTCCTCCCCTCGCGGTGTGCGAGGCAGGCTGCCCGCCCGTCTGTGTGTGTGTCTGTGTGCGCGCTCGCCGGGCCGCCGCCGCCGCCGCGCTGCCTCTCCCAGCCGGGCACAGCCGCTCCGCGCTGCTGGCGGCGGCGGCGGCTCCGCCAGC
>VWZG01009896.1:538336-572902 GCA_013396735.1 Grallaria varia | reverse complement strand
GGGGGAGCGCCCGCTGCCCCCGCGGCTCGCTCCGGCCGCGCCGCTCGGTGCGCGGCTCCGGGGGGCGAAGTTGGCCCCGCGATGTGCGGGGGCAGCGGCGGCGGCGGCGGCCCCTCCCGGGCAGGGCAGCCGTGCGCCGAGGCGATGCTTTCCCTGGGATCGCGGCACTGCTAATGTTGTGTTTACTGCTGTCAGTGACAATGTTGCTTTCACCGCAACTGTAGTTTTTTTTTTTTTGCTGTGTGGCACAGTTCGGCCGCAAGCCCTTCGTCGGTGCGGGGGCTTCTCGCGCTGGTTTTGCTGGTTTGCTATTCTGGATGGAGCATTATGGAAGTTAGTTTTGGAAGTGGGAAGATCAGTACCCATGATATTATAACAGGTCTTTTTTTTCTTTCCTCCTCTTTGCCTCTTTTCTTTTTGTTTCTTTTTTTTTTTTTTTTTAAAGTGGAATTTTAGGTTTATATTGCTGTACATACAGATGCACACTTAAAAAGGTCGGTGCATCTGTTTAAGTGTATTGTAAACTTGTTATCGAAGTGAATGTTAAGGAATTTTTGATGGGTGACAAATAGCTGGGAAAGTTAGAATTTGCGTAGGTATTTAGCCACTTCCCTGTCTGGTTAATGAGATTATGCTTAATCTTTGTCTGGTCTTATTCGTTCTTCACTTTTCAATTTAGCGAATATATTTATAATTCTTTAACTGTGCATGGTGAAATTCAGGGGTTGGGTACTGCTTTGTTAAATGCTCTTAGGCTGGAGTGCAGTTTGCCAAGAAAGAAAGAGACCAAAATACTGTATTTTGTGATCCTAATCTCCAAATGTCACACAGATTATATGTGTATGTGCATGTGCATTTGGACCTCATGTTTTGCAGAGGGTTTACTTTACTTTGTTGATAATAGAAAGGTATGTCTAGGAAAAAGATAATATATCTAGTTAATAACTATCATTTTGCCAAACATGGGCGAACAGCAATACTTGCAAATCCCATGGTAATCAGAACCAAATACCTGTCACATCCCATTTTACAGCAATTTGGAGTAAATCCTTGCAACTGTAAATTACACTGTATCAATATTAATCTGTTAGCAGGCGTTTTGGATCATGTGCGTGTTTTATCAGCTCTGCATAAACCATTGTATCACATCTTTTAATAATCATGCTGTTGTTATTTAAAAGTAATAATCGCAATAAAATTAGTGCTCAATTAAATATTATGTTTCTACCACACTATCTTTACTCTGCTACACTAATTTATTTTGCAGGCAACTGATAACCACCATATTACCACTCAAATAATATTTGCATACAATTTGCCTAATTTATAATGTGGGTAACATCATTAATTTAATAGAAGCTGTTACACCCCAATATGTGGGTGTAGTTCAAATACTACATGCATTATAGGTATTGAGTTTGTGTTTGCTTAATAACTTATTTTCATTTGGCTATGGTTTTATGTGGATTTAAAGATGTGCATCAGAAAGAGGGGAACTCTTGTGCCTCTCTTTTTCCTTAAAATATGAACATCTTGCCACTTGTTCGAGAAATTCCATTTCCTTGCTTTTGTACCATGAAAATGTATTGTTGTTAAGGTCCAGGAGGAAAGAACATTTTTACTTTGATTGTTTCAAGTTGTTTGATATGTCCACAAACTCTATGCATGAACAGGCGTTCACATGCAATTACTTATTGCAGAGATGAGTTTGGATTTAGCTTTTAATAATCCAATTAGTGTATGCAAGTGCACATGTATATAATATATGGGTACATAATCTACATGTATACACAAATGTGACATGTATTTTATAATACACATAAATTTTTGTCTCTGACGAGTAGTTGTGTAGCTTAGAGTTGAATTTAGCTCATCTATCCATAAACACGTGTGTATATGTATATAATTTGTTATACTTATGTCATCCCTCCATACCCAGAAATATGCATGCTCACCTATCAAGATTTATTAATTCTGTCTGTGTATCAATAGTGTGATTACTTGATAATATTTACAAATAAGTATATATAACATGATGTGTGAATTGCTGGTTCTTATTTTAAAGCTGTTCTCCTTCTGCCTGTAAGGTGGCCTTTGTAAAACATGTTTCACAAGCATTTATAAGGCAATTAGGGACCCTCTTCTGCATTCCTTGCAAACCCAAAACTTCTGCTAATCTGTGCTGCAGTCGCCAAGAAGACAAGCTCAGGCCTACTGGGTGTGTGGGTGTTTGTATTATCTGTATGCAAACTACAACAGAAACATCGTTAGCCTGAGAAATAAATTAAAAAAAATATTTATAGCTTGGGCAGAAATTTTTTCTTAATCTGATGAAAAGGTATAAAGGTAAACTTATTCTGCTTTACCTTTATACCAGGAAGTGACTTCCCAAAAGTTTTGAGCTGATGGGGAAAAATACACTTAATTTCCCTCCACCACCAATGGAGGTACATTTTTTGTGCCACTTCTTGAAATCTGTTTTGTCAAGAGCTGTGATTGTTACAGCCTGTGGTGCTACTACATGTGTGCTGAAATTCTCACCTGGCATTTCGGATGGTTAGTGGGAGCTTTGTCCCGATACCAACTGCACAATCAGCCCTTTAGTTTCCCATATTGGGAGAGATCACAGGAGTACAAGAATGGGGTGTTTCATTGAACCTTCATCAAGAAAGTGGTGGGGAGCATAGCCAAGAGTTGGTGTGGGGGATTTTGTTAACACTTGGGTAAAATAAGGCCACAGATATCCTCATGGATGTTTTGCCAGACTTGAAAAACTGAAAAATACCCCAAACAATTTAAATGAATGTAAACTCAGGATGAGATGAAAGGGCCAAAGCTGAAGTCTGCTATGATTCCTGGGTGAATAAGAAATGTTCACCTGGGCTTGCATTTAATACGAGCTATTCTATGAGGGAGAAAGGAAGGGAGATGGATATAATGAAAAGCTTGAATGCCTGTGTGCACCAAGGGGACCACTTGCTGTTAAAAATCAAATTTCATCTTTTAAATCACTTTCCACGCTTGTCTGTGGTAACCAAGTAAATGAAATCTTGCTGTGTCCTGGGACCATGTGGCTGGATTTGAACCTGCTTACAGAGTAAGGTGGTGTCATTAATCAGCAGCTGGGAAACAACAAAACCCAACAAAGACCTGACCACCCCAGAATATATATACGTCCTCACTAACACAAACAAAGGCAGAGAGATTCGTGGTTCATGTTGTGTTTATTGTCGTTGGTATTAATATTTTTAAGTTGTCCAACCTTTAAAAAAGTAGAAGTTGAGAAAATACTTAGTGGAAGAATGCACATTGATGTATGTAAATTAAAACCTGGCAAAGGGAAATAAGATGAGCAGGTAAGAGTGTTGTCTTAGCTGTGTGGCCGTGATGAGGAAGACTTCCCACTGCAGAGAAACAAGCTGCTTGGGTTTTTTTTCTTTTTTTATATTATGTATCACAAGTAGCCTAATTAAAGCAAAACCAGCAAACTGCCAGTTATACAGGAAGAGGCTTAAACTCACTAAACTGTTATATAAATAGAAAGTTCAAAGGTCTGTTTGTGGCTGACAAAGCTGAGAACAGGCCATCTGTGGGCCAGGTTCCTCTCCGGTGTGAGTGCAGGAACGCAGTGCGTGCCACAGCAGCGCTCTCTTTCAGCACAGTGCTCAGCCTGGAGGGGGTGATCCTGCTCTCCGCACAAAGGTGAACTGTTTCCGTCCAGCCTTGGCTGTTGTCCCCTCTTCACCCACCTTCCCCCTTCCCTCTTTGCCTTGTGCCCCTGCAGAAGACCTTCTCAGTTACTGTTCTTTCACCAGGGTCTGTAATAACTCACTCAGTGAAAAGCCTTCTGAATGTGGAAATGGTGCTGTGTTTCCGATGGGAATGTGTGAAATAGAGGAGATAGACTCTTTGGGAGTTAGTTTTCATTTTTATTTTTTTTTTAAATTTTTTTGGGGGGTGATGGTGGGAGCATTAGTATAGGAGAAAGTCACGTTTTTAATGGAATTCTGTAAGGTTTTTCTCCCCCTCCCTTCTCCCTAAGAAATATCACTGTTGAATTGCAGTTACTTGTTGGGTTTGTATTACAGACATCCACGAGTAATTATTTGAAAATGTTTCATTTTCAATTTGCTTTGAAAGTGTAAATGGATGGATTGTGTGGCTGCTGGTGGGTGTGTGAGAGGGATTAGATGCTGTCAAAACAAGCAGCTGAGGAAGACCAAAAATAGGCTTGGGCCAAAACCTGTACTTGAAGTACATCCTGATTTAGTAATTCTTCCCTGGCTGATATTGAACTCCATGGAGTGTAAATCTTAAAAGAATTTGGCTGTTTGCAAACATTAAGCTCACATCTATCCTATGAGGCAAAATTACTATCAGTTTAACAGCATTTGAATTGTTTTCCTAATGATTCATTCAAGAATTTAATGACTTTTAAAATACACAAATTGGGATGGAGAGTAGACACTTCAGATATTGTTCAGCTATTCTGAAACCAGGCAGAACTTCAGAGCATTTAAGCATTTGGTACATGAATGCCAATTATATTGTTTGGGCTTTTCTCTTTGAGTAAAAGATGATACTGTGATGCAGGTCCTTCAGTCAGGCAAAATGATTCCTTTTGTCTGTCTGACAAGACTATTTCTGCAACCTGGAATTTAGCTAAATAATTTAAGGGGGGAAAATGTGACATTCTGTAAAGTATTAAGTTAAATAAATACACTAAATGGTCTTGGAAAAAATGGATGGATGCTGCGGGTCTTTTTGTGCTCCTTAGGAATGAGCCTATGTGCTCCATCCAGCATTGTACATTTTGTGTATGAGGCCCAAATTCTGTTTTTATTTGAGTCAAGCAAAATTCCCAACATGTGAGATGGGAAGAAATTTGCTCTAAAACTTAGAAAAAGCATGTAAGCCTTCATAGAGCAGGGTCCATAGGCTGGTGTATAGTTTGAAGCACACAAGTGGTCCGATGGAAACAGCTCCATAGTTTTACTGAACTGGGTTCTTTTTCACTCCCAAAATGCTCAACATGCTTTACTAATGCGTAAACCCCAGTTTCTGATGTATGTGGTAATGAATGCTGATGTCATTTTTGACTGTATTATACACACACATCTATTTCCCTAAAATCTATCAGCAGTTTTACATGATTTCAGAAATAACTGGGCATCCAGAAAGAATGTAAATATTAAATATAATTAAAAAAATTACAGGAATTATAGGAGATGTTTTATATGCTAAACTCACAAAGTGTGTGAAATAAGCATATAAACAGATTGACCCTATCCTGTATTTTCCCTGTGCCTTTGGTTTGAGGTAACAAAATTTGTTTTCGTGGCAGGGACTTGAAGGGTTTGGCTCCTGGATGCTTGTTAAATGTAAATAATAAATACCATAAACTACCTGTGCTTCCCTCTATCTTGGTCCCCAGTCAGTAGTGGGTAATGCCAATGGAGGTGCTCCCAGTCGACTTCCAAGAGCACCAGATTTGACCCTGTTTTGGCCAAAAGGGGGACTTCAATGAATGTGGAGCAACTCTTTAATGACCAGGATCAGCAAGGCACTTTGTGTGTGCCTAGTACTATGCATGTGGAAAAACTCCTCAGAGTCCAATTCTGAACCTGTCTAATTCAAATTTACTGCCTTTCTTTTACAGAAAGAAAAGAAAAATGGAGAGGGCAGCTTGAATCTTTTCTCTTGGTTACAGTTATCAGAATGGATTTTCTAAAGCCATCAAACATCTATTAACACTGAAAACTGAAAATGTGCCACAATTCTGGGTTTTGCTGTGTTCCAAATTCTTTCTTAAGCATTGAAAAAGAAAACAGTAAATCAAGTAAGGTGTCAAGTTAATATAACCTTCCAGACCACTTATAATATAATGCGGTCAGGAAGTCACAACAGGGACTTGAAAAGACAGTTCTTTCATCTTTTTATTGTTACTGAATGTTCTATATCAATACTTTGTAACCAAAATATTTGTTTAAGTTGTTCTAATAGCTTTGGTCAGAGGTCAGAAGGTACATTACTCCTAATGGACAACTGTAGAGATTAAAAAATGAGAGGAAGGATGGCAGTGTGTGTATCAGTAGCTTTTAAGCTCCATTTTGGATAACTTCTAATGAGACAGTTGTTTGACCAAAAATTCTCGCAAAGGGCTTGTGGTGTTAAATCTGCATTTGTGAGGAAAGATTTTAAGGAATGAGTTGGGGAGTTTGTTTTCAACTGCTCTGTACTGGAGTGCTGCTTTGCAGAAACTTTGTAAGAATTGCATGTTGCTCCTGAATTTCAACAGGACTGCTGTTGGGCACAATCAGTGCATTGGGTGCACAAGGTTGGGCGCATAGTGCTGAAAAAGTAATATGGAACTCGAGAGCTGAGGTAAGAGAATAAAGCAGGACTTCCTGCAGTTAACTTCTCAGCTGTTATAAACTGTATTATCATGAAGAGACTGTTTTTCAACTCGTACATAGCAGATCAACACCATAAATTATTATGACTTTTAAGCAAAGGTCTAGTAAGGAGTTTCTTCAGTAAAACTTGATATTGTGTTTTAATAATGTTTTATGAATGTGTTCAAATCAAGCCATTGAGAAGAAAAAAACTCTACCTGGTGAATTGTGCCTTTGTTACCTCAGCTGTTCATCTGTGTGTCTTTACTGGAGTTTATTGCTGAGTCCTTACTTCACGTGATTTGGGATGATGAGTTTTAAGGAGATTTGGAGGCAGTACCACAACTTGAAAGCTGATTTTCATTGTAGGTGGAGCAGAGAATGGGGAATGCCGTTTACTATGTGTGATGTGTAAATCTTGTTTAGTGAGGAGCCGTAGTCAGCAGTTCAGATTCCTGACTCAGATGCTGCATGGTGCTACCAGTTATAGTAAGACATGAATAGCCCACTCATGATTATATGTATTTATAGGGGTGGGGTATTAACAACCAGCAAAGAAGAAAACAAGATAGAGCACCAACTTAAAAATCACTCAGTTGTTCCCCTGACAAGTATTATAATAGCTATTTTTGTATAGCTGTGGGTGTACCTGGTGTTGTGGAATGAGTACATTCTCTAGCTCTATGTTGCTTTTAGTGCCTGGGGCTCAAACCTGCAGATGGCTTACTACTGAGATTAGTGCTTTTTCCTCTTGGCACTTTGCATGGACTGTTGTCAACTATAGTTTGCGTTTTCTTGGATATCCAAGTGTAGGCCCTTATGAGTGATGGTATCTGCATCCTGCAAAGGGGTAGACACCTGAAAGTAAGACTGGGTAAAAACAGAGCCGTATTTGGTGGTTTTGATTTGTGCTGAGAAGGTGGCTTCTCAACAGAATGTTTTTCATTTAAAGTATTTTTGTCTGAAGGTAACATTATGTACATTATGTAGGTCTACTTGTTCTTTTTTTTCCCCATCCTTTACTGTATTACTGGTTTAGGTCAAGATTTCACTTGTGAGGGGAAAAAAGCAAACAACTGTCAGTAGAGAAAGCAAATCCAAAACTTTAAATACAAAATCAGGAAATACGAAATATCATTATGGTTGCCAGGTCACATTTACTTCAGTTTCATGTTGTGACGGAAACTAAGGTCGTGCAGTAATATGGTGTTTAGGTGAGCCTGTTTCTATGCTGCAGTCAGTAGCCATGGTTGTATTTGAGAATTTTATATTCACGACTTGGAAGAATATGTCTGCTGGTTATGGACCCCTTGGCGTAGATGTCAGTGTATGAGATGATTTCAGAAGGTTCCAGGTCCCTGTCCTGAACTCTCAGGTGAGACGCCCGTAGCTTGGGGGAGCCAACTCATGCATGAAAACTTTGGGCTGCTCTTTTGAATGTGGGGGTGATTTTTCTTCCAGTTTCTTTCCTGTAGAACAATGGGGTGACATTTTTCCTGGTGTTCCCTATGAAGAATAATGATGAGGAATTATCTCCTCTGTCTACAAGTGTTTAAAAACTCATTAGTTAGGGTCCCTGAAAGAGTTCCAATACAAGTCAGTGGGTGTGGTGAAGCCAATTGTAATGGGAAGCGGCCTGGGCCCTGGGGCTGGTGGTCAGCGGGGAGGCAGAGCTGTAAAGAATACGATGCGTATGCTATAGTAAGCATTTTCATAGATCTCCTCTGTGGGAGAGGACAATGGCTTTGGAGCTCATATTTACTCAAAAAACAGCCCTTTGATTTTCATGGCTTTCTGCTTCATTGCACATTGGAAAGCCCATTTGTCTTCACCAAGCCTTTGAAGAGGGATAGGTGAAGGGATTGAAGCATTGGCCAGTGGCTGAGGGCAGTGGTTGCTTGGAGAAGGAACTAAGTTGCTTTGCTTTTTTATTGGTAATACTTGAAAGAGTTGTCATTTTTAAGTTTGTGAAATCAAGGTAAATACATAATTAGGAATAGAACATGGATTTTCTTACTGAGATTCTCTTACTGCCGCTAGTTACTTCACTGCCTTTGGAAAGTCACTTGGTGTGTGTCAAAGTGGGGCAATGATATTTACATCCCTGGTCATTTGCCTTTTTGGTTGTTTTTCTTTTTTGTGCTCAGGTGCAAAGCATGAGAGAGAATAGTCAGTCAGCTGTGTAGTTACCTTTATCTGATCTTTCTTCTCACTTTTTCATCTTTCTGGGGGTCAGCTGGGAACTGTTTTTGATATTTTCTCTACTCTGAACTTCACTCTAGCTGTGTAGTCCTTCACCAGCTTGCTTGTACAGTGTTACTTACAAGAAGGGTAAACAGTGTTGATTGTGGCATAGCTGATGCACAGAGATTCTTGTGTTGAATGCAACATTTGTGCTGATGATACCAGATGTGTTTAGAAAAATGGGGTGATGTTTCTAGCCACAGACTCTTCAAGCAATGTTGATTTATGTCTCTGCTTTACCTCCTTTGGTAAAGTGAGAAGCGTAACATCTCAGAATTTGACTGTTACACTGAGGCTTTTTTTTTTTTCAGAGAAGTCATTGTTGTTACCCCTTCCTATGCCCTGAGAATGGGAAGAGGAGCCAAGTGACTTGCAGTAGGACTCTGGGCTGGTCAGGACTGCTGACAGCTGAGTTCCACTTCACTGCTTGCCAGCTCTGATGGGTATATTTTCCTATTCTGTGGGGTTGTGATGAGGTTAAGTCCCTTAATGTTTATGAATGTTTATGGTGATAGAGGAAGACAGAAACCTAGGCAGATATATTATTAGGGGAAAGGCAAGCCTGTAAAGAGAAATAGTGGGATTTGGGCAGAGCATATCTGCTAGAGAAGGTAATCAAGGCAGAGAAACTCTTCTACAGGGCAGAATGGTGCGTATACTTGATGTAATTTGCCCGGCTCTCAGCTGGACAGTAAAAGCCATGGACCTTTTGGAGACAGAACCATCTTGTTACTGCAGGAGTAACATTTACTGGGTCTTATAGCAAAGCTTTGTCTATCCAGCTGTAGCTTAAATAAACATCATGTCTTGGATGCTTCACTGACTAGTACATCCACAGTTTTTCAGTTGCTCTTTGAGCCAGCTGCCTTTGTTTCTAGCAGGCCACTGCTTTGTTGGTTAACCTGGATGTGAGTTTTCTTCACATATGTTATTAGACTGAACATACTTTCTATTTATATGATTTGAGGATACAAATTACTGTGTTGCGTTCAGCAAGCACTAGGAAGAGTACATCCGTGTGATTGGAAAAAATGAATACAGGGCAAATATTTATTCTAAGGTTCTTTCTTTCAAGGGGTAACAGACAGGAAAACCAATTGACGGTCTTTATTTTCATGTCCGTGTAAAGCAAGAGGTATTTGCACACATGGGTTTTAATAGATTGTCAGAGGAATTTGGTTCTGAAATTAACAATGTGCCTTTGAAGAAGGGAATGAATTTTGATGAAATCCTGTGTATCATTTTAAGGCAATTAGGGAGATTATTAGTGTCTTACGTACTTAGAAGCATTGTCTTTGTGGCTTTGATAGTTGTCTGTGGGCCAGTAAATGTGCACTAGAGGGCTGAGCTGGAGGCCACTGCAGCTGGTTGAAGTTTTTCATTGATTTAGTAAACTCTAAACCATACTTAGCTACAGCTTCCCATGCTTTCACATTCCATTTCAGGAGCAGATGACCTTTACCTACTCTGTGGTAGAGCTCCAGAAATGTTAAGCAATTTATTGCAATATTTCTGTTACTGCTCAGTCTTTCCTTCTCTCTTTAAAAAACCCTTGCCTGAACTGGCTGCTCTTTGGTGAGCACATAGAGGGATCATAGATAAGGGAATATAATTAGAGTTTTGATATCTGTAGAGGTAAACACCTGTGTGCTCATTTGGAATCATAAGCTCCATCAGCAGAACATGGAGCATGTTTGGATTGTAGACCATGACTAGGTGTTATCCTCATTGGGATAATAAATAATACACTTCCCTGTCACTTCACTCTGCTGTTTCTTTCCCCATTACCCAAGACAAGCTGTTGTGTGAGAATTTTGCCTGATTGTAGACTGCTCATGAATCTTGCAGTACGTGACATGCAGACATCTAACAAACATGACTAGAAACTGCATAAAATACACAGACGTAACACAGGAGTCATATGTTTGAAAACACATTAGAGCTTCAGAAATAACCTGATATCTAGGAGGCTTTTTTCCTCCTGTATATCCATAACCAAGAATATTCTGCTAGCTGCATTTCAACCAGATCAGGGTTGTTTTAGATTTTGTAATGATTCTAGCTTGTGTAAACTCACAGAATCTGCCTGCAAATTCGACTTCAATGATAAAAGGTCTCATCAAAAAATTGAGGCAGGCTAGAATGTTTGGTTAAGATTTAATGTCTCTCTAACTAATTATAAAGCAGTGTCAATATATACTCTAATATCTGTGAAAGGAAAAAGAACATAAAAGATACAGTTCCATTGTACCCGGTCTTTTGTAAACAATTAATGGTTAGGTGGATGTCTAAAGCAAGGGCAAGAGAATTGATAAGCCTATTCCAAAGGGCTTGAAAAGTTGAAGTGAATTCTAAATGTAGATTAGGAGCAAATGATGACAGCCAAGCCAGCATTACCTCAGTTGATTAATTTATAAGGATACTGGTCAATGATTTTAACCAACAGCTATGCATAGTAGAATCCTAATGGGATCTGTCTGTTAAGATTACATAAAGTAGAGCATTTGATTTATTTCATAGCCTTCCAATGCTCCACTTTAACTTCATACAAATAATGCATTAGTCACACTGGATAAGATGGCGTATTGAATAAAGTTGTGATTTTGTCTGCTTCTTATAATCTGATTTTTATAAAGGATTAAATCTGTTTTAGTAGTTTATTCATATCATAAAAGGGAATGTCAGTTGAATGAAATCTTTACATCTGCCACTTTCTATCTCATTAGAAAAGGCACTAACATAAAGTTCCTCGTTTCCTCCCAATCTGTTTTATCCCCTGGTGTGTCTGAGTGTGTATATCTTCTGTACATGTTTATATATTATAACGTCAGTGTCTTTACAGAGTTGGGGTTAAGAATGCGTCACAGCTTTGGAGGGGATAATACCAGGGGTTATAAACATTCTGGCCAAGAACATACCCAACCAAGAACAAATGGGGTTGTGGCAAGGGGGAAATGGCAAAAATCTGAAAATGATGGCTTTTAGCAGCGTGACCATGTGTGTCTGCATGGCCAGACTGAGCAGGTATTGGAGGGCATGCAGTCCTTCAGCGAGTGATCCTGCGTCAGTGGACACGAGTGCATGCTTAATGATAAGTTTGTGTTGACTTATGGCTGAGTTAAGAGGACGTGAAGGCTGGACATTCCTCTGGACTTCAATGTGAATTGTCAGTTGTGATCAACTGTCATTCATCAGTCACACTTCCAGTGGTTTTAAAGAACAGTCTTCTAGTTCAAATGTGTGGTTATTAAGTCAAATATTTAATGGAAAATTACAAATCTAGGTATTTTTTATCCATTGTTGCCAGAATATTGGCTGCTTGTGTATTTTATTCCTTTTGTTTCAATGTGTGTCATTGACAGGATGCTGCTGTTAAAACTAGCAGTTGCTTCCATATAGACCTTTAAAGTCAAAGCAGCATATGATCTTTTCATAGATGTTTTCTTATTTGTGTTTAAGGTTCTTGTCATTTTTATTTAAGCCCATTAAGTATTTAGGGCCAGACTTGGTCTTCTGAATGTCAGATTCTCTTGGATTTTGGTGTTGAACAGAGAGTATTATCTAGCTCTTTTAGTTGCCTTTTTAGTCAAAGCAGATTCTGAGGATCTTGGTTCTTCCTTCTGGGGACTTGCTGAGGATGGAGCTTCTTCATTCGCATTTCCATTTGTTGATATGTGCTGCGGTTTTACTGGCTCTGGCATTTCAGACTTGGCTTCTTTTCCCACGCACTTGGAGTCAGTAGGAGTGTTTTGATATAAAATGTGTAGTCGGTCTCTTCTCTACATCAGGTTGGCTCCTGCAAGAGCTCTCTGGTTGCAGATGCAGTGGGAGTGCTGGGCTGGGCAGAGGGGTCCATGCAAGGGCCCTTGGGCTGCCAAAGAGTTAACACAGAATTATTCTCACCGGACTCCCAGTGCAGGACTGGATGTGTCTTTGGAGCTTCTTCAACAAGACTTTAGGAATCGCATCTTGTTCATCACTGTACTTTGTTGCAGGAGACGCGACAGCGGGGCTTAGCTGTGCTCCGCGCTGGCCGGTGTCTCTGCAGCAGCTGCCTGAGCCTTGCAGTCACCGCTGAGTCATTTTGTGCTTAAGTCATCTTTGTTACTGAAATTGAGGGGGGAAAAAAACCCTTTACTTCTCATGAAAATGTTTTTGGTCGTGATACGTTCCCGTGATGTAGAACGGTCCTCAGAAGGGCAGTAATGTTTGCTGAGGTGGAGAGTTTCTGGGGCCAAATTTGGGATGTTACACACAGGTTGGTTTGCTGAGGGCAAGTCATTTCCATTTGGCCTTACTTGAATGAATAGTGTCCTTCTTCTTTCTCAGCTCCGTTGAAGTATCCTGTGCTGCAGGTTCACCTACACATGTGAAGCAGCTCTAGTATCTCCAGTGTTTGCTTTAAAAGCAGGTGTCATAAGAAGCAGACACAGCTCCAGTATGCACTGGGATACAAACTCCAGCGGCACTGGGGCAGGTGGGCATTGCAGGGAGCCTTCTCCAACCACCCTCCTTCCCAGCAAACCTGGCCTGGTGGAGGAGTCATTCTGGAGCTGCATGTGGCTGGAGAACACATCCACCACTCCTGTTGGAGAATGCCCCAGCCTGGCACCTTCTCAATGCACAGCTGTGGAAGTGGTTCTCACTTCCTCATATATGTAGTAGCATAATTTTAGGGGTGGGAAGCATGTGCTGGTTGCATATGGGTCTAGTTGTTATTCAGGAACAGGAGGTGATGCTGGACCCACAGTTTTGTAATACATTGAGGACTACTGCCACCTTCCAGCCCTCGGTTAACAAATTATCCTGTGAGATGGTTACAGCAATAAGACACAGCATAAGTATTTAAACATGAAAGAGCAGTGCCACACTGTTTATTTTCAGTGAGGAGTACTAACTGTATCTCTGAGTAAACAGACAACAGCCTTTTATGAGAGATTTTTGTTGTATTTTATTTGGCAGCTGTTTGTCTTAATAGGAATTCTTCAATGGTATTTATTGTATTTTGTGCTGGTAGGGGGGAGAGCCAAAGCAGAATCTGAGCAGTTTTACTTGCTTTACTCATGAACAATAAGAAAATATTGCTGTATTAATTACTTTTGTGCTTTATTGGCAAAAATAAAGAGATCCTATAATATGAAATTGCTAATATAAGAAAGGCTTTGATTTTCTCATTAGCACAGGATATTTTGCATCTGTTCTGGTTCACAAGTGCATTGTCGGCACTTAAATAATAATAATGACTCAGTAATGAATAAGAATAACAGCAAATAAGCATGTGAGTATGCAGGCAGTCAGGCACCCTCCGGTGTTTATCAGTAGGTTGGTTTTGGAGGTCTTGCAAAATGAGCTGTTCCCATATGCCCATTCAGATTTTCTTAGATCATTGCACAGACGGGAGATTCATTTCACTGCTGACATGGCTGGGTTATATACAAGCACTTTTTTCGTTCTGTGTCAGTAGTAAAGTACTAAAGTTGAAATGGCAACTGTTTCTTCCACGTAGAGACATTTAAGTCTTCATTTTTCTTCTGCTCATTTTTTCTTTTTTTTTTTTTTTTCCTTCTTTCTGTGTGAATAGTCTTAAGTATCTCATTGTTTTGAATTTGTGAAAATACCAGAACACTGGATTGTTCTGCCAGTCTTTCAGGTATGTTCTTAAAAATGTGGCCTGGAAACACCTTCACTACAGTTCAACTCAGCTTGTATTAAATGGTCCTTGCTTCTGTTGCAGCTCTTACAAAAGCAGAGTGTGTTAAACTGATGTTAGAGGTCTGTCTTGAACATTGGGAAGCCTAGGAATCTAAAATTGAGGTTCAAATTTTGATTTGCCTCTTGGTTTATAGCCCTATCTCACCTTTTATCAAGTTGCCTCCCTGCCTGTAGAATATGCCACAGTGCAATTTATGTGTTATTTTTTTCCAGGTTTTATCTGATGTCAAATAGTTAAGCATAGTGATAAGGGAAGGAGAGCACAATACTGCCTTTACTATTAAAGCAGTGGGTAATTTTGCCAAAGTATATTAACTTTTAGCCTTATTTAGCCTTATTCTCAAAATGATTTGGACTAATGATATGGCTGCATGGTTCTGAGTTTAAGAGAAAAGGAAATTTAGTTCAAGTTGGGGGGAAAAACTCCAGCAATTATGTTCTGAGTTACTATTTTCTTAAAACACTACTCTGCATTGTAAATTATACCCTTATGGCCCTGCAGCTCAAGAGAAAGTCTCAAAAAAAGTGTGTATGTGTATAAACCATGATCTAGCATTTGACAATTCTGGTCAAAATTCTTAAAGTTCTGGGCTTCTTCAGTGTGGAGAGTCTAAATCGTACCTGCCATTTAGTGCCACTGAAGGACTACCTTAAAACAAATTACCAAGGAGTGGCCCTATTGATTGCTCCAAGTGGTACTTGCTTTAAGAAGTCTGCATGTGCTATAGTAGACTTCAACAATATCTTTGATGAAAAGGAAAGCAAACGGGGATTTTTTTTCTTTATTGATTGAAATTATATTGTGGTCCAACAGCCCTTGATTATAATGGCACAAACCTTACAAGAAATAAAACAGGAAGGGGGGGGGGGGGGGGAACAAAAACAAAAAAAAAACCTTTTCCTCCAACTAAAACAGGATAAGCCAAAAGAAATTGGTAAAGCAAGTAGTTTAATAGCACATGACCTGTAAAGTACTTAAAGTGCTCTGTGAATTGAAGCTACCCTAAGTCTGCTTCTTGTCACAGTAATTTGTCTGGCTTAAGAGCAAAGTAAGTGGGTCTCCTTGGCAGTACAAGAGCAAGTAGATCACTAGGTAAGATCAGACAGAGATAGGAGTCTCTGGTGGTAACAACCGAACTACAACAAAGCTCTTCTCTGACACCGTTTCTGCCGGTGTTACTGCTGTTAATAAGTGTGCTAATTATCATGAACCTGATAAGGTTTATATTAATTGACTTAACTAAATGTAAATTCTATTTAAATAGGGAATAGTTTAATAGGCTTGACAGGTAGTGATTTTCTTAGCTGCTGTGTTCAGAGTGACAGCATGCTTCAAAACAAAATAAATATCTATATTTTTAACCCTTGAGTTTTGGGGAGGCTTAAAATGTTCAAATTTTACTCCTAAAATAGAAGAGCTTAAGGTTTTCAGAATATCTTCTGCCTTTCTCCCTTGTCCTGTGGTGCTTTATGCAAGGGCAATTAGTTGTTACAGTTTTCCTGCTGCAGTAAAGTCCCAGTGTAGCCATTTGTCACATATTTGCATGGCACAGAGTAGCGTGGCCTAACTGCTTAGTCTCCAGGCACTATTACAGTAGTAAATGTTGGATAATAAATAGCAATCCATGTGATGGCTGTAGGGTAGATGTGGTGTTCCAGTTAGAGGGTACCCTGCCTTGAGCTTTTGGGCAGATCATCTCTCTCTACCTCACTCTAAACATTTACAAAATGGATACCATGGAATATACTTATCTCTTGAGGTGGTTTAGGGCTTTGTAGTTAAGGTCTTTTCAAATATCTTTCATATGTCCAAGCAAAACAGTATCAGTATTGAAGCAGTCTTCTTTTACATGGGAGGAGGGCAATTCCTGTTTAAATACTCAATGTTGTAAGTATAGACATGAAATGGACATGGAAGAAACAAACGTGATACCTCTTAGTGATAAATGTCACAGACATTCTTTGGAAATGCTGGAATATTTGTAGTATATTTTACGTATTCCGTAATTAGACATTGCCATTGGCGAACATGAACTCTTCATTTTAATTATCAGAACTGTCACACAATGACATGCTGCAAGAGCAATAAGCTTTTGTCATTTCTCAGCTACATTTTATTATTTCTTAGGATGTTTTAATTCTTTTCCCCCTACTCCCTCCACTAAACATGATGCTCATGTGTAAGACAAACTGCTCTGGAAACTGCTGTCCTTTGCCTATCAAGAGGCCTTGGCAGAACAAGATTCTTCCTCTGTGTTCAGGTCTGGCCACTTCCAGAAGGAAGTTGGGGTATTTCTGTACTTGATGCCCACTGTCATCTTAATCATGCCTCTAGAGACTGACTTTTGTATTCATTCTTGCTAGATGATATTCTCCTCCAAAAAAAGCTCCCAAAGCAGTCTTCCACCAGCCCCCCAAAAGGCTTGTGCAGCGCTTTAAGACTCTGTAATGCCCCTGTGAATGGGGCTGAAGTGGTACCTCAGAGTTAGTTTTGATGCATGGGGGATAAAAATAGCTGTGTGCTTTCTGCCCCATGCGTGCCACCTGTTCAGGGAAAAGAGGAAGCCTTAGCTGCTTATAATGGTCATGAAACTAGCTGCATTTTACCGAGACATACAGGTGCAAATAACCCCCTATTTTAAAATATATGAGGTAATAAATTGACTGTTGAGAAATTAGAATGCAGCTGGACTTCTTTGCAGGATGAGGGTGGGTTTTTTCCTCTGGGTGCCCCCTTTTCTATCAATGCAGGGTAATTACCACACATTACACTTTAATTTGGATTTCAAGATCATCACATGCTTTTACTACATGCAGTGCTTTATTGAAGCTATCCTGCATCATGTCGACAAAGGTTGAAAAAAAGAGGGGTGGAATTAGAATTGCTTTAGAATTACTTTCTGCCTAAGAAACATGCTGCAGACCCCCTTTTTTTTAAGTTTTTCGTTTTGTATTCACTAATTTACTGTTTGTTCTAGAGCAGCAGTGAGTGGGAGTTAAACTTTAAGTGCACATTTGGCTCTTTAAAAAGACATTTAGTGTACAATTACTGCTGTTTACCATCTTATAATTGTTGTGTGTTTAGGCTTAGTCAGGCTTAGGAAGATGGGTATCTGTAATCTTTGAGGGCTACAACTCCCTGTCCTAGTTTTTACAAAAGAGAAAGTAATTATAGATATTGAGATAGATACAGAGATAACACAGGACTTTGTGCTGTGATGTTTTAGTGATTAGTGCAAAATAAACACACAGACAAAGAGAGGGGTTGTGGTGGAAGATGTTGTGTGTGGCTGCAGTTTCAGTCAGTGATATCCAGTGTGATGCTCAAATGGGATCTGGGAGTCAGGATTGCCTGTCATGGAGTCCCCACATTTGCTGCCCTGTTCTTACCCAGGCGCACAGTTTGCAAAACACTGGGTTTAAGTAAAGGGCTGTATTTGTAGTAACAACTGTACGTTACACCACATCAAAGTAACAACTGCAGTCATGCCTCAATTGACAGCCCGATGAACGCGGGTGTCAGCACGTCCAGTGACAGGGCAGAAATATCTCCATCAGCCTTGTTTGGTCAACACCTTTGTTAGACAGGAAATAGTAGAACAGCCGATGAGTTTGCATCTGCATCAGGATCTCAGCAGGGCTTGCAGTGTAGTTGCTGGGAGCAGCCAAGGGTTGGAAGCTGCAGGTTTCCCAGTTTGAGGTCCATCACAGGAAAAGAGCAATTCCATGTTCCAACCTGCCCTGTAGCTTGTTGCTCAATAGAACCATTTTCAGTAATGCATGCACAAAACACTGGAGAAATGTGGATGAATCCAGGTGTAAAATACGTAGACACTAGTATTTCTATTTTACAGGTACTGAGATGTGGTCTTTGTGGCTTGGCAAAGGACACTCTGCTAACATACATTGTCTGGATTCTTTTCATGAGGAACTGTGTCTGCGAGGAACAGGCTGAGATGGGTTTTCAGTGCCTACAGTCAAAGTGTAAATTAAGTTGTATGGGTCGATTTTTTTTTTTTTTTTTTTTGCTTTGAACTTGGGTGGAAAAAACAGTTTCATGAAAACAAAATGTAGAAAATGTGTGACTGAAAATGCCGTAGTATTTGAAAGGCATGAGAGAGGTAGTTAAAGAACATCATTAGCTAGAAAAGTATCATCTTCCTTTAATTCAGTTTTATGACCCACTGTAATTGGAAGATATAGCTCCACTGTTTTTCTTTAAACAGGAGAATATTACCGGATTTCAGGGCAGTCATCTGAAATTTTTCATTTAGAAATATAATGAATGCTTTCAGCTTTATTTGTAGGAAGTTTTTGAATTACAGATGCTCTAGAGAAACAAATCTGTTTGAGGGCTATTTTGTAGCTGAAGGCCTTTGAGAAAACATTCCTATCATTCAGAAAAGATCTGAAGCTCTGAGTAGATATTGTGACTGTCATATTAACTTTCAAACTTAGAATGCAAAGGACAGCTAATCCTTCCCTCCTTGGTACGAGTCATATGTTGCTTTTTAACTTTCTTTGCCGTGTTTTATTTTTAATGTAATTTTAATGAAAAGGTGGATCTGGCATTATAAAGTGGTTGTTTGTTGCTTCTCTTCTGATGTCAGAGTGATAGGAGTTCCAGCAGTGTTACTTTTTTTTGGAATAATATTATATATATTCTGCACTTAAACTTTGATCTTGTGTTTAGTCCTACGAGTTGAAATCCATGACACTTCCTTTGGGCTTTATCTTTCACCTTTTAAAATCAGCTGGTATTTTTTTAACAGGCTGTAATAGTCTCTGGATTGAGACCACAGAACATGAGTACTTGGGTGTTACAAAGGTGCAGTATGGGGAGGGAGGTGGTGAAGATCAAATCCACCCTCCCATTTAAAGGGTGGAGATAAACCCGATACAGTACCCCACCTCTCCTTGATAAGGCTGCTCTGGCTGTGTTAATGCTTTTCCTCCTTGCTGTGTTGAACTTCACCCACTGACATTAAATCCGCTCTCATAAGTGATTGGTGTACAAGCCTACTCTGTGATTTCCAGGCGTGTCAAGGGATTTAGCTGTACAAGCTTTTTCTTGTATTTGAAATGCAACTTTTTGATAGTAATAGGAAACATGGATCAAAATGTGTGATTCATCCTTCTTTGTACCCAGAAAATCCTGTAACAATAACCAAGATAATTAATATAGTTAATTGTTCATACCACTAACTAGTAGGGGGCAAAAAACCAACCACCCATAAACCAGAAATTCTAAAGCTTATCTGCTTAAAAAAAAAAAAAAAGAATCCAATTTTTTTTTTTTAAGACTGAACATTTATATGGGAAAATACATTTTTCCATGAGGTATAAAATTTCAGCAATTTTATGTCAGTACTGGTGGAAAATTTTTTAATTTAGAAAAGGAGCATTTTTGCCAGTGGAGGAGGAAAATTGCTTTACTTTAAGAAATAAATCTGAGCATCTCTTAATAAACACTAGCATTACTGTGGTTTTTATCTGTATGTGCTTTCATAAAAGGTTCTTTTTAGTGCAATGCACATTTGGTTAAATCCTGCAATACCTTAATGCCTTTCATGCTAGTGCATCCCAAGGCACTTTACAATCTGTAAAGTTAACATTAGAAATGCAGCACATAAGACAATCCTTTTTAAAATGCTGAATAAAACATCTTAACTGTTAAGTTTGGATTAAATGGCCCAGCAGTTGGTGCATTTTTTCTTTCTGTGGAAAATATGGTTGAAACAAATGACTGAAATGAATAAAGACTCTGTAAATAATATGACTTCAAATGATATTCATGAAGGCCAAAATCTGCCATTCTGCAGGAGGAAGTCTAGACATGTACAAAGTTCATCTCTGTTAATTAAGAGGGAGCAATACGCTGCACTGAGTCAGAGCAATTTTATAATCCAAATGCTGCTAAAAGGGACTCTTGTCAACCTCAAAATCTTATTTGTTTTGTAATCACTGGGTAGGGAAACTTTCTGGCTGAGGAGATACATGTCTATCTTAGGTTTGAATGCTGTCCAGCCTTTTGGTAGTGACCGAAAGCTGCTGCCATCTGATAACTGTCAGGGTATGCAAAATAATTGTAGTCTCCAAACAGTTCCCAGTGTCAGCATCAAAAAAAAAAAACCAAAAAAAAAAAACAAAAACCAACCCAAAACCCCACGGTTGGCACTAATTATTGCCCTCGCTGGCAACCCAGGCGAGGAGGCCAAGGGTTGGCTGTTGTTTCCCCTCTCAGTGCTTGCAGTGGTCCTGCTGAGAGTCTCTGTGTCTGGTTTGTGGTTAAACCGTGTACGCTCTGTTTTCTGCAGGGCTGCCAGCTTGATGTCTTCTATAAGTACAGATTTTTATCATTATGAAAACAAGATCCTTCATCGTCTTCTCACTCCACCTTTAGGTCTGCTGCAAGCTGATTTTTTTACATTGATGCCGTTTTGGTTTGTTGGTTTTTTTTGGTTTTTTTTGTTTTGTTTTGTTTTGTTTTTTAAATCCCAAGAAACCAACAAAACAAAACAAAAGCTGTGGCAGGTATCAATTTGTTGTGCAGGGATAACATGAGGCCAAGAAGAATCGGTGCTTTTAAATTTTATTTTTTTTTCCAAATTAAAATAAATAAAATGTATGCTGAAAAATAAAAAACAAGAATAACAGCCAGCTGATAGCAGTGGAATACATAAGAGAGAAAAAACCACAGGATTATGCAGCCTCAGAAAGAGCCAACAGATGTTCAGGGCGGGTTAGAAAAACAACATGATCAACGGTATGAAAGCTGCGACAGATCTAAACAAAACCCCAAAATAGATGCAATTCTAGAATAAGCTTGAAAAAGAGAAATCATTATAGGCTTTCCTCAGCACAGCCGCTGGTCTCTGATAAAACAAAATTGAAACTTCTCAAAAAGGAAATTTATACTGACGTGGGTTTGCAACTTCATTGCAAGAGACTTGTCGCACACCTCTGCCAGTGGGCAAATTGGGAACAGGCTGAAAATGAGCAGCTTGTTCTTCAGGCAGGAGAGGTGCCTGAAGGAAGAGCTGATTGTTGGCCCTGGGAGGGAATGGCACTTTCATAGGAATTGGGAACATGAGTGCTGTATCACTTAAAATAGGTTGGGTTTTTTTTTTGAATTTACTGGACAGCTTGAGGTGGAAGCAAGTCCACACCGTCCATGTAGTCATGTACAGTTGCCTCTTGCCCATGGTGCAGAAGGTTGGGTTCCCATGAAGGGACGGAGATCTGGAGCATGGGTGTAGCCGAGCCTGCCCGTGACTGTCGGGTGCTGGTGTCCCTCCCTGTGGGTCACAGCCGTGCCCTGGGGCTCAGATCTGTGTTACTGCCTGACTTACCCATCCTCCTCTCTCAGCACTCATCCGGCTTGTTGGGGCAGAGCTGAGGGCAGCCTGTTTGGGGGGGGGGTTCAGGCTGGAGGTCCATGGCCGCTTTCCCTCAGACACTGGGGAAACCAGTGAGCCCATGTGAGCCATTTAATTGTCTGAGTCTCTTTTCACTTTCAAACGGTTTGTCACCTTGAGTGCCACTTAGTGGGCCAAGATGCTCCCATCCCTGGAGGAGTAAGGCCAGGGACACCTGACTGTGCCTCCCAGAAGAAGGGAGCCTGGCTGGGGCAGTGTTGCCTAAAATGGAAGAAAATAACTTTCCAACCAACATTAGTATAGATAAAATAGAGAACAAGTCCTTTAATGAAAGCACTTTCAGGTGCAGCAAAATACATCAGTACGCACTTGCAGTATGAGGTTTTTACAAATTTATAACACTACTTAATAATCAGATCTTAATGGATACATCTAACCTGAAAATTTTCTGCCCCTGGGGGTATTCCCGGGTCTGCCTCTTTGGAGCTTCTCCAAGGGTTTTGGGCCTTCTATCTTGTTTTGACTACAATCTGTCTTCCAGGTGCATGTGTCCCAAACAAGATGTCCTTGCTAAAATCTTTTTTCTTTGAAAAGAATGCTGAACAGAATTTCAAGAATGTGGCACAAACCACGAGAGAAAGGTTTAGCAACTGCTAACTACTGTTCTAAATTGTTAGAAACCATACAGCTATATTAAAATCTATAAATATATAAAAAAAGCCCAGGCTTCGTGCCTGCATAAAGCACCATTTTGAAAAGGCAGGTGTGCATGTAGCTGCTTAAGTTACTCAAAATTTTAGTCAGATATTTCTGTATTTTTATTGTAACATTGGAGAAGCACCAGAACAAAATATCTTGACTTGGTGTTTCGGGAAGGGTGTGATGCCCAAGTGGGTGCAGGAGTGTGTCCAGTCCCTGTGTGTGCCTCGTGCTGCCTGGGCTCACACAGACCTTCCCTGGGCTCCAGAATACCCTCTCAAAATGCTAATTGTCAAATCTACATTAATTTGTATAAATTATGCAAATGAAGTAGCAGTTGTGCACTGCTGTGGTTTTGGTGGCTCTCACGCTGTACTTACAACTTCACGTTGGACTGGCAAGTGTTTCGTTCCCTACAATGAGTGGTTTTGCTGTAGACTATTTGGAAAGCAGTGGGTGGTGGTACTTGGGTGTAGGTGAAGCTGGTGGGCTCTGTTAAAGTTTATTTAATAATATATTCTTCAGTGGAGAAATGCAGAAGGTCAACTTAACTCTCTGACACACATGGTCTGAACTGAGAGTGCTTGGGCCATTTTGCTCTGGGGGGGTTGTTTGTAGAAACATTAAAATGATTGTGTGCTTTCTTAAAAATCAGAAATTTGTCTTTCCTTACGTTTAGGAAACTGTGAAATTGAGCTGTGCAGAAGTGGGGCAGGTAGTTGCCTTTGTCCTTTGGTTTTCAGTGTGGCCTCCCTTTGCAGACCAGTGCCATGGGCTGCTCTCCCTGCCTGGTGACATCAGCCTCTTTCTATGGTGGCACTTGGAGCAGAGCTGAGCTCGGGGCATATGTTTCCAAAAGAAATCCAGCTCTAGCTTTTCAGATGAAAAGGTTAAAGACTTTGACACGAGATAATTACAAAAGGAAAATGAATCTTTTCTTGGATCAAAAATTATTGTGTAAAAGAGTGTGTAAATTATGGCGTGCAAGTCAAGTAATGGCTTTTATACTGAAATCTGGAATTACTGTGATGAAGGAGATGGTGTCAAACTGCGGTAACTTATTTCATTTTAGTTTCTCAGATCTGCAATGGATTTAGGAAATTTAAATTTATAGCAAGTGGGTCTTTGTAAGAATTTCTCTGCAAGAATGAGAATACTTTATGGAACCTGCATTGGGGTCATATTCACACCATTATTCTAGCTAGGACTTCCAGGTAGAAAGTTTCCTTGTATGATTTGTTCCACTGGCTTCTGGAAGTGAATTTTTCAAACTTTAAATGTTACTGCCATTTTCTCATTTAACTTGCATCACTGCTCTTCAGTGTTTGAACAGGAATATGGTGATGAGCATAATGCAGTATTTTGCTAACGAACCATAAAACCTTTCAAGTACTGTTTACCTTTTTATTTTTTTTAAGATTTGGGATCTGGTGGCTTTCTTTCCAAACAATGCATAACTGTAGGGTTTGTTGTTTTTTTTATTGCACTACACTACTAAGAGCTCAGTTCAAAGTTTCTCTGGAAGAAAAATTGAAGTTCTTAAAGTTGTATTTTTGGGATATTAAATCAGATTAACTACAAGGGCTCAATTTGTATCCCCAGTGGAGGATGGCTGTGAATTGATCATAAACATAATTCACCTGTGAGTCACAATCCTTCATAGAGAAAAGTATTGTTGATGCTGCAGAGCACATCGTCTGCCTTGTGGTAAATCAAAACCTGGGGTGTGGAGTCCTTCCATGCGTGTTTAAAGAGAGAAACAAGCAGGCTCTGTATCTGCTGTATCTAAACCACGTTCTTTTGGAAACAGCACGGCTATTTTTGAACCTGGAGCGGGCTGTTTCTGGCGGAGGGATGATGCGGATGGATCCAGGTGCTCCGCGTGAGGGGCTGTGCCTGTCGTTCATCTCCCTGGCAATTCTTTGGTGGTGTCAGTATCGTTTCCAAGCGAAATTGGCTGAAGGAATTGTTTCAGACACAATGGATGTTTTGAACTGGCCTAATTACTTTACTCAACAGCCAATAACTTTGGGAATTGTTCTCTGTGTGATTTCTAGATACAAATTGGGATATCTTTCCATTTGTTTAAAGAAGATTAAGCCAATAGGAGGAAAAAAAGGATCTTTACCCATTTTCTCTGAGCAGTGAAGTTAGAATATACAGCTTGCAATTGAAACTTTTTTTTCCCCAAAGCCTTTGAGGGCTGTTTCTCAGTCTAGTGTAAACAATTTATTGTTAAAGTCCTAGAATATTTGCATTTTAATTAAAGACAATTTTAATTAAATACAAAACTTTAATCAGAAAAGCAGAGTTTAGGCAGATAGTGTACTTGCATGCTAAGCAAGCTTACTCTGAGGGGACCTCTATTCTGTGTGAAACTGGTTTTTGTGGCAGTTTAAGCAGGAAAGTTGTAAATGCATCTTCCTTGCCTAACTTACCTACAAATTGTGATCTCCCTCCTGCATCTTTAGCTACAGTAAATATTCTTCCTACAGGCAATTAAACTGAAACCTTAAAGGGGCAGTGAGCAGGAAAAAGTTCACTTGAAACTTCTAAAGATGCCTGTAAAAGTAAATGCTGAAATTACTGTTGCATATTTTAAATATTTTGTTTCAATTGTATGTTCAAACCAGTTGGTTGGTTTGTTTTTTTTTAAAGTATTGGCAATACTCTGGCCATTTAATGTCAAATAATGTGTGACATCTGAATTGCCTGTGCTGTGCTATTATGCTGGTGCTAGAACTGCATTGTGGGCTATGACCTGTTGGTTTTGCCCTGTTTGTGGATGAAGTTCTCAATGCCCAGTCATAGAACTGATTAGGGCCCTACCATGACGTAGTGAAGTAAATTCTGAGGTCCAACAGACAAATGTACTTTTGGAACTTTCTCCCTTCATTCTGATGGGAATTTGCTTAGGCCAAGGCTGCATACCTGGGCAACGGGAGTAAATCCTCAGTGTGCTATGACCTAGTCTTGAGAGAAATACAATGGCAGCTGACTCTGGTAGGTTTTGATTTGTGGTTGTTGTATGAGTTGGTTTTTAGATGCAAGGTTTTAGTAAGGTAGAGAAGTAGGTGATCTTCTGTATCCCTTCTATCTGTATATTGGGATTAATTATTTGTAAAATAGCAACTTAGAACTAAAATGATAAACAATAATATGAAAAGGAGATATTTCATGTTTACCCATGGTTACATGTTTTGAAAGCAGTACTTCTCATTAAAGTCTCATCATTGACAAACTGCTCATAAAAAAAATTAGAATGCAGGTGTCACTCAAGATCTGTTTAAGACTGAGAATTCTGCTGTGATTTAGTATAATATTGGCATCGTGTTTTAATTCAAAATGGATATATAGCATGCATACAGAAATATTTTCTCTTAGGCCTGCAGTTACTTGTGGTAATGGCAAAGCTGTTAATATATTACCTTTGCTAACAGGAAAAGTAGTGCATATAAATATTTTTAGTCAATAATGTATTTTTAAAAAGGTTTCTCAGTGGGATCAGATTTATGTTGTCAGAAAAATTTATTCCGCTGACAAGTGCAGGTGCCCGGCATGTCGTGTGTGCTGAGATTTACAAAGCAGTTTCTTCCTGGACGTCAGTTGGATGTGGTTATGGGAGGGTTATGTAGAGAGCTGGGGAATCAGTCCAGGAATCCTTTTGTGCAAAATCCTGCCTTAGATTGGTATGATCCAATAAAGCTCTGCCTCTACACGTCCGTAGCAGTTCCTGGTAGCGTTAGATACTCAGGTCAAGAAGGGGCAGAGCACTGGAGTCAGGATCTGTGGTGTGGATCTGAGAACAGAATTTTGCCTGAAGCATTAGAGATTTTCCTTATATATTAGACAGGCTGTTTTCCTCCCCCTGTTACTTGTGTGTTGCTGCCAGCTGCAGTTCAGCTAGACAGAAGTTGGAGCTTGCTCCTTTGGTTTCTACAGATAAAAAGTAGAGAATAATAGTACTTGTACATTGGATTTTGCCAAGTGTGCATGTTTCAACCACTATTGTTAAAGAGCCTGCATATTGTTTGTTGTACAGAATATGTATATAATGAGAAAAATGTTTTAACAGAGATTTCATGTTGCATAGAGTAGCCAAACCATAGAATGAGTATAAAAAGCACAGTGCTGCTTAAATCCAGTTTAATGATCACAAAATAATTGAAATCCAACTACTTTGAAAATCAAAAGCCTTTAAAGTATTTTAAAAACCCCATAATTCCCATTTGTTTTTACAGTGTTAAGATCAGTGTGTGAACTTGTTGCATCAGTCTTCATATCTTTTGATGGAGCAATAGACAGTTACACTGAATTTTTTCCAAAAAATTTAATTGGTTGAGTGGAATCCCTTTTCCCGAGGAAGAGGTAGCTAAAGCCAAGGAGATTTTTAGCTGCTTAATTAGCCCAGATTGTGAAATGATTTGGTAGGGGGGATATCAGAAAGAATTTGTCACATCTGTGCTGACTTTGAGGTGACCCATCAGTTTTATCAAATTAAAAGCTGGAATTTTGTGGTATTTTTTTGATGAATAGGTGTAAAGCAGATTTTTTTCCCCTTCTTTTTGTCCTTTTTGAGCAATTCCAGTTATCTAATCAACATAAAATTTGCACCACAGTTAAATAGCACTGCATGATTATACCTGATGATACACTTCTTTTTTAAAAGAAAAAGAACCTAATAACAGGATTCCGTATTGATTGTGCTGCTAATTCTGCCTCGTAGCACAGACTGGCAGAAGGCAGGTAGCTGAATTGTATTTAACGGTTTTATTGTGATGTGACTAAGATGGATGTGACATGGTCCTCTATTATTCGTTTGAGAGTGTGGACACTAATGAAGCCATTAGCTGAGCTAAGGCAAGTGAAGAAAATAGGGAAATTACCATTATTCTGAAGCCATTAAGTTGTAATCTGCCACTTTCTCTCCTTACTCAAAAAGGCATCTTCTTTTTAAGGCCTCCCTGACTGTCCTTTAAAGATTCATTAATTCATTAACTTTCCAAAGGAGATGGAGGAAACACAATTGAAATTTTAATCAGCTCACTGTGTCATATTATTAACATTTTGAGTGTATCTGTATTCACTGTTGCACCACATCAGGTTAAGGTTAAATAAACTACATTACAGCAAATAATGTTCTGTTTCATACTGTAAAACATAAAATGTTGAAGGCAGAAATTGGTTTCATGGTTAAATTAAATTACGATACAGAGCTCATATTATAAATATTGTTATTCAAATGTATGTTCTTTGGAGGAAATGCACTACTATCTCCATGTTATTAACATTAATATTTTCAAAATGTCCACAATTAGTCTACTGTGTATGAAAGGATATAGAAAGCACTAAAAAACTTTTTTTTATAAATGTCTGCTTTTACTGCATGTATGCTTCTGATCAATGCTTTTATTTTATCTTTTATAAAGTGAGTGACTTATTTTAATGTCTCTCTCCTATAATAGGTCATTCAGATGTACAATTACAATGGCAAATTTCTCTTTTTATTATTACTACTTTCATTTAGATGTTGTGGAGTGTTATTTTTATCTATCCCTGCTTTCTTATAAAAAAAAAAAAAATTCCTTTTGCCTCAGTGGCACTGGAGCATCCTGGAGTGCAGTGAGCAGCTTCTGGCCTGTGCCGTTGGGACTGATGGAGATACAGCTCAAAATTGAGGAGTGCATGTCCTTCAAAATTAAAATACCCCAAATACAGAGAGAGGGTGAGCCCAAATCTGAGTATGGGGCTACTCTATTTGATTCCAGGTAACCAACAGTAACTCTTTTTAGGGAAAAAAGGGCAGTTTCGTTTTGGGCTTGCTAACAGTGCCTTAATTAAAAGAAGCCTGGAGTACTGAGACCTTGTGGAAGGTGTGTGTTTTAAGGGCTTACTTGACATCCTTTGTTGCAGGGATGGGGCTCAGGAGGTGTAGGGACAATAACCAGGGGCACTGAGAGCCTGCAGGTTGGAGGTAAGATGAGGCATGAGGACAATGGAGGCCTGAATGTGCTATTGCTTTTGTGAGCTTGAAAGTTCCTTTCCAGGTTTATCAGATTTCTTCTTCTGCCTGTAAGTTTGTTTGAAAACGCTTTCCATTTGGTTCTGGACTGTTTTGCCCTTGTGGTGGATTGCAACTTTTAAGCAGTGATACAACAAGTCCTCCAAGCCTGATGTTAGTATTTATGCTAGGCAGGCAAGCCTGGTATAAATCTAAGGTGTTTTTCTTTTCTTTCCTTTTTGGTTTTTTCCCTAGCTGTGATAGTGTCAGTTTGATATATCACCTTTCATGTTGTGTTTGTACTTGAGGTCAGGAAACTTCTGAGTTGTGCGTATCATCAGCATTGTAAATACAAAGTAGCCTTTGGCACCTTAGTGTGGTGCCTTGCAGTGGATTTGTCAAAACAAAACAAAATCCTCTCTTTTGTTTTCCCCTGGAGTCAATTACACTCAGGAGGAAGCTGTTAGTGACACCAGCGATAGTGGTGAAGCATTGCAGGCTAACCTGCTTGGCAGAAGTGCTGGCATCAGTGCTTTGTAGTATCACTGGACTTTACTGGCCCATTGAGAACTTCTGCTTTCAGCAGGACTTGCAAAACTCACCATAACTTCTCTGTAGATTTTTGAACTTCCAAAATGTAGCCACCTAAATAAACCTATTCCAGTGTGTCAGTGCTGGTGGGCTCTGGGGGCAGGACACAAACAAACCCTTTGACTGGAGATGTGGATCAGTGGTTGTGCCCTGCAGCCCTGTCCTACTCCAGAGATGTGGGGAGACATGTGCCAGCCCCATGCCCTTCGCTGCCCCTTAGCTCTGGGGACGTTCTGCACATTTATCTAGGATATGCTGTCCATAAACAGGTCCTGAGTGTGTGCTTGGGAGTGTTCTTGGGCTCTAGAGATCTTGTATGTAGCTGTGCATAAGTGTGTTTACGCACCTTTGTAGTTGTTGGCACTGTTTCTGTGCTGTATGATAGTAGAGGAGATAAATACATGTGTTGTGTATGTGTGGTATATGGCATGTATGTTATCATGTATGTACAGTGTATCTGTATGTTAAGGCGCTTCTTTGCAGTGTCTCACAGGATGATGGAGCTGCAGCTGCTTTCTCCACACAATTGGAAAATGGGCTGGAGAGCCGTGGTTTTCCATGGTTCGGTACAGCCATGACACAGTAATTTAGCAGCATTTGGTTTTCTTTGTCTTGGGTTTCAAAATGCCCTCTCCCATGCCTAAGTATATATAACTGTAACATGGAATAATCTAAATAGACCTATTCCTGAACAAAGCTTTTCCTATTGTGCAGGAAAAGTTTGTTTTCACTCCTTTCTCAGATAGGTCAGCTCATTAATTTTGTTGCAGCTGCAGTGACATGGGAAATGTGGCTCAGGTGTTCCCATATTGCTGTTGCATGTCAGATACAGGCTGGCTTTTGTGAATAGTTTCCATATATAGGATTAGGTTTTTTTGCTGTGCTCTGAAAAGAAAAAGGAATTAAAAATCAAACGGAGAGAAATTAGCTGCGTGCCTCCAAAGCAGGAGAATGTAAATCATGTATTGTTGTTTTGATGATGAGATAAGTAGCTGTAGCTGTTCATTACACATCAGCAGGTTAAGAAACTACTGTTGGCTTGGAATGGGGGTTTCCCGATCCATCTGCTGACAAGTAAGGTTTGGGACCCAGTCACATCTGCTGTGATGTGCTTTGCTTTCACTGAGCTTTCTCCCCATCTCCTTTTGCTGGCTGGAGATTTACATAATGCGTTTGAGTACGGTGAAAGGTCCAGACATCCTGGCCAACAAACAGAACATGCACTGTACTTAACACTGCTAAAAATTTCTCATAAATGGTCTATGATTATTTCAGTCACAAATAACTCAGGAAGGCTTTGAGATAGACTTGGTCATGTGGTTATGAGTTCTTTTGTAAATAAAGCAAATCCTCAGGAGTGAGTGTGAGTAATGGTTGATCCTGAAAAATGAGGAATAGGGCTGTGTTTTGAAGCTGGGTGAAAAAACCCACATGTTGTAATTTATTTATTTACTTTCATTACTCTGCACTTCTCCAAGCACTGAAACACAACCAGAGCCCAAGAACTTATTGCAGAACTGCAAAGTCCTGTACAGTGGGGACTGTTCTTAGTTATTGCTATCAGCAGCAATAAATGTAATAAACATAAACTTCTCATGACAGCCTCATACATTCCTCAGTCTGTGACTTCCCCAGCAGCCAGAAAATAAATGAACTTTGCAGTGGGCCTGAGACGGGCTTATCAGCACACTCTGGGTCTGCAGACTTGAGGAAAAGATCAGGTTTCAGTGTCCTACATTTTTCATGGAAAATACTGTCATGGGGACCTCTGAAGTTTTGTTTGGGGGTGTGGTCATAATTGTTGTGTTCTTCCATATGAGGAACAGGACACTTTAGTGGCAAAATCCAAACTAGCAGAAGTGTTAGGGGCTAAACCCGGTGTCTAAAAGCCTATGCCAATATTAGCCAGCCACTCATAGACTTGGGAGCACCAATGGCACTGTAGAAATAGGTAACCCCAAAGAGAGAAACACCAGTATCTGTTGAGGTGAAAACCACAAAACACTGCTGAATCTGAAAAAAAAGTATTTCCTGAGATCATTAGGGAAACTCAGACCCTGGTTGTCTTCAAATGGCGTGTCCCTGGTGACCCCACCATTTCTGACTGTGCTTCAACATCCGTTGATAAAAGGGAGGTTCTGGGGTCTGGTTTTGTTCCCCCCTCCCTTGAATGTGTCTTATCAGGGATCTCAGTCCCCTGAGTATATTGAAGTTATGAACTGCTTGGTTGTGAGCTTGGTTTGAGATGGAAATGTATGTGAATAAACAATGTGTATGATTCAATTCTCCCTCTCGTGGTCAGATGGGGCCATTCTCACAGCCTTCAAGTACAGACATAGTAAATGTCTGTTTCTTTGATCTAACTTGCATCTTTTGGAAGACTTCTGTGTCTGCAGTACAACCAGGAGTTGGTGGGGAAGTTACTGATAGTTCTTGAAATACATATATTGAATTTTTGCTACACTGTGAGTGGACAGATGGGAGATTTGAACCAGACTGCAACATTCCATGGAACTGTATTAACCTGACTTGTACACAGCTCCCTAAGCATTTCTAATTTGTCTCTGTTGAGGTGTTAAAGCACTTCTGAACCGTGGCTCTGTGTATCATCCTTCTGGCGCTCCTGCTGGCTCCAATGGGTGATGCAGCGTGTGAGCTCTGTTGCTTTTCAAGGATGCTGCAGTGGCGTTGACTTAGGAACATTTTTAGAAGAGGAGAGAAGGATTTGCCTCTCTATTATAAATACCACTTTGTGGTAAGACGAGTCCCAAGGATTTTATTCAATGGTATTTAAGTCTCCCCAGAAGGAACAAAACCCTACTTAAAAAAAAAAAAAAATAAAAAAAATTCACACTAATGTGCAGGATTAAGCATTCCAAAATCAATTCTTAATTATTGTTTAATTGATTTCAGATATAAAAAAAGGAGAAAATTTTCAAATATATTCTTTATGCAGGATTTAACAGCCATTTTCTGTCAAAGTGGATGTTAGAACAATACCAAAATTCTGTCGTGAACAAAGCCACTGTACACCGATATACCTTTTATTCAGTTTTATTGCTGAGGAGCAGCAGTTTTACTTTAATAGTTTTTCTGATTTATGTCAGAAATATTTTGTTGCATGCATAATTTTTTACATTTATTTTCATCCTCTAGTGTGGGAAAATAATTGCCACTTTTTAGAACTCTTGTTAAATTCTGAAGCAATAAGTTTAATTGCTTTTGTATTTCTAAGTAGTTGGTTTCCTATAAGAATTGGCTAAAGATTTTCCCTTGCACAGATCTTGACTCAAAGATTGTCCTGTAGCTAGAAAATATTGATTAGCTTTTGTTTGGCCCCTGTGGAGAGCACCTTATCTCTAAGACTGGGTTTTGTTACGATGAGAGTTGACAGAATTCAGATTTGGCCAGGTGAAGTCTGTCACGGTCAGTAAAATGTTAAAGAATCACAGTAATAAAATACAATACTAATCTTGTGATTTTTTTTTCCTTTTTTTTAATTAAAAGCAGTTTTTCATGACCCAGAGATTTTGGGGAGTTCAAGTTTATTGAAGTAATTCACGCTAATTGTCTCATCTGCTTAGTATGTCATTTATCTTCTATGAATATCAATGCCTACATTCATTTAATCTGAAATAATTAGCACCTGAACAATTAATAATGAGAGATAGAATCTGAATTGAAAAGACCTTTAAGATTTTTAAATATATTAATAATTTTTAAGACTGAATGTAAATACTGCATTACATCTCAAATGATGTTATCAGAAAAATGGCATGAAACAACTAACACAGTCTTTTTATGTGTGTCATTATTATTGTTTTAGCCAATACATTGTGGCAGGTCAGGGGTCAGAACTTGTCGTTGTTCAGGCCTTGTGCAAGCTCAGTGAGAGGTACTGCCGGTGGCTGAGGAGCCCGGACTATTTCAGTGGAGTGCGTGGCTGCCTCGCTGATGTCAGCAGGGAGATAGGTGCCTTTGAAGAGTGATTCAGCAGCTCTCGGTGCTGACTAATCACTAGATTTAGCCACTAGCAAATGCAGGATCCACAGTGATGTCTGAGCTCCTGCCTTTTAGGGCTGGCACACGGCTCTGACTCAGGGTTGTATCTGCCCACTAATGATCTGGTGCCTCCAGCCCTCTTCTGATGCGAGGTATCTGAGCCCATCTTGTCTCCTTGAAACTGGCAAATCCCTCAGAAAATGCCTCTGCCTTCATAGCACTTTGTATCTTTTCTGTAATAACTTGGTGACAGAGAAAGCATGGCTTTGGGGCTCTCAGCACCCTGAGGGGGCAGAGTCTTCTGCCCTTGCCAGGGAGAGGGTATCCTGGAGAAACCAGCCTCTATGCACCTGTCTGAAGATGAGCTACAACACCATTGAAAATGCAGCAGTCGCAGCACCAGAAGTAAGTCTGATCCTGTGGCTTTACCTGGGATTCACCTGAGGAGAGTGGTTGGGTCTTTGGTCTGAAGTGCTGATGTGTTTTTTTTTAGCTGATAGGAAAGGGACGAAAATGGGATCCCTACTTCTAGTCGTGGCTGACAGATGTGAGCTGCTGTTGTAATGTGGGAGTGTATGCATTGCTGGTGAGGTTCAGCAGGACATGGGTGACCACAGCTTGCACACCGCCGTGGGCTGCTTTGCCTCCAGAGCACTAATTGCTTCCCAGTGTCACTTGCTGCTTTTGGTTTTAGCAGATCTTTTGTGCTGCTGAGGAAAGAATGTTAAGAATGTGCAGGTGGGTTAAGGAGATGTGGAGGCAGTAGCTGAGGACCTGTCTCTGCCTCCTAAAACCTGCTGTGCTCATTGGTCCCCTGAGTCATCCTTGTGACCTGGTGATGTGGAGGGTTGGCCAGGTGTGCCGAGCGATGGAATATCACCTGCCATGCAACTTCACTGCCTTGTCTCTTAGTGCCAACGTCTTTCTTCAGTCCACAGCGGACAGTACACGCTTGGTCACTTCTCTTCTGAGTGTTTTAGGATATTGATCCAGGATGTTCTTTCTCAGCAGCTTTCTGGCAGTCCCTATACTTCAGAGAATTATCCCACTAAGCAAATTGGTGGGCTCTGTGAGTGTGTGCTGTGAATGTTAAATTTAATTTTCCTAACTACAGGTGTGCCTATAGGCTATGGCAGAGCTGGCATAGTTTGGCCATTCCAGTTCTGTAGTAGTTCTGTGCTACTGCTGCCTGGCACAGAGGACGTGGTTGCTCTGTCAATTGTTACAGTGATAAGTTTTATATGTGGTTGTTTAAGCCAGAGGTAGTTTGGATTTCCAAAGGTGAGAGTTGGAAAGCTTGAGAAGACAAAGGAAATAATGAACCTTGGGTATTTGTGTAAGCATCTGTAAAACATCATAGCCTCGACACTGTCAATTGTAGGTGTGTTTGTTCATTAACTTTACATCTGACACATGTATGATAAATGCTGTCCTGCCTTTCAGTCTTATCCCAGCCATGCATTTATTCTGTGCGCCTTGTACTGCTACTGGCTTTAGGATGTCATGTTGTCAATCAGCTGACTGGTCCTGCTCTTTTTTTTTT
>VWZG01009896.1:244519-538314 GCA_013396735.1 Grallaria varia | reverse complement strand
TTTTTTTTTTTTGTGGGGATGGGAATAGGAGGGAGAGAAATTACTTTGCAGCCAGATTAATTTCCTGGTCTATCTGCCAGTGCAGTTGCTTGAAGGCCACTGCCAATGCACGGAGGGGAGCAAAATTAAAATGTTTCTGGACTGCTGTCTTTAGATACCAAAGAATAAGTATGATTACTTTGTTAATATTACTTTGCTCTAGGTTTTGATACACTACGGTTAGGACCATATGCCTGTCATCATTATTCACTCTTAAAATGTAGAGTAGTCATCAGGCATATTTTGTGGTTTCTTTGAGTATGTATGTGTGTGTATGTGTGCTGTGGTCTTCTTTGTTTAATGGATGAAATACATTTATGGGGGGGGGGGATATAACTTAGCTTTGCAGCACAGTAGCCTTCGTATGAATGATTGACCTGCACCTGCTCGATGGTGTGTCTTTCAAATATATGTGCTTCTGAAGAAGTTTTATCAAATTCTTACTCTTCGAACTCCTCTTTGGGAACTCGGAGCTCTATTTACAAAGGACGAAGATAATGAACAACTCAGTGGTCTGTGGCCCAGTGGCCAAGGCTTCTAATCTTGCTATTGACTTTTGCTGTGTATTTTTTTCAGTTTCTGTATATAACTTTATCCAGCGCTACGCGGAAGAGTCTGAGTTTTCCAAAGGGATTTGCATGAATATAATATATCAATTCCATGTTAGTCACTACTGTAGAAATTCTGCTGTAGAATTCTGATTGATCTTTAATCAATGACCTGCATATAAAAAGTGGAAGATAAGTAATTCTGGTATATATTTTTTAATTTGGTAAACATAATTGTATATTTATGCTCAAAGTTCCTGAACCAGACAATTGGTTCAAATATAGCTTTTGTTGAAGTAAGGTAAACATATTCTGAATGAATGTCTATCCATTAAAAATTACTAGCATCAGATAGATATTACAAAATACTTAAATTCCTTCTGTTCCCGTATTTTCTGAGTTTACTAAGACAGCATGACTTCTGTGGATGTGGGATGAAGTAGGGAAAAATTCAGAAAAAAACAGGTTTCCAAACAGGATGCATTTTTTTCTCCCCTTGTAATGTGTATTTCAAAGTATTAGTTCACAAAGAACTTACTAACTTCACGAATGCAAGTTAGTGTTTTATATGCAAGATCCCACTGTATTTAAGCCTTTTACACAAAATTCACTCAGTTTACATGTCTCTTCATAAATACCAATAATGCTTTAATTTATGGGTGTTTGCGGTTGGGCTTTGTTTAAATGAGTTTCATCCAAAAGGAATAAGAGCCTTGTGTTCTTGCAGAAATGAATAAACCACATGAGGTGAATTTTCATGCAAGCCATTTCAAACCTGGAGTTTTCAGGGTATAATTTAGTTATTGCATTGGTGGTTTATGACCATATAAAGTGGAGGTGTGTAGGTAGGAGGTTAGATAGATGTACTTGTAAATGGCTAGAAGCAAGGAGGCTGAGTGTGGTCTCCAGCAGTGCATTTTTCAGCTCACAGTTTCACATTTCTGTCCTAAGGCATTAGATGTTACTAATTCTCCAAAAGCCAAAGATTTGTTTTGCAGAAGAAGATTCTGATTTGATTAAGATATTGCTTCAAGACCTAATGTTCCTTTAGCAAATCATGCCATGACTGGGAACGTACATGATTGGAAATAAAGTGCATGTTATCTGAGAAACAGGGAAAGCGCCTCGTGATTTGGAATGATCCCGCAGAAGCAGCGTTTAGTGTAATGACAGTGCACTTAGATTAATTATAGCGCTGCTTGCAGGCGCCACTATATACTTAGTGTTGTGTCAGCACTTCTGCTCTTAACCCTGTGTTGCAAAAGTTTATAATTGGGCTCTAAAAAGCAAGTAAATCCTCTGGTTTGAATTCAGTCTTTGTGCTGCACGCACTGCATCAATTTTAGGTAGGGCCTGGGTTTTATTTTTGTATCCTTAACTCTTCAAAGTATGTATCTGTAGAAATAATCATGTCTGTGTAATATTGTCTATTTTTTGCTCTGCCCACTTCTGATAGAAAATTTAATTTCAGTAAATGCCCAGACCATGTTGTGATCACTTCAGGTGGTCTGAAATAAAGCGCTGAGGATATTTAACCTTGAAAGTTGGAAGGTGTAAGTATTAAGCCACCATTTTTCTACTCAGTAGATGAGTGAAACTTGGCTTAATGTAATATGATTAGCTGCAGTGGCTCTGAAGGATTGTTAAGGTCTGAAATAAGCCTTGAGCATGGCTTAAAAATTTTTTACACACACAAAAAAATTGAAAATACTCTAAAGACACTATTATAATTAGTCAGGTAAACACTACAGAGTAGTTTTTAAAATACTGTAGGCATAGAAATGACAAATGAAATCAAGTAACTTTTTGGCTAAGTCATCGGAATGCTCTTTATCCTCATTTTACTGTTGATGACACAGTAATAAATGCTGAGACAATAAACGTGCCTATGCCTAGAGCATCTCATCCTGCAAATACAGGAATCCTCACAGAGTTTTCTAGCAGTTCTTATCCTCTTATCCTCTTTTGTTTCTAATTTCCACTCTTAGATTGTATTTTACTTTTTTCTGAGTAGTGCTGGCAAGTGGCTCTTATCAAGAATAAATGATGCTGTAAATCAGGACCAAAATCAATGCTGCTGTGGGGTTGTAATAGCGAGATGCGGTTATGTGGGCCTGAGTGTTTTACCTGCCTCTGAAGCCAAGAGGGAGGCCCTGGGTAGTGTTCCAACCCTTGGCTTTCTAATTTACTGGCAAGTATATATATATATATATACAGAGTTGTTCTGTCTCAGTCTTAGAGTGGAGATATCAATATTAAACTCCTATTTTAATATACCTCTTCTCATAATGCAAACGGTAAAAAGCAAGTGGACATTCATATTCAAGTAGAATTGCATAGGAATACAGAATGCATTTAATTGCTCCACCCTTAACACTACTGGAGTAGCATTTAGGACTGGCAGGACTGGTTTAGGTGCCTGGCAGCATGTATTGACTCCCTTCTTGCCCTTCTGAGCGCTTGTTCTCTGTAGGTGCAGAGGATAGTGGGTGTTTATGTAATAGCACCTGCTCTGTCAGTTGGAGGAAGGTTTATTTGCCCAAAGCAACAGGGTCCTTAACACATCATGGCTGGCCATTTTCGGCTGTAGTTACTGCTCTTCTCCGTGATAGGTGGTAGTATAAACAAGGAATGATTTGTGCCGCTGGAATAAGGCCATGTGTGTTATGCCAAATATAAAATGAGAGGGCTGATACGAGTGCCTCTTGGACATGTCTTTCATTACCCTTTACGCTTCTCTTTCCTAATAGAATTTGGAGGAACCAAACACATGCTGTATGCAGGGTTTTATTGGAGTGCTTTGCCTCGGGCCCTTAACTCCTTTAGCTGGTCATTACCTGACCAGTAAAGACCTCTAAACGGGTCATTAATGCTTAAGTAATAAACTGTTTCACAAGACTGTCTAGTGCAGAACCTCTTCTATCATTTTTACAGTTACTGTTTTATAGATAAATCAATGACCAACAACTGGATATTCTTGTTTTGCTACATAATCTTGTAATAGTGGCCACAGCAAACAGGCGGAGGATTCTGTGAGCTGTGTCAGGAGAGCTGGAGATGGACACATGCAAGTATAACCTGGAGTTGTGTGTAGGGTAAACCAAGAGTAAGGTAGAGAATGAAGGAGTGTTCTGTTGTTACCAAAACAAAGTGTATCTGCTCTAAAGTTCTGGGAATTTTTTAAGTTATATAATTTCACTGAGGTGTCTTTTCTTCCCCCACTGCCATATCAGGGACGAGCAGACCTCAGTGCAGTCTAATGTTGGCAGAGAGATTCTCTACTTTCACAGAGTTTTTCTGAACTAGCAATTAGTTATAACATAAGTCTCACGGTCTTCTATACCGTACATCTATTCACTTTGAGTTTAGCATATATTAAATTCTTTCTAGGTATGACAGTAATAGTTGGCTGTGGCACACATGTTTCTCCTGGTTCTTTACATGAGCTTTTTGGGTTCTCTCCTTTGAACAATATATACTTAAAAATAGCTTTCTGTGCATGAGGCTTCACAGAGCTCTTGCTGTTCGGAGAGGCAGAGAGAAAATGCGTAGCAGGTACCATATAATTTTTTGACAGATCACCAGGCATTCGATATTTCCGTCCTTAATATCAGTGTATCATTGATGGACTGCTGAGCACTGGAATAAGCAATCCAGTCATACATATCTTTTCTCATGTTAACCTCTGAAGAGTGCCAGTCTGTGCTGGGACTGTTGGGGTTTTTGTTTGATTTTTGGCTGTTGTTGTCGTCATAAATGTTACAAAGTGGAATGAAATTTGATGTTGGAAATGGTTGTTTGTTGACACAGAATACTTCTCTATGGTGAAATGGAATGAAACCTCTGCAAATTGATGACTTCTAGTGTGATTAGTGCCCATGAAGCAAACTCTCCATAACTTTTTCTAAGAAATTGAAAATTTGTTAGTTTTGAGACAAGTTCTCTCTGGCAATGTAAAGCAATTAATATTGAACAGCTGTTTCTATGATAGACTGTTTCACAAAAAATACAACATTGGCATCTCTTTTTATTCATTTCTTCCATGTTGAATTAGGAGTTTTTCATTTGTAACTCCCATGTTAAAAAACATGAGGCAAGTTATTTACTGAAAGAAACAACAAAATAAGTGTTGTGTTTTTTCCTTGAGAAGAAATATCTTTGAGTAACAGCCTTAACCAGACCCACCAAGGACTTTGAGGTGACTTCAGTCCTGCACATGGTTGTGCTAGAGCCTCAAAGCTGATGCTGAAAGTCATAACATTATATATAGTGGTAGAAGAACTGTGTGCTGACTTAGACTTTAAGTAGGTAGGAATCTGACGCAGCACTTTGTTCAGTTTACAGCTCTCATAATATCCCTAGCACCTGCAGAAGGATTTTAATTTGTTTGAAGTAAAAAAAAAAAGGCTAATGTAGGATTATAAAACAAATAGTGCTTCACAGATTGCAGTGCCACGATTGTCCCATTCTTATCTTTGCTGATATTCTGACACTTCTGGTGTGGTAGCAACTTTAGCAAAATGGGTATTTATACTGAATTCTTCCCTTAGATCTGTGGACAGAAGCTGTCCTGTGTGTCACTTTACTGTGTTAGTGCGACATGAGGAATCAATTTGGTCCCATCTGCAGTCACCTAATATAATCAACCTCTATTCTGTTTAGTTCAACTCACTACCTACAGTTAGTGATTTGTATGTGCATGAATATTAAATTTTGCAAGTAAACGTGTGAGTAAATATGAATTGGCTATAAAAGAAAGTTATTTGTGTGCACTGGAAATGAGTGCTCGTTGTTGTTTTTATAAAACAGCATTAAATTGCATCATCATGGTGTGAATAATGTTTATTGCTTCCTTTTTCTGTGATAGGAGAGAACAGTAGATCCCAAATAACATCTTTGTATTACTGCGTTCCTTTCTGGCTAGTGTAGCCTATTAGTCTTTTTGTTGTAAAGATTTTTTTCTTAGGTTTTTTAAAGTCAAACCTCTGTTAGAAATTTTTCATGGCTCAACAGCCCTTAGTTTTTTTTCTTTTTTATATGACTGACTGCAAGTATATTTGCGTAGTGATTACAACAAGGCAGATACAATATTTACAAGCCTTAGCAATTCCTGTGCAAACGCAGTCTCTGGAGAAGGGCACAATAACAAAGCAAGCAAACATCACAGTTCTCTAAATAAGAACTTGCAGGCATTGGGGTGGTGACTCACAACATGGATGGGAACCCTGGAGTTTTAGAGTAATTTATGGGGATGCTGGGGAGATGGATTTCATTTAAATACAGTAACTGCTGAAATATTTCTAAGTTAAAAAGTCAACTAGTGGTTAAGTAAATATCCTCTTGACCCCTTTTAACTCTTGTGATGTACCGTTGTTTTAAACTATTTACTTTGAAATGCTTGAGTCATAAAATGACCCAGGAGAGACAGATTGACCACAGACAGTTAATGCATAGGATTGAGTTGCTTAAAATTTAAACCCCATGCCCATTTTTTATCTAATCCATTGTTCTTTAATTGGATGAATGAGGTTAGAAATGGAGAGCTGTGGACTCTAAAAAATACAAAAAAAGAAACTTAAAAAAATTGGTTTCATACAGTGTGCAAAAAGCATTAGGGGAAAAATTTAGAGAAGAACAGAGGTTCCTTCTTGTTTCTATAGAAACCAATAGTGATCAGGAGGGGAGAGGATTTCTTTCAAGTGTACATTTTAGTGAGGCTGGCTCAGCAGCTTGGCTCGCTGGAGGGCCGGTGTGAAAAAACCAAAGCTCCAGTGGGTTTTGATGCGGTGCTCGTGGCCGTGTGACACCAGCTGGAGCAGGGACAACACATCCCTGGGAGTCCCCGGCTGGAGATGCTGGGGCTGACGGGGGCTCTTTGCAGTGCCACGGCCCCCGGGAACACAGCCTGGCACGGGGGCTCTGCAGTGGGAACAGGCACGAATCCCAGGATAACAACAGGGAGAGGACAAAAGAGCGGGGAAATACTGAAGGAGAAGTGTTCTGTTCTGTGTCAGAATTAACTATGCTAATAGCTTTGAAGGAATAATCTTTGGTTTTATCATGGCAGAATCACAGCTGCTGAAATACCCTGTGTCCAAACAGTTGCAGCCAGGACTCGGTGACTTGGCGTTTGAATCATGATGATCTTCCTGGTGTACTGCATAATACATAATCCCCTCCACAACAGAATTATATTCTTAATTATGTTCTGTTTTCCTGATATTACCTAAATGTTGCCATAGAGAACAGATCAGGGAAACATTTGAAAACCTAGTTTTAAAGGAAATCTGGGTCTTAATACTGTACCTTTCAAATAATTGCAGGATTCCTCTAAATGAAGTTCAGGTCAAATGCAACATCTAAAATAATGCAGTTTCAATTGCTACAATCTGACAGATCCAAGGAGTGACTGAGGGATATCTAGTAACTGGCAAAGACACCCCTGTTTGACATTTACTTTTGCATGTAAACAATGGAGCTCTCTATATTGGCATCTGAATGTATTAGCTGGTGGTGATCCAAACTCTGGTATGAATTTAGATGGTTTTCCTTTCTGTTTATAAATACATAGTCTTGATAACAGGGAACATTTACTGCAATCTTGCTCTGCAGTTGTCAGAGCAGAATGAATCATTTTGAAACATAAACCCCCTCAGATCTCAAAAATATCAAGAAAAACATAGAGCATAAGGGAAAAGGATTATAAAATACAAATAAAAAAGGTTCTTAACATATTTAGAGGCCTATGGGCTGTAAACACTGTAGATTATCATTAATGAAACTCTCTGCCAAGTACACAAACCACAGTTCGGTAGCAGCTGTTAAGCAAGCATTGTTCAAAGCTGGATAATCCCTTGAACATTATACATCGTGGCTCTGTACCTCTTCCTATTAGTAATCAGATAATTGCCTTGCATTTTCTGTTACACATTTTTCTTTTAAAATTCAGTTTGATTCCTCTTTATGTCAAAAGGCTTTATTTCGCAATAATCACTTAGGCAAAAATCACGGAGAGGTCAACAGGCAGCAGGGCTGTGGTCTCCTTTATTTTTGGGAAATCTGCTCTTTATACAATTCAGTCCTGTGGTGTTGCTTTGGCTTCACAGTAGTAAAAGAGATGAATCCCATTCGACAAACAAGGTGCTTGAATTGTATTGGAACTCAGTTACCTTTATTTTTCTTGTAAAGTGGGCTCTTCTAAATAATTTCGAAATCAATTAAAAATGTTTTTTACTACTGTTTTTTACTTTAAAAATAACTTCACTCTTACATGTTGGGAGGAGAAGGTGAGAGACTTTCCAATTCCATTTGTCCAAAAGTTCAGGCCTTGTAGGAAAGGTCATGATGCGTAAGGATCTTGCAGAAAGAAATTTGGAAATTATGACAGCTATTTTTTTTTTCGCCCCAGCATTATAACATTCTTAAGTCATAATAACACAGAAACAGTGAGCCATAGCCCTGGTAATTGTGAGTTCCCTTGAGCTCCATTGGCTATTAGGATTGAACTGAGAGAGTAGCTTATCTTGCACTTCTGGAATTTCTCATAACCCTACAACAAAGCGCTATTGATTTTTCTCAGCTGGGCAGGTGGGGAGGAGGGATTGAAGAAAGTCATATGTAAATGTGCTAAGTTTGATAAACAGCTGGACCCAATACTAGTGAGTCTAGAAACTCACTTATGCTGAGTAAATCCATTTTATAACCCCTAAATCACACATTTGCTGGTTCCCCTCAATTAACACATGGTGTCCCTGCATGGGAGTGTCCAGCCTGACAGGACGTACTGACACAGGCCATCCAGTTTAAAACCAGCACGTCCCTTTGATGGGCACTGGCTTCACAAGTGGTTGGCATCAACTTGCTTTGTCTAAGATCTGGTTCCAGTCCTAAAAATCAAAGCAGATGGAGACATAATTCCAAGAGCGGAGAATATGATTCATCCTTCAACCTGCAGGGTATCAGGGACTGTTTCTATCTAGTACTTAAAATTATTTTGCATCAAATGGCACAAGCAGAGGTTTTAGAGAGGGTATCATACCCCACCATGGGCAAGGCATAAAAGATATTTTCTAGCTAACATATCTCCCTATGTGTATGAGAAGAATAAATTGCCTTTTTTTTTTTTCTAAATTGCAACATTTTGTTTTCAAGAGAATCTAGTGCTTTTTGTTCATTGCAGAAGGACTATTATTAAATGCCAGTCAACAGGAAAAATTAGAAAAAGGGTGGCCTGAAAGACAAAACAAAATGATTTTCCCCCCCATTTTCCAAAAAAATAAATTACCAATGATCCAGGAGCTGTCTTTAGGCAAGGTTTCAGGAGGCAGATGAGATAGCAAAATTATTTCCTTGTTCTAGTGAGAGGCACTTTTCATTGAAGACAGGAATTTAGGAGTATTTCTAAGGGAAAAGGTTTTGCAGCAAAACTGCAAATTGGGCAGCACTGAGGTAACTCACTGATCCTCCCAGCCAAGTAATACGAATTAAAAAGGCATCCTTAATGAACGAAGTCCAGATATACTCACCTAAGCTGCTGTGAAAGACATATATGAAACAACATTATTCTAAAGTGCAACTGAAAGATTTGGAGAGTGTTCCTCAGTTACTTTCTTGCAGGAGGCTCCACTCTGTGCCGACCAGTTTCTCCCAGCACATGCATTCATTTCTAGATATTTGAAAATGAACCACTTTACTTGCTTCCTCTGTGAATTTACTGGTGTTTTGCCTTCTGTATGAGTGCAAAGGGAAGAAGTGTGGTTAATGAGGAAGTGAGAAACTGGGATAAGAGTTAGATCCCATAACGAATCCCATTTTAGAAGAGAGTAGAGTAAGGGATTTGAACGGTGGCTTCCAGTCCCCCATTCCTTCTTCTCTTTACCTGGCCATATTCTGGGATAAAACATTGATTGTGAGGAGTCTAAAACACAGCTGACTCCCTAGCCTAACAGAGTTTGAGACTTTTCTTATATTTTAAAAAAACTCAAACCCCAACTGTTCACAGTTCCCCTCAAGTGGAATCTGGGAATGCCTTCAGTGCTTGACTCCAGATGATGGAAGGCTCACAACTTCAACTGTGATTTGGGCAGTAGGTTTGGTGTGAAATGCATTGAAAGCTCTTCATCTTATTTGAGGGGAAAAAACCCCATCATTCTTGTCATTGTCCAAATGTGGGGACTTTGAGCATGGAATGTGGGGACTTTGAGCATGGAATTTTTATCAAAAGATTGTTCAAATAAGATAAACAAAATGCTGTGACTTCCGTACTGGAGAGAACTTGCAGAAGCAGATAGCTGTCATTGCATAGGATAGAACATACACTTTGGAAGTAAAAATGGAGAAAATACACACAGTAAATTTGAGATGATGCTATAGCAAGGAGCAATTAAAAAAGAAAACAGCAAAACCATGGAAAAAATAAATCTGAAAGGAAATGGGAGGGGAAAAGCAGTGTTTTCCTACTAATTTGCCCCCTTCATTCTGTGTTTAATTTAGTAAAGCAGTCATAAACGTTGCTAAACAGTCAAAAAATTAAATGTTGCTGTATAATTTATGGTGGTTGCAGGATACATGAGAGTGCACTTTAATTAGCAAATTGCATGTTTATTTTATTTGCTTAGCATATAATTTAGATTGGATAAATGCGCTTTGACTGGCTATGGCACCCAGGTATCCTCATTTAGTATAATTTTTAATCACATTGTTTTGGAATTTTATTGCAACATTATACAGTTGATATAACAGTGCACAATTAAGTATGCTCAGTTCACACCTTGCTCTTGAGGAAATTACGTTTTATCTGTATTTGGATGGAGCACTTTGTATGGCAAGTGAGAACTTGGGAGTAATAAAGAATGCTCACTGTGGGCACTAGAGCTGCAATCTGAATAGTAAATAATAATAGTAATGATGGTGCCCTGTTAGCGAAATGTGTTTCGGAGGATGATTAAAAAGAAAAAAAAATACAAACCTGGAAATAGACAACTGGAAATTATTATTATATATAGTAATATATTAGCTGAATCATAGCAGTCTCTTGATGCTACAGCTGAACTGAGGGAGGATGAGGATTGTGCTGGGTGCTGTACATAGCCCGAGGGGAGAGGTTTCCATCCAGCAAACATTAGGAATGGAGGCAGATGTTGAGAGAGGGTAAGTAGGTGATAAAGGATGTGGGAGATGATCAGACAAAACTGCCATCCTGGTCCTGGGTCCTGCTCCTCTGCTGTGCTGTGACCCACGCCAGGACACTGAGCGGCTTGTCCAAGGTGATGTGTGAGGGGTGCTGTGAAGAGACGCTGCAGCTGGAGGGGCAGTCACAGGCTTGATGGGTGTTCCCAGGATTCTGAGACTTGAAAATATTCCTGCACTTTTTGGTTTGTTTACTATTGTGCATTTGATCATGCTCAGGGGGTGTCAGTCTGAGATGTGTTCGTGGTATTGTGACTTGGATAGGCTTTGAATGTGGAGTTCTGTTTTCTCTGTTGTTCACTTCACTTTTTTCTGTGTGGTGACAGGACTAAAAGCAGGCTGTATCCTTGCTTTGGGGAAATCCGGATTCACTTTGCCATTTAAATCCCCACTTTAGGTAAAAGAGCAGCAGCATGTTCAGATGTTCTGTGGATGTTACTGGAGGATGTAATAGAGCGGTAACGTGATGGTTCTGGAAAGAAAAAATAACACATTTCCTTTAACAGAAAAATATTCCCTAAGTATATAGACATTAAAAAAAGAATATTATTTTTGCAGCTAAAATATGGAAGGGAGAGCATTTAATTGAGATCTAGTATATATCTCAACAGTGGCATTTTATACAGTGGTTTGACTTCAAAAATGCTGCAGAAAAGCTCATTTTCTCTTACATCCTCTGGACTCTGTCCATAAGGGCTGCCTGAGTATTACATATGTGCCAGTCTGAGATCCCAGGTGACTCTCTGTCGGGGAGATTGATGCTGGGCCAGATTGTGCTCCCAGTCACACAGGTATAAATCTGGGGTAACTCCATTGTTTTGCTCCCACTAGGAGAGGATCTGGCCCACTCTCCTTTCTCCTCTGCCTTTGAGTAATTGGCCCCGTAATGCGCCAGTGCAGCTCTGGGGTGATTGGCACCGATCGCTCCGCTGTGACAGGATGTCGGCGGTGGTATGTGCTGCTCAACGCTGACATTCCTTACTTTGTTACACTGTGTTTTGATAACGTTATCTGTAAAGGATGTTCCTTGTGCTGATTATGGTTATTAAAATATACAGAGATCAACAGATATGGCAAATAGCTGCTTAGTCACAGCTGATGTGAGAAATTTGATTTGATGTAAGTTTCACAATTTGAAACTATATCCTCTAGAAAAACACAGGCAAGTAATCCCTCCTGCATGCAAGCTGGTTGACTTTGTTTAAAATAGGATTATATCAGGATGATAGAGACTAGAATTAAAATACCTTTTTGAAAATTGTTGAAATATAGAAGAAAAAAAGCAAAGAGGAGAGTTTTTCCAGTTTGGGGGTTTTGTTTTGGTTTGTTTTTTTTTCCTTTTTGTACTGATGCACTGGAGTGTTTAATAATATTTATGGGACCTATCATGCAGATGTCATAGTGCTGTAAGAAAATAACTGTGGTATTTAGAGCCAGTGATGCAGTCCTTTAAAATATCTGTATTGCTCTATAAAGGCAGACAGTGCTTCCCAGCATTCCTTATGGAACGCAGGGAGAATGGCATGGACCTCTTGAATAATTAATATGGTTTTCAGAGCAGTAGTCATGGAAACCCAGGCAGTGTCACATATATGGATTTTAGGAATTAGGCACGTTTTGAATTGCACATTTAGCCAAAAAAGAGCATGCTGTAAATCCTAAAGATCTGAAGCATTTCTCAGTGAGTCTCTTGTTTACATTGACAAATACATATATCTTATATGTGTTTGGATTTAAATAATATTTGGATTCCTAAAAATTTATAAGGTAGCCATTTGAAGGGCTGTTAAAAATACTAACTGCCATAAGTAATCTTTTAGATTTCTTACTCTTTTTTCTTCTTTTTTTTTTCTTTCTTCATCCCAGACCCCTGAACTTATTCGGATGTAGGTGTTAAACTGTATAGCCAATTGCTATTCACTTAAAGGACCACAGCTTTACCACTAAGTTGCTAGGCCCTTTCTATTAGTTCAGTTGTGTGGCTTTTTTATCTGTCTCAAAAAATGTCTCTTCAGGATCAATATCGTCATTACCTTGGGTGTGTATGTGGAAGAAGTCAACCAGGCAGCAGTGAAAAGCTATCATCCAGTCCTCAGTAATACTGTACGTGTAAAGAATAAAAATACATGGAAGTTATTTATAGACCATAAACCCTCTGGTTTCATAAACCATTTTATACTATTATTTGTCCAAGTCTACAGAGTCTCTCCTGAGTTCACAGCACACTCAAAAGCCTCTGTTTTTTATTTCTTGCTGTTTGAATTGGGAAATTAATTAGAAATACACTTAGCAATTTATGGACATGAAAAAGCCATTTGGCCCAGTAAGCCTGCTTTCTTTTACCTTTTTTCATTCTCATTTTGTTTTGTCACTCTCTTTCAATCTACTCTCTACTAATAAAAATATCAATCTGTTTCATAAACTCATTGAGATTTCGTGGCAATAATATTACTTGGCAGCATAATATGGCATATTCATTACTCTCTAAGCAAAATGATTTTTCTTTACATTTTGTGATCCAGATTCCTCAATTAGATGCACACTTGCAGCTTTCATTGAAGTCGATGAGACTTTTATAGCTGTCACTGATAGCAAATACTGGCTCTTTATTTCCAAATGTGAAATGATGCCTCAAGCTTTGGCTTTCTTTATTTCATTTAAGCTGGTAATGAACAGGTTCTCCCCATCTCCCACATCTCTGTGCTATATTAAAATTTTTCCTAATCTGAAATGAAATATTTCTGCTCAGTCGTCTCAAAGTTGTCTGTTTCCTGGCAAGAATAAATTCAGTCATATTGGCCTGTCTTGACATGAGAAGTTTAAGTATCCAAGGTTGAGTCAAGGTTTCTGAAGTTGCACCCCCTCTACAGTAAAATTAACTTCTCTGTGTGATGCTTAGGACTGTGGACAGAATTCCAGTTGTGAATTAGTTATTAGAGAAATCATCTTGCTTCCTGTGATTTGTATTGGAGCCCCTGGTTGATGCATCTCTGTGTCCTTGTTGCTGTTTCTTTTAGTGCAGCCATACACAGAACAAATGGCTTCAGAGATTTTTCTACACTGAGCTCTAAATATTTTCCCAGTTGCTCTGAACACTGGCTGTTTCTTTTCACGTGTATTCCCTTTACCTGTCTTATTATGCTACAACACTCCCAGCTAAGTTGTCCATCTGTAGACCTTTAAAAAGGTGTATGTAAGTGATGGAAATGATCATAAAATCAAGTGGACCAACTCAGAAAGATGTGTGATTATCAGTGGCCCATTGGACACCTCTCATAATTACCCAAGGACTTTCAAGACCTGACTCCAGAAATCCCCTGTAGTTGATAATCTTCTCAACTGTAGTGTTTGCTGGGAAGAGTCATAGGGAGTTAATTAAAATGCTGAGCATTTTAGAGAGATCAGAGGAGTTAGAGGCGGACAAGAGTATGGTCCAGGACTGTAGCCGCATGCAGGACAATTTACTGATCACTGACATTGCAAAAAAAGCAACTTGAGTTATATGAGAATTATAACCAGCTGAAGAGCTTGCCATTAGGGCATGCTTGGCTCTCCTCATTTTCTGCTGCCTTTCAGGTAGGAGTCCAGTATGTTGGTGCCGTATACCTTCCTTCTTCCATTGTGAACATTCATGGTATGAGCACTATCCTAAACTCATTCCCTCCCAGGGTTGTTAACGCTTCCCTAGTCACAGAAGAAGTCTAAGTGAATGACAACTTTTGCAAAAATCCAGTTGTCTCCCAGTTTTAATGCAGAAAGTTATTTAGCAGTTTAGTTTCCTCCTCACAGAACTATACATATATTTTTATATAGAGACACACACAAACGCTTAGTATTATGGTCTCAAGCAATTGATGCTGCTGTCATATCTGCAAGTACTCTGCAGCACCATCATTGCTGTGACCTTTCAGACCACTGAATGTAAATCAGATTCCTTCCCTCTGGTGGTCTCTCTGGCACACTGAAATTGCTCACAGATTGTGTTCGAACAGTGCCGATAAAGTCAGATGACAATGCAAGGAGCATATCATGGTTCTGGTGGCACTGGCACGTTTCCAACGCTACCCCAACTGCAGTGTTTTTTTAGTGCAGTCTGTGGTTTGCGAGGGAAGTGTGTGTGCACCTTTGTTAGCTGTCACATGCTTGCTCAGAGCCATTGTGTTCTCCCTGACTTCTGCCCCCTGTTGATGAAAATCCCAGGTCTTGGTCTTAAGCTATCAAATCTCTGAAAACATTATTGGCTTTGTGGATTTGGACTTTTTAAATTGACATGTTACAATAGCATCATACCAGGTAATTGGTGGAAGATACTTCACATACCACACTCTGCAACATTTACATATTTCTTTACAGGGGCATTTTGAAGTCCAGCCAGATGTTTAAACGCTTAGAAATTCTAAGTCAGATGCATTGCCAGGCCCCTGGGAAGAAGATGGTATGAAACAAAGCAAGTCCAGAGCAGTACTGGAAGGTCTCCTTGTGACTTTAAAATCCCCATCTCCTAGCATGGTCCTGTGGAAAGATGTGTGTGCCTTAGGTTCTCTCCTGCAGAAAGCAAAGTGACCATGATCATAAGTTTCATTCATTGCTGAAGAAAGGCTATGATTAGAGCGAGGGAATAAGGATCAATAAATATGATTTCCACAGAAATTGGTAGGTGTATGAATGGAGAAGCACCGGTTTTAAATTCATCCCCTGTAACTTGTCAGTAACAACAGCAGTCATATTTCACCTTCGTTAGACCTTTCAACCTCATAGTTTGTCAGTTTCCAGCAAAAGATCCAATAATGGGGGTAAATATTTGTGTGAGCCAGTCCAGTTTTGGCCTCTAGAGCCTTGGTGCTCAAAGCACTTGTGTGGGGCAAGGGGGCCTTGAACTGTAATTCTTATAATGGTGTTTTCCATATTGGGCTTTCTATAGGATCCCTTTCTCCACTCAGACATGCAGTGGAGAAAATCAGGTAGGATACTGATAGTCCATTCTATTTCTCCTTCTCTGAAATTCCACATTTAAGTGGCTGCAGGAATATCGAAACTTAGCACGTTTATTTCTGGCTTAACAGAAGGAAAAAAATGTGTTTGTTTGGTACCTTGGTGTTCATAGTATGTTTTCATCATCTGCCCAGAACTGTGTAAAAGGGGCTAGTATGAAGTTAGATTATAGAGACTCAAAGCACAGCTGATCTGGCTTTTAGTACATTGTCAGCAGAAGAAACTGTCTGAATGCTGCAGAGGGCTTTAGATCTTGGTTCCATCACTCACAGTGGAGATCAGGTGAGCCACTGTACCTCATAGGGGGAAAGAAACTGAAACCATGGTTCTTTACCACAAATCTACATGGCACGTGGCCAGTTAAGAGCTGAAATAGGTTGGTATTAATGGCAGGGAAGTCTGAAAATGCTCTAATCATACCTATCCCAGCAGGCCTCTTAGTGCAATGACAGGATGATCGTCTTGTCAGACTTGGAGAACTTTCTTCTTAAAACACACAGAAAATGGGGGGCTGAAAAGGGGAGGAGGGAGAGGGGAAGGCAGAAAAAGCTTTGACTCTGCTGATGTGGCTTCTTTAATTTGCTGTCAGTGATGCTACCGATGTTAATTCTGGCAGGGTTAATTATGAGAAATTAAAAAGCCGCTCAGAACAGACTGTACCCTTCGTACTCCAATAAAGAGGCAGCTCTGGCGTGAGAAAATTTCTTCATTAATATATATCCCCAAAGGGCTACTGCATACAGCTTTCAGAATATGAATCATAAACTCCTAGGGACCCTGCAGGAAGCAGGGGAGATAGGATTCAGAGGAGATTGACTGTGTTACTTTTACTGCTTCAGGAGAATGATGCTCTGGCTGGCAGGAAATCACCATGCCGGTGACATTTGGAAAGAAGAATTTATTAATTTGCATGTTGGCATGCTACAAGCTTTGAAATATGGTTTAAAATACGTTCAGTACAGCCACTGCTGTATCAATGTTTGGTGTGTCAGTCTGTAATACATGCAGCTGTTAACACGGAGCTTAGCATAAGCATTGTAATTGTTTACCATTTAGTATTTTGCAGAAATGGCTTTAGGGCATGCATTTATTTCTCAGGAAAATTTCACTGGCTTCTCACAAACTAGGCAGTATATACCCTTGACCGAATACATTATACTAAATGGTGGTTTGGTTATACCAGATGCATTGTAGAAAGCAAACTACAAAGAATACCAAGTACAAATTGTGCAGTTCTAAAGTACAAACTAAAAAATAAAAAACGTGTCCCAGAACAATAATCTATAATTCATATTAGTATAACTTGGCAAAGCCACATTACCAAGCAAATCTAAGTGCAAATGGAGCTAGATAAAAGTGAAATAACTCAGTGATATTAACTTTCAGCAGAAATAAAGCCCTATTGTTAAAAAATTATGCATGTAGACCATTTGCAGTGTAGCTCTCTGATGCTGACAGGGTGTTCCAAAGTGCTGGTGCAATTTTGAAGTCTCTTCCCAGGAAAGGTATTGTGGTCTGTAAGTCGTTACTACAAAGTTGGTTTACAGCACAGAGGTCTAAAAAGAGGCTAGAGAATTAATTTTGAGAAGAAAAACATGTATTTTTTTTTCCTCATCTAGTATCAGTGAAGCACTGATATAGTGTGTAACCTTTCATTCAAGAACCTCAACAGTCTTCAGAAACATTAATTAATTAACCTTAATAGCAGCTGTAATCCCTGGGTATTATTTTGAAACTTGTTGTAAATGGTCATTCAGAGGACTGCTAAAATGCAATTGAAATGGACCTCTAAGAAAAACGAAACATTACTTAGAGAAGTGGAGAGTGCTTTGGAACAGCTTTATAGGAGTTATTTTCGCAGATTGTCTGTTCAGGGAGGTTACATTGTATATTACTGTTGCAATTAGCAGTGTCTCTTTGGGAAGGAATAGTCTGGAATAGGATGTTAGCTCTTGTGGATAACTTGGGCATCTGCAGTTCCGGTGTGCTGGGATCTCTGTTTTGACAGCTCCTTGTGTACCAAGCTGACCCTGCTTATCAATATTTTATTCTTCTGATTGCTTTATTAAGGAGGAGCTGGAGGTACAGGTAGATAAAGCAGCACACATGAAACCACAGCACAACGTGACATGGTACTGCTGTGCCAGAGGAGCAGTCAGAAAACCTGATGGCCTTTTCCTTTGTTCTAGCACTGGAATCCCACTTTGTACCTATATAACTAAACATCTGCTATCAAAACTGAGGGAAAGATTAGATATGTGCTATAAAAATGGCATTTCCTTTGCCACTGAAAAATGACTTTAACATTTCTAGTAATAAAGACTTCCTTTGTTTTCTCAGATTTTAATCCCTGTCTCCGATTTCACCTTAGAAGTGTGTGTCCCTCCCAAACCCCGAATCCCTGCTGTCACCAGCTGTGCATTTCTTGGCAGAAACCCACTTATCAATGTTAAGGATGAACTTTGAGGCTCATTGAATCATTCATTGTAATCCTCACATAACAAACGTAACATTTCAGCAAGATTTCTAATTACCTTTTGACTGCTTGTTTCATGATGCCCTGTTGCTGTTGGAATGGCTTTCGGGGCATCCACAGAAATAACATTGCACTGTAAATCTGTTGACTGGAGCAGTGGTAGGAAGAAAAAAATGTAAAGGGGAGAAGGTGATTTTTGTAATTAGTGTAATATATCGATATGCTAGAACTGAAATGGGAGAAGTTGTTAGAAATGGAAACTTGACTGAAAGTGAAAGTTCATCTGAGAGTCTCTTCTTCCCCACTTCCCTTCTGTTACCTTACCCTGCAGAGCAACCCTTCTGACAGCCCCGGCGGGTGCTGTTCTCACAGGCTCCATCTGCAACCCAATACACGGGCAGGGTTAGCTGCTGGTACCCTCCTGGAGAACGACTGCTTTAAAATATTCACATAGGAGAGATGGGCAGCGTTCTCAAATGACTCCAAACTGCTGCTTCTCAAGCCCTGAGGGGCCCAGAGCAGCAGGCCAGTGCAGGATTGGGTTTGCAGCTGCGTCTTCACTGCTTCCCATTCAGGTCTGCATTGATCAGTTAGAAAGCCCTGTTTGTGCCCAGTTTTTGCTAATTGGTGACCACTGGACACCCAGTAATTCCAAGCATTGAAGGCAGGAATAGCAGCCTGTGAGTCTGAGGCCCGTAGTGAGGGTAGTTAAAATCCAGTCAGATGAGCTAAGCCTCACATACACACGGTATCAGTTTGGAATCAATATACAGGCTACTGGCATTGGGAATGGCTGTCCTAAAACCCTTTCGAAACCTTTTAATTTCTAACAGTCTTTCCCAGACATCAGCATATTATTTAGGCAAAGATCATGAAAACTGCACTGTTTTCAACTGAATTTTTCATCTGAAATGCAGCTCACTAACAACTTGTTACTGTCTAAAGAGAATGCTAACACTGCCACATTTCCTCATTAGCTTTGCATAAGACAGACTCCTGTGTCACAGCTGATGGAGCCTTTATGAGCCTTTTAGCCAAATGACTGATGTTTCCCTCGTTATGTCAGATCTGAGGGCACTGCTGGCATCTTTCTTTATTCACTGTCTAACACCATCAATCGAGCAGCTGCCATGCACCCATGATCTGGCTGATTATTAAAATGTGCTCAGGAGGCTGCCGACACCAATTTTCTTTCATCTGAAGAGGCCAATATACACTGGCTCAAGCCGACAGTTATGTACATGGAATATTTAGTGTAGGAACCAGCAGGTAAGACTGAGGCTGATTCTGCAGAATCTGGATCCAGTCCATTGAGATAACCATTAAGATGTTAATGAAACAATGGTGATATTTGCTTTGGTTTTTTCCCCTCTCCTTTTATCAATGGGGAATTGTTCTTTTTTGGGGGAGCACTTTGTCTAAAACATAGCCCTTCTTAGCCCTTCCAGTATCCCTGATGATGGGGGGTCACAGCCATTGAAGAGCTTGTTAGACTTGAGTCCTCCTAGAAACAGGCTCTTGCAGGATTGCTCACGCTGAAGGTTTATCCTAGTAGTTTTGCTCTGTTGTCCCTTCCTTCACTGATATGCCAGCCTCTTTCAGAGGGAGACAGCCCTTGCCTTTTTTCTGATGATAATAGTGAAAAAAGCCTTCTGCAAACAGTGTAGTTCAGAGCCATGGACTGACCCAGCATGTCAGGGATTGATCAGGAGCTCAAGCTGACCTGGAGTTTCCCTACCAAGAGCAAACACAACTTGGCTGTGCGTTTAGTTGTGTAGCTGGGAACTCACCTGTTAGCCGCTTCTGCCTTTGAAGTCTTTAATATTGGATATTCATAATATGCAAAAAAAATATTCAAATCTTTACTTCTTTACAAGTACACTTGTCATTTTTGTATATAGGGATGACCTGTGAATGTTGGATTGACTGTGGGATTTTTTTTAACCCCAGGGCCATATGTTTTTTAAAGGAGTATTTTAAGTTCAATGGTTATTAGATGTGGTTGTGTGGTTAAAAGGTATAGCCAAATATGTGTTATGCTGAGATTCTGTACATAGCCTCAGTTACATGTCATGAGTAGAGCATAGCACAAGAGAGAAGGGAAAAACCTCTGCAGATGCCTGGACAAAGGAGGCTGCAGAGCAAGGGGGTCTATCATTGACTCTCACCAAGTTCTTGTCGGAAAAAGAGGGGCAGGCATTTTGTGCTCAGGTGTGGTGGTTCCCCTCCTTTAGCCCATGTCCTGCCCAGTCTGTGAATGTGCCCAGGCCTCCCTTTCTCCAAGCTGTATTTTAAATAGACCATTATGCTTCAGAAAAGGCTTCTGCCTGTGTGAGACTCTGTGTTCTCTCCAGTTGCTGCAGTGTTTAGACCCAACGTGTATGTTTCGGTAATGTTAAACTCCTACTCTGGTCCTACAGGAAATGCAAACCTGAACTGGATCCCACCATATAAATACATACATTTTTCCACAAATCAGTTTGGGTTTTTTTTCCTCCCCTTCTCAAAGGCAGAGAAAAAGTATTAATCTGCCTTTATTCCTTGGGGATGGGGATCCCTCACAGGCCCCACTATTATCAAAACCACCCTTAAACTTGTAATGCTGCTAATTAGCTACATTGCACTGCTGAGCAGTTAACACTTTTATTGTCTGTCTCAAGCTCACACCCAAGAGGTTATTTCTCTTGAAAAAAAACCTTATCCTTAGGGGAAGACTAGAAAGGACCAGATGAGAGTGACTGAATTAACATGATGCTGAGAGTGAAGCCCTCAGTTACTTGGAAACCTAGTTTGTTCCTGATGTGCCAAGAGGAGGGTTTGTTGTGAGGTAGTGTAGGGACTTGTCATAAAGGTGAGAATCACAAAAAGAAGAATGTTTGATTATGGTCCTAAATCTTCCAACAGCTGTGTGTCTGTGGTGCCTTTACGACAGTCATTTTGTGTGGCTGAGTGTGCACATGTGTCTATATGGTGTGTGTGCTGAAAATTCAAACACCATGGTCCTGTGCACTTTTTTAAACACTTATTCTGTGAATGCTACAGAATCAACCCAAATTCTCATTGCGTGCTATTCTATGGCACTAAATGAATACATTTTACATGGCCCACTGGCTAGTGTAACTAATTAACAGCCATTCTCATTAATTACGTTGATCAGGATCATAAAATAATTTCAAGTTGCTGAACATGATCAACAGGAGTAAAATGGTTTTGCTTTAATCCCTTAATGATTTTTTCATGATTAATCAAACAAAATATATGTAGTTATTTGATCAATTTTTTCTTCTTGGAACTGCAACTCAGGGCAATTACAGTAGACGTAAAGTTGGTGCAAACAGAACTACATCTCATCCGGTAGCTAATTAAGCAGTAAGACACAATAGGGTAGGGGGGTTGTGAGTGTTGTGAGAAAATCACTCCCCTGAGGATTTAAAAAAAAATAAATGAGGACCTCTGCTCCCTCAGGAATCTGATTATCTTCATATAACCACATACCCTGCAATTGCTTTCTTGTTAGCAGGAAGTTCTTTAAGATCTTATACAAAACTGAATTAAGGGGAGAAAAATTATTGGCAGAGCCCAAGCAGAGAAATGGTGAGTTGTGCTCTCAGCTCCTGACTGGAAGGTTCACCGAATCAGATGTCCTTTACATCTCAGGAATATCCTGTCAGTCAGTAAAACCGGTGTTTATTGCCACTTGTTTGGATGTTGTGTACATCTCTCTTTTGACAGCAAGTAGCTCTTTTTTTTGATGTGCAGACAAATATGGTCTTTGTTCACACTGCCTTTAGACAGTTGATAAACCCTGAAATCAGGCTATTGAACTGGGGTGTTAAATATTGGCAGTTAAGCTACGAAGAAGCTCCAGTATATGTATGTGCACAAAATAACGTATGAATCAAAAAAAGACTTACAATTATGTTTGTAGTAATTTATTATACTGTTATTACTCCTCATTATCTCAAATTACGGAGTCGTTAACAGCGTTTTGCATGGTCACAGAGCTAGGAATGGTTTATGGCCATACTGAGGTATAGCAGCATGTTTCCATACATGGTAATTCACAGAAATTAACATTTATTGTATTCACAGATATATACATATATGTATGGAAAAAAATTAATTCTAATAGTTCTGTGCACATGAGCAGAGTTGCCCAGACTTGGATACCTCCTAAAGCCAAAAGATTAGCATCTCTTCTCGTGGAGAAACACGCCTGGTACCTACTGCTCCTACCTGTCCTGGAGCAGATGGTGGGCTGTTACTGCCCTCCCCAAGAAGGAGGGGGTGAAAGACCCCATGGCAGGAGCCCCCTGTGCTTCAGGGGTCCTCTCTGGGTGGGGCCGTCCGTGGCAGTCAGACTGGGAGCAGCCTGTGACTGACGGAGCTGTGCTGCTGCTGAGTGCGGTGGGTGGGCTGCCCTTGGCTTGCTGTGCCCTCCTGTGCGCTGAGGAGAGAAGGGGGTGTGATGGATGATGTTGTTGCTGGACCTGGATGAGCAGGCAGTTCAGTAATTTGTTCCTGTAAAAAAAGTTACTGGGCAAATGTTTTGTTCTTGAGGCTGGGGGATTTTTCCCCCTGGTTTGATGGCTTGCGGTTGGAGTTACTGCGGTTTACCCAGCAACAGAAATACAATAGCCTAGTCTGTCATGGTAATGCTTTCTGTGTGGTCATAAAGATCTACAGTATTTAACCCAGTTTTGTATGAAATAACTAGATTTAGATCAATCACAGTCATTTCATAGAAGACAGAGAGAATATTAACTTGGTCTTGAAATGTGATTAATTCCAATTTGCTGTTTTCAAAGATAAGCGATGCTCACAATCCTGTTAATTAAAAAATTTTGAGTTTTCCATTTTACTTCATGCACCATTTTTTAATGAAATAAGTTTGTCTTTCTCTTTCTTATTATGACTGATGCCTGGCTCAGTGTGCCACAGGCTTCCTGAAGGAAAAGTAGTGTGTACTTGTTGTGACCCTATGAAATGAAGATAAATGGTTTCATGCAAGATGCATTATGGGCTTTATGACATGCATAAATATACAGTAGATTATATCCTTTCCATAAAAATGTTCTTAGATTTCTAATATTGTTTTAATGCAGTTTTGTTAACAGGATGACAAATAGTGAAAATATGTAGGTATTAAAATAGGATCCGAGATTTGTGTGCTGTTCATTCAACTGTCAGCAATTGCTGCTTCTCAAAGAGCAGTCTGACTTTGACCTTGCTAAATATTCATTTCATGTCTCCACCATTGCTTGATTAAGTCAGGCAACTTTCTGTGTGTAGCTGTACTTGGCATGAGTCTGACTGCCATGTGGAAACACTTTTTTGATCAAGGTTAGGAATGAGCAAGACCTTGTTAAAAACTAAACAAGCACAAGAGTTAGGAGATTTGCATGATCCAGAAACACTGGTTTCTTATGAGAACTACTGGTTTCACATCTTATCTTTAGTGTGCAGCAGTTGTCAGGCCTGCATTATGTATTAAGAAGAGGAAATGTCAGTTATTACCGTACTGTAAGTGGCCTTGCTAGGAATACAAAGTGACCTTTCAACTAAAAACTGCTAAAAAGAGGAGGGGAAATAAAACAGATTTACTTTATAATTTGCTTTAGTAAATTTGTTTGGAATGTTTGGTATTTGGATTTTACATCTTACTTATGCTGCTAAACTTGGCTACTAATAAAAACAATTATGACGAAACCAATAATAGTTCTTTTAAGAAGTTGTACTGTGAGAGTATATGATGTGTGTTTGTGTGCAGTTTATTTTCTGCAAGTGTCCACATTGCTCAGTCACGACCTCTAATGCCTTGATTGAAAGCCACTATTGCTGACAAGCCACACTGTGTTGAAGTTTGTCACCCATTAATTGACAGTTTATGGGATGGAGTCTGCACGTGCAGAAAGTTGTGCATCCTGTACTCTGTGCTACTCAGCTGAGTCATGTTATTTGACGTGATCCTCTATCTTATTTGGAAAATCTTAGAGCAAAATGTGCATTTTAAAAATTGGATTGTCTAATCATTGTATTATTCAAGATGGCAACAGGGTGTAGGAATGTTTATACCTGTAAATATCCAGGTGTTTTGCTCTTTGGAAGTAAGCAGTAGTCAGAGTTGATAAATGTCTTGGCTGGAATTTAGCAACACAATGAACCTCTGTATAGATATCCCACATGGTATCAATTGAAGCTCCATTTAAGACTTAATCGTTGGCCCATACAAGCAGAGGAAAGCTTGGCTAGACAGATGGAAAGAGCTGCTTTAAGAAGGGATCAGAAAAGGCATTGCTACTCGGCTGGCCTAAATCCACTAATCTGATGTTATTATTAGCGATAAGGAGCAGCGACCAGGATAAAATCTCATTCTCTGCAAATGTCATTTAAATAGGACTCTGATATTTTCCAGTCAAGTAGACAGGCTTTAGTCAAATAGTGAGCACTTTATTTGTAAATGCAGGAGGAAAAGAAAAGCTTTAGTTCAGCAAGTTCTTAAGATGTCAGCTTACCAGTATTGATTAATCGTTCAGCAGTGGCAGCTGCTTCTTTATTAAAAGCGTAGCTCTCCATACAAAAGATATCAGATGTAGGAAATGTTTGTTGACAATTTACCTTTTTTCACAATGTGGCAAGAGCTCAGTCTGTTACACATTCCCCTGCTTTCTGGCCCTGCAACTCAGATAATACCCATGAAGGAATGTATTAGTCCATCTGCACGGGGGAGATTGTGGCAGCTGGACTCTACTGGAAATGTCGTTCTGTTTGAAACAGACCTGCAGCAGCATTTCCCAGCATGGGAATTAATTCATGGAGAGCCAGTGCTACTTAGGAAAAAACCTTTAGCTTGGCTGTGCATGGATGTGTTTGGAGTATACACAAAAATATGGCCTGCTGAAGCCAAAGTGAAGAGGGTGACAAATGGCTGAGTATCACGCAATAAGGGATATAACCTGAGGTCCATCATTGTCTATTCACAATTTGAATGTTTGAAAACCTTTGTTTCCACCAACTGCTGAAACAAGTGGTTGGTCTAGTAATTTGTCACATCACATGGGGACCTGGAGGTGGGTATGGACATGGGGACTTAGAGAGCTATTTACAGAAAGATATTCCTAAATGAGCATTTTATTCTATCTCTTTGAATACATTTCTCCTTAGACTTAGGACATGCTCTTCTTGCTGGATTTTAATTGTCTGATCCTGTGGACTCTCTCGATAGAAAAATGTAGGCAATTAAATGCATTTCATGCTGAAATGATTCACCTTTGGGGTCCTCCCTTTGTAGTTTGGTACAAGGGAAGCTTGCGTGTTTAGCATTGACTGCTGCCACCTTATTTCTTGAGTGTATTTCTAGAATTAATAAAATTGAATGCACTATTAACTGGTGGTGGAACAGTGGAAGCAAAAATTGCACAGAGCACTAGCCAGGCTTATCCTATTGCTTAAATCTTCTCTTGCCAAGTGCAGAGCTGAAGAAAGAGAGAGTTGCTTTTCCAAGGGATTAGAAGGGATCTTAAGTCCCATCAGCATACATAATGTCTTTTCTTATAATGTAAGTACACTTAATAACCAAATATTATTCTGGGAATTTGAATAGTTCATTTGCTGTACACCACCCTTGGCTGAATCTCCTGTTTCCTCTTTTGGCTTCCTCTTTCAATCTGAGCTTTCCTGCTGTGTCTTCAGAAGTAAAGAAATTTGACTGATACCCTCTGAATTTGGCCTCAGCTTTCATGAAGGCAGGGGAATTAAAATGGATTAAGAACTATAAACTGTTGTCTCACCTTCAGCAAATATGTAGCTATAAAAAAAAACCCCAAAAGAACCAATGCTTTTAAAACCTCGTAATTATTGAATGCTGAACACTTCTGTTCTTGGGTTATTATACAGTGTTTTTTGGATGTCAGAGACAGGCCAATGTATCTTGATAAGAACATGAGCTGCAGAGCCTGGCATATGTGGTGGAGTTGAAACTGTTCAGTATCTGAGCTATGGCTGAATAAACCAATTAAGGACTTTCCAAATCTGCACTGTCATGTCCAAATCCTTGGGACACAATAACTTATTTGATACTGTGTCCTTGTCCTTTTCATTTATATGATTTTGCTTTATCCAGTAAGCCAGCTTCTAGCAGGTGTTAGATGTATGAGGTTACTCCCTGAAATACAAATTCATAGTTTAAGAGCATGTGTTCAAATGAAAACACAAATTAATTTTTGACTTCTTTGAGGTGTTTACCTGTAACTAATTGTCCTAAACAGTTTTGCAATAGTTGGCAAAATATTTTTTAGTCCTGATGCAATAACTGCAAATTTTCATTCTGTGATAGTATTTATGCTTTAAGGTTTCAAAAAATTAAGCATCTCTGTTAAACACTCAAGCAGACCAGATTTCACTTGTCTTCCCTTGTTATTGAGACACTGATACTCTGTTTGTCTCAAATGCCTGTAGGTGTAGTTCGGGGTTTAGGTGTTCTGAATTAGTAATTTATGGAGTCATCCAGCAGTAAATTCACCCATTGACCGCAGTTCGTGCTGTCCAACTATTTATGGTTAAGAATCCAACTGGGGCGATCTGGTGGATAATAAATGTTACTGTGGTGTGCCAGGCAGTTCTTTTCATTTAGAAATCAAGATTCATTTGTAAAATGGCATCTTCTACACTTGCTAACTCTATTTGCTTACTAACCTGTTGTATAGAAATCAATAGGTGAGTGTACCGTATATTTTTGTCCGAGATTTATATTTTTCAAAAGAAAAATATTGAAATCTCAGCAAAACTATTAATGACTGGTATTATGCTAAACTGAATAAACATTTTGATAGAGAGTTGACATTTCTTTACTACTTCTGCTAACTCGTATTGCGCTTTCCATCTGTAAGTCACAGTGAGGTAAAAGATCTAATTGTGGCTTTTTAGGGAAGTTGGTAGGATTTGAGGAGCTTCAGTTGTATTGGAATAGCGTAATACTAAGTGAACTAATCATTTGATAAGGACAGTCATATTTAGGCCGAAGTTCTGTTCTCTGGCATACATGGAAGTCCCTCATTACGGGCAGTGCTCACCTGTTGGTGACAGGGCAGCTCCTGGGCTGTTGTTTTAGCAGGAGTGAGATATGTCAGCTTGATGTCCACCCTCCCTTCCGAATTCCACTCCTAATAGAAACTGATAACTGTCAGTAATGACTGTTTCTGATAAATTTAAGCTATCTGGTTTTAAATATATAATCTTGTGAGTACTAAGATAATAAAACAGAGGAGGAGGGAAATACAGCAATAGGATATTTGCACACTATTTTTACATGGCACCCCCAAATATTGCATGTCAGCTGACCTTCAGTAACTGATGAGTCAAGAATTACTGACGTTTGGGGAACCTTCTCTGAATTAAGAAACAGCGTTTGAAATGAAAGCTGTGAGGGATGTGTTTTATTGGCTGGGGCACAATCTGGCAAATAGCTTCTGCCAGCAATGCCACTTCCTAACGGGAGGTGCTCCACCGTGTTCAGAAAGAAATGACTGCAGGCTTGGACTGATGTGGGAACACAGAGGGATCCTTTGCAACTTGTGCTGATGAATTTTAAAGACACAATTGTGCATTATTTTCTAAAACACATCTCGAACATAAGATGGTTTCAGTGTTGGCTCCTAGGGACCACAAGAATGCAAATTGAGAGTGCTGTATTTATTAAATAAACATAGGCGCTGGTCTGAAGCTTTCTGCTAGAGTAGAAATGAATTTTAAATTACATGTGCCTGAGGCTTTACCTTACTTGCCGTGGGCAAGGCAGATCCTCCAGCCATGGCACTGTGTGCGCAACTATGCTACTAACAAAACACTGCTTTGGGAATAACTGAACCTATACATTTTGTAAAGATTTTTCTTCTGCTGAAAAAGTATTACCAGATGATTTTTATTTTTTTTACTGTCTTTCCTGCATTTTCACTCTGTCATGCTCAAGTTAATGCAGAGTTAAACACAAGGCTGAACTTCCACTCTGGCTGAAAGCAGTGCTCTGCTAATACCATCTATGAATCTGAAGCTATGAGCCAGATTAATGGAAATGAGATGTTCCACTTTTCCAGCAGCCCTAAAAGTGATTCCTTGCCTGGCAGAGTGAATGTAGAGGCGACTTGCTTTCTGCTCAATATAATTATAAAATCCAACCAGACCAGCAGCACTTGAAAATATCAGCTTCCAGAATCAGCAAAATCAAAATATCAGCCCAGTCTTGCCCACCCTGCTTTTTATTTTTCTTGGAGCTCTTTAGTGCTGCTTGTATTTTTAAGAGGAGGATTGGAAGCGCATTTTCATGTGCTGATTATATAGATTTTTAATCAGTAGTTCTATGTGGAAACATGTAAGCAGAAAAAAATGTGATTATTTAAGGATTTTTCTTTTTCCTGATGTGTTTTCCAATGCCTAGTAGGAAGTATCTCTGCTTAATTGGAAAGATGCTGCAGACTAGAGCTGTTGGCTTGGATGGGATTGCTCAAGTGAGCAAGGGCAAGTTCAGGTCTTTTTTGTGTTACTTTTGCCTCTGCTTCCTAGGAATATAAAATGTCTTTTGGCAATGCTAATATCAAATGATGAAGCTAACACTGGAGAGTTTAGTATTTACAAAATCTCAGTAAAATAAAGAGCTCCAGAGATTTGATTCCTAAGTCCTGAAAGCAAGTATAAAAACCTCCCACATCCATGAATGTATGCTGAGCAGAAATGAAACATTTAGATTTTGCTTCTCTTTTTCTATTTGTGCCTTTAGGGGGCTGTAGTAGAAATGGAATACATAATGTATTGACAGGAGATATATATTCCACTTGTGAGTATGGCTCTGAATCCTCTTGGCTTTGCTGTTTCTGAATCATCATGTCTTTCCTCAGTGTAGAGATAAATATGACATTCACTTCAACCCATTTAGCCCATTATTCATTTATATAAAGCAGGACCAATTAAGACATTCTTTAGTGTATTTGCACATTCTACATATGGAGCAAACGGGAGTTAAAAATATCTGTTGCAGCAAATGTGGTGGATGCTCTCTGAATACTGAACGTGTTACTCCTGCACCTCCTGTGAGCACTAAACTGACATTCGGGAGCTGCTGAAATACACAAATAGATGCTTGTTTGGTTTGGTGTTTGCTCTGTTTCTGATGTATGAGATTCGTGCTCACCCACTCACCTAAAAAGGTGCATCCGTTTGCACTTTCACAGCTGCCTGCCAGTGAGTAGACAGTGTGTAAGCACAGGTCTTCAGCCGTGGACAGAGGCAGGAGTGACCAAAGACTTTCCCAGGCAGATGTCCATATTCCAGGAGGGATCTGTGCTGGGTAGTGCTTGTGTATCAGAGTGAATTATTTTATTGGTGTTGCTGCTATCTTTCTGAACATGTGTTTTGACTTTTTGCTCAATCTCAGAGTTTGAGAAGAGAATGAAATTAAAATAAAATAATAAAAAAACCCTAAGAAATTCCTGCTATCGCAGGCTTAAGGAAATAAGCCAAAATATACATTTTCAATTCCAACAGCATTGCTGAATGGTATAAGTCTCTGTTGGCTTAAGTGTTTCTTGGCACCAAATGCCGATTATATATGTCTCAAGGAGACAATCAGCATGTTCATACAAAAGTCTCAATCCCTAAAACACAATAACATGTGGTTGCCACTAAAGATTTGCTGTCGAAATAGATAAGGAAAGTTCTTCTGGATTACGATATGGGGCTTTACATTGAAAAGCTTTGTTTTGCATTAAAAAGTAGTTTGTGGCATTGTGAAGTGATGAAATGGTATGCAGCATAATACAGTTTGAATGGAGAGGAAATACGGTAAGATATAAACTGGCTTGATGGTATTTTTCCTAGCAGCTCAGTAATATTTAACTATTGCATGACCACCTGAAGCAAGTCAGGCCTTTCTGAGGAAGATGTAGTGGTTGTGCACCTTTTCCACAGGGGCCCATGTACCGGCACCGTGGCCCAGGTGCAGATGGGGAGCTGCTGCTTCTGCAGAAGGGGCTGCCTGAGGGCACAGCCCGATGTATTTTGGGGGATCAGAACTTAATATGGGTAACTATTGTCTTGTGGTGTGGCACTTTGTCTTTTGTGTCTGCTAGGCTGAGTTTTATGTGGGTTTTTTTCACCTAAGATACTTTCCAAATCTCTTCCTTTTTTGTGGTGTAGAACTTCAACATCTTCCTGTGCACAAGTTTGTGAATGTCACTGTGAACATCAACTGGAAACTTCTGGTCATGCGGTTTTGTTGTATTCCTGCGACATGTGTTGTGGAGTTGGGTGAGGCCATTTATGAACAGGTCCAGGTTTCTCAGCACCCACAGAGCATGGAGCAGGGAGCCCACCCTCTGGGCTGCTTGGCTGGAGGCTTTGCTGCATCCCTTCTACCAGGGGCTGTGCCAAACCCCTTGTGCTGTTGTGTATCTTTAAGAACAATTTCCATTACCTGTTTAAAGGCTTCAAATGGCCATGAATCCCCTGCTTTTCTAGTTAAGTTGTTAAAATGGTTATTATTTTGTTATCCTTGAAAATTGATGCTGCATAAACCGGTTTGAATTTGACTGGCTTCAGCTTCCAAGCACTGGATCTTGTTACGCCCTTTTCTGCTAGATTAAATACCCATCTGCTCTCTGCATTCTCTTTCCTCTGTATGTATTCATAGTCTGTGATCAGGTTGCCTCTTAACCTTCTCCTTTATGAACTAAATAGACTGAGCTGTAGTCTCTCCTTGTAAGGCAAGTTTTTCCAGGCGCTTTAATCGCTCTTGTAGCTCTTGTCTGAATCCTTTCCAAGTGTAAGAGGAGGTAGGGAATAAACCAGCTAAGCAGGGGAGGCCCACTTTTGTTTGATTGAGCAGTTCGGTATCAGGAATTGTTCGTTCCTATTGAGAAGATTGAGAGGTACATCATGATGAGGGAGGAAAACAAAGCAGCATGTTTCATCCAGCAAATGGAGGGAAATCCGTGTCTCTGTGCCAAGCATTGCTTTTCTAAGCAGCCCTGTCTTCTCAGTTATTAACAGAAATTCAAGCAAACTCTGTAGATTGTTTTCCTTATTGATCTGTCATATGTATTTCTCAACATGCCCCAGTTTTGAACTCAGTGTCTTCTGACCCTACACAATGTCTGTAGTAAAGTTTTCATATTTGGTTTGTATAGTTCCAAAATAAGGATTAAAATGACTGTGAGAGGTTCCCAGTGGAAGCATCTTGATAATTGCATGGTTTTAAATTTTTAAGAATTATTTAAAAATCATATCTATCACTTGTTGCTTTAAATATATGTAATGGATGACCAATCTGCTTCTGCAAAACAAGGCATCTTTATGCACAGCTTAGCTGATCTATGTGGCTTTTCTGGCCAACTTTAGGACCCACCTATTACATCAAATAGCTTATTATTTGATATAACTGTAAAACAGTGAGCTAAGAGGGAATGTCCAATCCCCACTGTCTGATTCACATATTCTAACTAGAAAAATAACTACTCATAGGCAGATGTGGCTGAGTCCTCATGCCATACAATTAAATAATTTTTAATAGTATTTTCATCATATTCAGTTTTTTATCAGTATAAACAACAAATGCAAATAATTGAAGGTCTTAGTGAGGTCTTAATGTTGTATTGCCAGTGGTTTGTTTGTGCTGAGCATTTGAGATTCAATAGAAATATGTTGTAACTGTTCTAATTTAATGCTGCTCACATTTAAACATGGAACATTCTTAGGATGAAGCTTGAATTATTGAAGAATCAGAACAACTAATCCTTGATAAGATCAGAATACTTTAAAAAGTTTAAGCGAATACTTTGTCCTTCAGATTATATGACCTGAAAATAAAAGTATGCAAAAGGATTTAATAAAACATGGGCTATCCTGCGTGAGAGCTCTCTCAAGGCTTTTCAAGGAGTAAATGGTAACCATTACCAGAGGTAATGTACTTCATTTGCTTTCCTAAGAAGCTATTTTGATATTAAGAGAAACTCCTGAGCCAGGGCTGGAATTTAAACTCTTGTAGGGTATTTCATCTTCTGCCCTAACACAGCAGCTGCTTGTTGAATTCTGAGGTCAGCTCTATTAGTGGCATTGGACTGGCTTTAATAATTTCAGTGTTATTTCTCAATTTTAATTTTTTTTTTTTTTTTTGTTTGTGCAGCTTCAGTGACAATTTTGAGTTATGTGTTGTGGTTTCAGAGTAGCTGGTGATGGCCCTGTTCAGAGTTTCTCATTAAAAGAAAATCCTACATGTATTAATAATATTTTTCTCTCTCACCACTTCTGCATTTTAAGTGCAAACTTTTTTTGTTGTAAATATGAAGCTGTACTAGCTGTTTCTTTTTAGTAACACAGCTGTAGTTGGCTCCCTAGAGTACTTCTCCGAGCAGAGTTTCCCAAGGGAATAGTAGTACATGGGGATTTTGAGGGTGAAGAAATTCCCCCTACACCACTCCTTAATAATGATTCATTGGAAATATCTGTGTAAATAAATATATATATATATAAAATATATACACTATATATCTGAGTGTGTTTCTTTAGAAATAACTTATGCTTTTGTGTTAGTGTGTATGTTGATGTGATTTTGATAAGTACTAACTGTTTGCAAAGTAAGCCATCCTTTGAACACACTAGGGCCTGATTTAGTGTTCACTGAAGCCAACAGAGAGCTCCCACTTCATTTTTAAGGGATGTGGTTCCAGTGCACAAAGAGGGATAGTTGCTCCACAAGACTGTTCAGATGTGCTTGGGGGCTCCCAGAGGAGGTGATGACCCAATGGAACCAGAAACAAATATATTCTTTTCATTTCTGCAGTTTCAGTTTCAATGTTGTATGAGAAAATTGTAGCCCATTAAACTTGTTGCTTCATCTGAGAGGTGCTTTTCCTCTCCTTGCTTTAAAATGCTGCACCAACACAAAGGGTACCTATTCATCTCCTGGGTTTCTCAAGCACTTACATGTATGATTTTTACATGGTATGTTTCTTTTAAATTTCCCCCTCTGGTAGCCCAGATGGTGTGAAGAGTAACGTGAGGGCATTTAAGGAACTGGTGCAGTGTAAACACATCTAAGCCTGTAGACTTGCTCTGAAATCTGCCTTAGTTGAACAAAAAAACCCCTCAGCAAAGACTCCTCTTTGGTATTTAACACCAAGCCTTTTGTTGACAAGTAAAGGTATGAACGTTGAACATAAACATCACCTCTCCTCCCCTTGCTTTTGGCACTAAGAAATTGTCATTGTATTAATGTGTAAAATTCTTCTGTTGGACATGACAGGTGAGTTTCATTTTGAGGCAATATTATGACTGCTTTTTATTACAGATATGCATTGATCTCATTTATTTTTAAGCGTAAAACAGACTGCAATTTCATCAGGTACCAAAATCCCTTGGTTTTGTTTATTTGAACTAGCTGTATGCACAGGACTGGCAGGTAAATGCATTAAGTATTCATATTAAATGATGGTTTCTTAGGCAAAAAAACCCCAAAACAACAAAAAAACCCCAAAAACCTAAAACAACCCAACAAAAAACCAACAAGCAACTTTTCAACTCCCATTTTATCGTGGTCAAGTAATAGATAAGAAAACTTCTCATTGATGAGTGAGGGGTTATATTCTGACTATCCTGTTGGTTGGTGCTGATCTGTTACTTGGCAGACAGCAGGGATGCTCCAATATTTCACATTTTATGCTACTGCACAAATAATAATACTATTTCCAGCTCTCACAAATTATGATTATTACCCAACTGCTGATGACTGGTCTGTTTTCCTGCTCTTCCCTGGAAAGCTCTTTCTTGCTGCCATGGGTCTCTGCATGCTTCCCTGCAATCCTGCTGCTCTCCAGTAGGTTTCTGTCAGTGTTTGCTGGATTAGCGGGATAATTTGCTTTCCTGGCATGGTTTTGCTTGTCCATGAGGACAGACTGCTCAAAAGAAGAGAGACTTAACCTGGTGCATCAAGATGCAGAACCTAGTAACTATCATTAATTCCGAGTTCGAACGTCCTAGCGCTGAACCACGCGGTCTTCGGGAGCAGTAAGATTGATGTGTCTCTTGCTGGTTTAACATGCCAGCCTAGCCTGCGTCCAAACTGAGTTGTAGCGTTATTATCCTTCAGTGACAGATATGTGCAGTGACGGTGATCTTTGACCTGCATAAAATAAGTCAAAGGAACAAAGCAAAACTTCAAAGACCGTGAGTGCTCCCTACACTTTCAAGCTTGTGAGAACAATACACTGTTAGCGTGAGTATTGCGGGGATCTGATCATTTCAGCTGTACCTCAGCATGTTTTTGTAATTAGACATCAGACAGTCTTTAATTTCAGAGGTAGAATTTTTTTCTCTCCCTTTTCATTGTTTTTTTTCCCAGCAATCACTCCTATGCTTTGGTTTTCCTTTTTACATTTTGCATATCACTTACTCTGATTTATCACAAAAATGTATGTTGCATGTGCGACTAGTAAAGAGCACTTATGGTCCTGTTTTTGACAGAGCAAGTCATTTGAGCCAGCTGCAGTAAAATTTTCCTGATTTGGACTAATGAGCAGGAGACTGATTGCAAATTTGAGAATTTTCTGATGTAGGGAGCCAGGAAACAGCTATAAAACACAGAACAAATGCACCCTGTAATGTACTTTGTTCATTTATTTCATACCATAAGGATAGTTTTGTTTTAATTATTTATGATTATAAACTTGTGAGTAAGGCATTCTGCTATATTTTGTAATGATAATGAAACTTGAGTGATGCAGGGCCTCTCCACAGCATCCTGATATTAAACGTGTCTTGCAAACAGATTAAGGAGTTGGTCATATGCTCTTTTAGGAATTTTTTTGCTGTTTAAGTAGGGGTGGAAAGCTTGTTTTCTCTCCCATCTTTCCCTTCCCTTCCACTTAAAAAAGGAGCCTAATGCTGTCTCATCTATCAGAAATAAACACTGTTAGAAAGAAGCTCTTAATTAAGGCTCAGTATCCTGCACCTTTTAATGTACAAGAGCTCGTTGAAAGCTTATTAAAGAACATTTCCAAACATTCTCTGCAAACTTATGGTAAGCATCACAAATTTGCCCACTGGCTGCTTTTATTATCGTGCTCAGGGTAAAAAGGAGGAGTCAGAAGTACAATTAAAATGGCCTTTGCAAGTCACCTGTAAAATCTTTATGTGCGAATTAGGGCAGGTGCAACTCAGACTCTACAGTAGTTTGTTTCTAGTGGCGTGACTTTTTTCCTCTCATGGGTGATCGATTTAAGCAAAAGCTATTGAAGCAAAAGGCATTTTCCTGGAGAATTAATGATTGACTGGGAGGAGATGATAACCTGAACTGCAAGTGAGGGCCATTTACTGTCTAAGACATGGGCAATGGGAAGTGGTTCTGCTCCTGCTGCTGCCTCTGTGGCCATGAGCAAGTCCTTCCATCTCTCTGTGCCTCAGTTTCTCAATGCTTGTTGCTAATGGCAATTAACTGTTTAACTAGTGTTTGCACATTGTTCTAAATTAGCAGCTGTCAAGAGAGCCTTTGTTACCAAATTTCTGGATATTAGCAATGGAAAAAAATGTGGGTTGTATCTCTTTCCCATCATTTGGTGTGACAGTCGCAGTTTTTCCCTTTGCCTGATGATTTCTGTCAGCACTGAGATGGAGGCCTGTAAAATGTTAAGTCTTCTAGATCAGATCTGACTACAAAATCCTATTTAGACTAATACTCTGATGTGATTGTGCTGTAATCCAGTGAATTAACAGGATGATTTTTAAAAAGTAGACAAGCCATATTTTATTCAAGGAAATTCTTAACCAGAATCTGTGTGGAACTGAAGAATGTAGTTGGTACAGCTTCCTCAAGAGGGCTCATCCTTGATGAGTTGACATGACAGAAATACATGAGGAGAATAAGTATTGATAAATTTGCTCTCCATAAGGGTAACTGAGGTGTATGGAGGGACCAAAACTATTTCTGTTCAGGTAGTGAAACACTGACACAGAGGAGAAAAGAATCCAAGTAGTCATATAAGCAGATGCTTTTACATTTATAGAGCATATCCCTCCTGATATTAATTTGGTACAGTACCAGTTAAAAGAACATAAACCTGTAGTTCTGTCTTTTGACTGCCTCTTAACGCGTTTAATATCTGGCCAGCAATAGTGAAGAGATCCACACGGCCATGGCCAGATGACCTCCTTGCAGCTCAAGTCATTAATTAAAATGTTTAAATCATCAAAAAAGTAAAGGTAGATATGAAATGTGGCTATACATGTGCAGTCATGGGGCTCATAGCTAATGATGTGCAAATTGCCATCAAGGCTGTTGGTGCTGGACTCTGCTCTCCTGGCTGATGTGCCGAGAATCCACATCTGGCCATGTCTGACCTCATCCCAGGGCTCTTGGCTGGGGACTTCTGGTGCTGGCCACGGAGATGCTCCCTTAGAGGAAAGGGTGAACTTTTTACTTGGTGTTGAACTTAACTTTAGACTCATTTCATCCTGCTCCTGCCCTTGGCTCTTTTAGGGCATGTTGTCCTTTGTGGGCATTGTGGCTCAGGAAGCCAGGCTGGATCTGACAAGAGCCTGGGTTTTGTGTCTCGGGATTGTCTGAACCATAGGTGGGTGTTATGGGGCTATAAAATCCCCTCTGTAGGATTGTTTGCTTCAGCAGATGTTACACTGGCTTTAGAGCTGTAATTATTCTTTATTTATGTCTGGTTGCTTGAAACTGGCATTTAAAGAATGACAGATTCTGGGGTAATACAGAAATGTGGGGGGTTGAATTACATATACAGTGTGTTAAGTTAGTGTGAGGAGATTAATCCATATTGTAAAAATGAGACAATCCTTCCTAGACCAACAGAAATACACTTTTTTCTTTTTAGGCTTTCAGTGTAGCAATGCAAGACTTTCAAGTGGAAAATTGTTAATTTACTATAATGAACTGAAATGTGAAAAAACAAATATTTAGTTAATTGCCTCATAAATCTGTCTGTTACTATCAGTGAAATTAAATTGATAAACAGTTCTTTAAAATTAATTTCCACATGGCAATGTGCAGATTTTATTTTATTCAAACGCTATTAGGTGTTTGTATGAAGGAAAACATAAATTGAAAGGGTGCGTGTGACAAAACACACATTTCCTAACATGAGTTTTGAGGCTTTAATACATTTGGTATAATGAGAACTCAACATTAGTTACTTTCAAAGGCAATACCAGCCAAAAAGTGGAAGTACATCATATTTTTAGGATTGTATCATATTGCTTTGCTGCCAGTACCACTTTACTCGAAGTCCTCTTGCTGTTTTGGGTCAGGAGACTGCGGACAGGATGCTTGAAGGTCACATGTGGTTTGGGGCTGGCGCCAGGGCTGAAAGTTCTTCAGGAGGCTGAGGGAGACTCGGGCTCTTTCAGCAGGGCTATTTCTGGTCAGTGCCAGGATGGGAGTTCCTGGTGAGAGGAGGAACATGGTGTTTTATTGCACTGGGTCCGTGTTGCCTCCACAGCCACAACTTTTCCCATTTTTGAGCCTGCTGTAGTAGCACTTGCTGGCCCTTTTTATGAAAGGAGGTGGGAAGCTGAGTGCTCTTGTACTTTAATCACCTAATGACATTATGCCCTGTGCAGTATCAGTTTGTCAAAGTAAGTGGGGCACTACACAAAATTAAATCATTTGATATACTCCATCCTTCCAGCAAATGTAATAAGAACATCCTTTCTGACCTCTCCCAGTGACATTCAGCAGGAGAAAACTTGTCTTGCAGTGTATGACCCAGTGTTCTGGAAATGCACATAAAGATAATTCCTCCCTGCTATATGGTGTTGTTAGATAGTCTTAAATTTCAGCTTGATGGTTGTCATCTCGGAGCTTAGAGGTGGATGAATGGTTGCAAGTTACAGCTGGTCTTATGGTAAAGTTTAATGTCAGAGAGCTGGGACTCCTCACCTTTCTTCCCTCAGCCGTCTCTTCTTGAATGACTGTCATCAGCTCACATAAACTTGCATTCCCTCAGTTGTTTAACTTGACAGTAGTTGCTCCTTCCCAGAGGTGTAACTGGTCATAGCTTGATCTGAGTCATAAAGGGCTTTAAGATCTCCCAAAGAAAACAGCTAGAGGGACAAAATATTAGTGATAAGTGACCTGTAAGACTTCAGAGGAAGGAGGTTGCAAACACATTTTCATTTAACTTTAATAATACTTTAATAATCAAAAGAAGAAATGTAATGTTTAATATTTAAACAAAATTGCATTCCCTTTCTTCTCATGTTAAGTGAATATTAAAGCAGGATGGAAGCTAGTTTACATATTTTTACACTAGACTATTTTATTATTAAATACTGAAATGTGCTGGAGTTGGCCAGCCTCCAATGAATATGATTCAACTTACATTGCATTTTAATATGTGCATGTTACATAGTATAATATTTCTATTAGACAAATGGTTGATGGTAGGGAAATAAAAAAAGGTTGCACTTTTGTTAAGTAACACATTGTGTTCATGTTATGAAAGTGATATCCATTTGCTGATTGACAGCAGAAGGGCCAAAAACAGAAAGGCTTTTGGAGTGTAAATATTATTCAGGATGCAGTAACCCGTGTGTCTGGTCTTGAAAGTGCAGGGTATAGTTAGTGCTGTGGAACGTGTGCCTGAGATTCTCCAGAGACTGAAGAGCATGGGAGCTTCCTCTCTGTTTGCCTGTAGTAGGTGTTGGTCCCCCCCAAAATGCATGTGAATTCTTTTCTCATGTATTCCATACAATACCATCTTTTTAAACCAGGGAGGTTTTTAGACCTGATATGAGCGGTAAACCTAGTTTGAATTAAGGCAATAATTTCAGATGAGTTGTGAAACTCCTTGTCTTCTGTTTGAGTGTGTTCTTTGGAGAAAAGTCTATTCTAGAGATGTTAAATATATATACCAGCACTTTTGTACTTAATTCATAGCTTCTTGTGCCTAAGTTTTGTCAGGGCAATGGTGATGTTTTGGGTTTTGCCCTGTTCCTAGGGACTTTACTGGGTGTTTGCTGTTGCCTGTTGTCAGAGGCAGGATGGGTTAAACAGAGCTTTGGTCTGACCTTCTGCTGGGAGTTTGGCCCTAAGTGGCCCTGTTCTCTTCACTGTGATATTTCAGTTATTCATGAAGTCAGTTATAGGTGTGAGATTTCAAACCCATTCAAAACATAACTTGGGAAACAGATACAGTTTCTCTTTGGCTCTGGGAACTGCCGTACTGGGATAATCATTTGCATCACACCCACCTTAAAAATTCAAGTAATTTCAGACATGAGGTTGTAGTTTTAGCCAGTCTAAATAACATTTTGTTATGATTTTGCTCTAAAGAAGTATTTTACAATTTTATGTGCTCGTGTTTAGCTTTCAAATCCCAGAGCATATTTCATACTTGTGTAACACCTACATGCCATATCCCTAATTGCAGAGCATTCCCATGTTGACTTAAATTTAAGGGTGTTGTTTTTTCAGGGTGCTTGATACATTTGGTTTACTTTTTCTCAGTGACAACGTCTGTGATCTGCTGCCTGGTGTGTGTGTCAGTACTTACTGTGGGGGAGAGGCAAATTTCATTATTCCTGTCAGTTGGTTGAGATGTCGTGTACAATCTATAACATCACTAAAAAGAAATATATCCATAAAATCGCATTAGCTCAAGGTCATAGTGGCCTATGGGGTACATTAGGAAACTTATTTGGTATGTCACTTGATTTTTATTTTATTTTTTTTCCTTTTTAAGAAATTCTTAATTTTCTTTTAATTTATCTTTGTCAGTCAGAAAATCTCTGCAGTCAAACAACAACATGTTGTAAGTAATCACCGTAGAAGTTCTGTAGCTCTGGCATGTGCTGGCTTGTACTAAAGACTTTTAAACTCTTGGCAGTGAATAAAAAATTTCTGTTAGTATGAGGAATATAACAGAAAAGCTTGTTTATACCAAGAAGTTGCTGTGGCTTTGAGCTGGCTGTGTTATGAGACCTGGCGTTTTTGTTGTCATTAAATGGATAGGTCCCATCCAACCCTCATTGAATTCACTGGGAAAATTGCCAGTAGCATCAGTTGAACTGTGCCCTTAGAGAGGATGTAAACCTCAGCAATGCTGATCAACTTTGTGCTGGTTTGGTTAAATTATTTTGTCATACTTTATGCTCAGTTTATAAATGAGGAATAAGCATTACACGTTTGCTGTAGACATGAACAGTATTTGTTATAGATTGTCTTCCTCACTAGAAGCCAATGAGGATGATAATCTGCTGACTCTCACTCTATTGAGGAAAAATAAGCACAAAATATTATTATTCTTTCCGAACTTGTGTAGCAGGCACCTTGTTGCTGTGAGGCTTTATAAGGTCTAGTGGAAGAAGGCTTAAAATTTGGAGTTTGAAATGTTCCACGTTCTTTCTAAGCTTATGAGCAGTAAGTCTTATGAAGCTACAAGATCATTGCATCTCCTGCAGTTTGCTGGTGCCCAAGATGAGCAGTGTATTTCACAACAGCACTGAAATAGGGATGCATGTGTACTTGAATTTGAAATGAGAGCACCTTGTGTTTATTTGATCTCTGTTCATTTCAGTAGATACTACTGCAACACATTAAGACAATTATATATGGTTTCGTCTGAGAGAAGAATAATTTATTTAAAAGATAATTTCTTTAGCCAGACAGTGTCCTAAATAACAAGCAATTAAATTATATTAAGCTGGTAGTACTATTTTTCTGCGCACTGGAATCTCTGAATCGGTCTGTATCTGTGCATTGCACACAGAGACCTCTGTGAACTTCTCCAGTCTAAAATTGATGAATGAAATAGTCATCCTACTGAATTTTTAATTTTCCTGTGGTGGTATTCTTCAGCACATGTTAAGTTTAAGAACATGTGGTTAAATAGCTGCACAGCATGAGAAAATGCTCAAGGGAGTAGAGGTGCCTGTTAGTAAATGAATGCATTTATTAGAGCTGTAGGAGCCCACAGAAGTATTTTTGTGATGAAATACTCAAGCAGTTGATTCTGCTGATTCATCTGTACCCAAAAGGTGTTTTATTTTGTGACTTTTTTAGAAGACCACATTTATATCTGTCTATTCTGCCGTCTCTTGCATATCGTTGCCAGACTTTCAAGCAAATACAATGTGTGGACTGACGGGTGCCCAGAAAGGTTTTGAGTGGCAATATTAAAGAAAAAAAGAATTAATTATACATATGAAAAAGATAAAAGTAGAATTCCAGAATGGTTTTCAGCACAGATGTAAGAATGCAATCTGTACACATTAGATGATATTAAAGATTTTGAGTTTCCATGTATTAAAATACATTTTAATCTTTGAAAATTGTTCCTGTACAAAAAAAAAAATCCACATTTTCAAGAAAGGCTTCACAATTTGAGGTCTTCAGGTGAAGGAAAAACAGAGTATAGCAAGCACTGTCAGAAGATTTTTAATTGCATCAAATTAGTGTTATGTCTTGGGAGTAATATATGTAAAATACACTCTTTGTAGCAGTACTATGCCATATTTGCTATCGATGTGTATAAAGACTAATGCACAGCATGGAACTAAACACAACTATGTGTATCTGTAGCACATTAATACACAATGCTGGTGCTGATAGGCATGTGAAGTATGATGGCAGCTAGGAATTTATCAGGAGATATTCTGTGAAATGTAGTATATACTTCGGCAAAGGCTTCATTGCCATCAGTGAATTTTGAAGAAGCTCCATATCCCAGGAGATATAAAAATTAAGAAAATAAACAAGACCATTTAAAAACCTGTCATGTCCTGTTAAACTCAGAAAAGCAGAAAATTCAGAGTTCAGGTTGAACCTCCTTTCCTATTCAACCCCCTTGTAGTAATCAGGGTCCCCTTACAGCCACAGCACATTACCCATCTAATAAAGCTTTGTAATCCAGCTCCAGCATCCTGAATATAATTCATATGATGCCAAAATGCTCATAAATATCACATTTATTTATAAAATTTGTTATAGTTTGTCACTGGTTTACTGCAAGTCATAACTAGGATACTGGCTTCCAAGTATTTCTGGGAAGTTGGTATCAACACCTTAATAAGCATTCATTTATTTAAAGAAAAAAATTAGAACCAAAAAAAAATCCCCCATAATCTTATCTTTATTGGCTCTTTTATTAATCAGAAGTTTACTCTTAGAAATGCCACATGTTGGAAAGCTATTTTATGTGACTGATGTTCTAATGACTGTTTGTCTTTTAATGTCCTTTTGAAGCTGTGATTATAAACATTTTTCTCTTTAGTTTTCTCCCTCTTTTCCTTCAGTTTTGCTTTTGTTTTTCATACTGCAAATTTGAACTGACAAGAAGACTGTAATAGGACTCCAAAACATACCTTGAACACACGTTGTTAAGCAAATTACAATTGCTGATGTCATTTACACGTGTTGCCTTTCAAAGGCCGAACATGTTCATTTAATTTGCTTTTTAAATATCCATAACAGTGTCCCCAAGCATTTTAATAAAACAGAAACAGTTAATTATTGCCGAATAAGGGTACCCAAATATAGTGATCTGCAGCTTGCATTTAAATGTATTTGACAGCACTTCTCTCTTGAAGAGAAAATTGGGTAAATTGCCAGTTATATTTTCTAATAAATAGATCTTGACTCTGTTTCTCTTTCTTCCCCACCATACTGCAATACTGTTCAACAACCATACTTTCAGTGGGACCATTTCTATTACAGAGTGATTGAGCTCTGATTTACACATCAATTACCCAACTTCATGGAGATTTTCATGCTCCCCTAGCTGACATCAATGAAGCATAACTGCGTAAGCGCTTTATTTCATCCCAGTTTTTGATAACTCAGACTGATAACTAATCATATTGAAAGACAATGTGCTATGATACAGGAAACAATAAATGCTCCCCTTTGAAACCTCATCTGTTCTTTATATGCTTACTATTCAGGAGCTTATCTCTGTCATCCATTCCCCCAGAACTGTTGCTTCCAAATTCACGTTGAGGAAGGGCTTGGGGCTGCATAACCCCAAAAAGAGGGGAAAATTGTTTTCTAGGTACTTGGTGTGTGTGGGAATAACTAAAAAGAATGAAGAATATGACAAATAGAAGCCAAATGCTTAGCCTCCTGTCTTACATTTCCATAATTTGCCTCGGGATCTCTTGGGTGTTATTTTCCTCAGAGGCTTTAATCTTCTGTATTCTCTATTAAATGTGCTACAGGAATGGCATTGTTTTTAATGCAAATTGTGAAGAGATTTAGCTCATGTAGATAGATAACCAGTGACCATCTCAAGTGTTTCTCTGCAGAACTGTTGAACATCAAAGACAGAATATTCTATATTTTAAAATAATCATTTATCTTGAAGTACAGTGATGGATATGCACTGTGCTCTATACTTTCAATAAGTATTCATGCTATGAAGGAGACAACATTAAAGTAAATGTTAAATATGAAAGATACTGAGAAGTTGTAAAGCTGTTCTATCATGGCTTGATTGGTCTCTGTCAAGTAGGAAAATTACCAGGACAAAGATGTAAGTTCAGTGGGGATAAACAGAGGAAGAAAAATTTTGCTGTTTTAAGTGTGGTAATGCTTATGTTGTTTATCATTAAGTGAAACAAAGACTTCAGATCAGCAGGGAAGATATGTTAAGTTGGCCATATTTCTGCTTAAAGATCAGATTTTGAAATTCCTCTCATTTACTGAATACATTTTAAGACCTGCAATGAAATTTAAGTCCTGAGGCTGCTTATTCATTTTTCTTTTTCATTTGAAATAAATGTATTGAATTACCAGAGTTTATACTGGGAGAATCTGAATAGGAGAAGGAAGCACAGTGTTGTGATACTCTGCTTTCACATGAAATTGGTGGAGTTATGGGGAGATAAATCTGGAGTTAGGTAGAGGAAAATACCCATTGTAATGTAGTTGTTAGTTCGATTACCAGGTTAAATGCTTTTTGTCTCACGACTTTAGCTCACATTGAAAAAGAATTGCCCTGGTCTCAACATGCAAGCCTGTATTTTAACCTTGGGGGGTATTCTCATTGACCTGAGTTGGATTTCTTATGTAAGAAATACATTCATGAGTGGGTTTTGATTTGGGATGTTTAATACCTTGTGCAGGAATGAGAGTTAGTTTTTGAAGAAGCTGAGTTTACTTCTCCAACTTCCTGAGTGCTTGTGGTCAAAGTAAAAACTACAAAGAAACAACCTTGTGAAAGGACTTTCAGTTCTCAAATTCATATAATTTTATATCCACTATGTCTTAGTTTAGAAGCTTGTGTTTATTTCTTGTTTCCACAAATGACAAACATTTTAGTTTGAGAACTTCTTTCATCATTTAGGCATATCCGATCTTTTAAGGGGGTGAGGGGTGTGGAACTAGTACAGGGGAATGTTTGATTTGATCATAGTGTGCATTTTTGTGAATTGAGACATGTTATTGAGAACAGCGGCTACTTCTTCCCTAACTTGTGGATAAACGCTCTTTTTCTTGAACTGCATTCATTTATCCTCACAGATGTTATCTGTCATTGCTATAAAGCCTCTCTGCTCCAGCTTTTTTTTTTATTGATTCTTTCCCTATTGGGCTCTTGTTTTGAATGGATCAACAGTACAGTGTTCTGTTCTCATTCATGATTTGTCTGCAACATTAGATGTTTGATCATTTTTCTTTCTTCTACTTCTTAATATCACAGCGACTACTCCTTCAAACTTGTCTGGTCTGACTTCTTTCTTCTGCTCCTTCTCTTGTCTTTGAAGGTTCTTGCCTGGCTTGCCTAGTCCCCTGCTCTTTGGGAGACTACTTCTGTGGCTTTAGTTAGCAAAACTTTGAAAACAAACCCCAAATGCTAGGTCTCAGCCTTTAGATGTTGGTCTCATTTCATCAGCTTTCCTTTAACTTTTCCCTCTAACCTCTTACTTTGTTGCAGTCTGTCCTAAAAGGTTTTTTCTATTTCTTCCATATCCTTTGCATCACATCCTCTCACTTTCACCACAGATGTTTGTACTGTCCTTTCCAGTGCCCCGAGTTTTATTCTCCTTCTAGTTCTCCTTTTTGTAGCCAGTGCTTGTCTCACTTTCATCTCTTATCACCAGATCCACATTTTTAGCTTCCAATCCAAAACCTGCATGCCTGCCTGTTATCTTTTGCCTTGACATAACCTTCTTCTGCCTCAGCCACCTTCTCCCCTTCTGCATTCTCTGGAGACTGAGGTTGATCTGGGTTGTCCCCGCAGCCCCCGTGGGCTGCACCGAGGGTGAAGGTGCAGCTCTGCAGCCCCGCTGGCACTGCAGATGCACAGGCTGAGCACCTGGGCTGTCATAGTGCATCAGCTCACCACTGTCCCTTAGGCTGTCTGGGGATGACAAATGGGTGTATGCTGCTCTGATTGGAAAGAATTAAGTATCAAGTGCTGTTATTCTAAATGCATTTGCAGCCCGCCCCAGTGGTAAACATACTGAAACAATAATAGAGTTATAGTTGCTGGTTTTTTTGCTGTATCCAGCACACTGGTAATTTGTAGATCAGTGGTCTCATGTGCTCTTGTACCATTCATACTGCTCACCATTCCTGATGTTCTTGGATTTACGTACAGACTTCCCCATTCAAATTCAATTATTAATCTAATAAGTGGTAACAAAACAATAGAACTCATGTATTTAAACTGCATTGTCACATAACAGTTGTGTCTAGGGAACTGGCCCTCTTGGATACAACGAATATTGTGGCCTATAGCTGTTTGCTTCTAAATCTTCTTGTGAAATGTTTGCAGAAGTCTCTGTATTGTGATATCCTGCTCTCCTGGCTTTAGCGGACTCATGAAGCTTTCTCATATTAGTGAGACAGACTGAACTCTGGTGTTCCTCATGGTATCTGACTATGGTTTTCACTGACACCTTCCCCACTAATCACATCTCTGTATTTCACAGAACATTAGTTAAGCTGAAAATTAAACACAAGTCCCAGAGATTGCATTGTGGCTGCATTAAGAGTTTCTGGAGAGCATCCCATTAGATTCTCAGTGCACTGCAGCTTTAAGATCTAATCATCATCCTTCTTTGGATTACAAGGAACCCAAATAAATTGTTATCCTAATCTGTGTATAATCTTACAATATTTGATTTCCCATAGGCACAATCAGCACCCTGTCAAGTGTTCCTGTAGTAAAAGTACATTTACAGAGAAATGAGCCAAGTAATGGACCTGACAGGGTGAGCAACCACTTCCTTTTGCACGGATACTTCGTACACTTAAGGGTGCCGTATGACTGTGTCAGTGAAAAGTTCAAAATTAAGCTTTAATATTTTTTTTGAGGGGGGGTATTTTTGTTCTCATAAGAAACTGTATGAGAAAGGGATTTGGATTGATGCAGGGGTAGCAATTCACTTAGGGCTTTGCTTGTGTTGGAACATGGATTCTCACAGTTTGATGGTCTGTAAACACTGTTGGGGTCCAGGGCTGCAGGTGTCCTCTGCACTCACCCCTTGGGTGCATGGAATAGATAATGTTCATAAATGCATTAAAAGAGAAATACTTCAGTGTGTTGTGTTGGAAAGTACTGTATTTTCAACCTTTAACTGTTAACATTGAAAATACTGTGTTAGCTTAAGTTAATGTCCTTTAAAGCGATTATGCCACTTTGAATTATGCCACTGCTGTTTCCATCATTTTTAAAACTGTGGTTTTGTAATGTGTCATAAAACATATCTAAATAGTCTTAGGGACTCTGCTGCTTTTTCTCAAATAGGATATACCACAATCTCTTACGTGGTTCCCTATTTATGCTTGCAACCAGAGCTGGCTTTTAGGTAACAAAATGCTGGAACCTCTCATGAAGGAGGAGATGTGTTCTGTGCTGTACTATGTGATCTCTGTGTTCAGTGGCCAGGTTCAGTTTGATTTGAAATGGACCCAGGATTTCACCCTGAAATCCCAGGCCAAGGAAGCCATTGAGAAGCTGCAAAACACTCCTCCAATTTTCATGAATAATTCTTTCTGAAGTGAATGCTGTCAGTGCCTGGGATAGGACTGCTCCTCTAAGCAAAGATTACTTATGCAGGATATAAAATCTTGCTTAGAGTAGATCCACAAGGCTGGGCTTATAACTTGATAGCGATCTGACCTTGCTACAAGAGTCACCGAGTCTGTGGGTCAAACTGTTGGAGAAATCCCTGGGAAGATCTCCCATGAGAGAGGTAAATACAGTGTGTTCCTACTGGTCCTGGGCTGGATTATTTCTGGGCTAAACCAAACCCCTACTGCAGCAAAGCTGTAGGGAGGAGCCTTGTCCTCATCTTTGGGTGCCAGTTTTGGAAATAGCTTGCATTGTTTTGTTTCCATACTTGCGGATGATAATCTGGGTTTAGGATATGAAAGGAAGGGATGCTTATGCTCCCCTTCATCTTTTATTGAACAGGTTGCTTGTAGTTTGTGGCATTGCATCAGCAGGGTGATCTCATATAGAATAGTGAAGGGACGGTTCTTACAACAATTTCCTGTCTGTCTCTCTCCAGAACCCAGGAAACAGTGCTCTACCTTCTGCAAAAAAGCCAGGATTGATTATAACAATGATCTGGAGCTTGCTTTTGGTGTTAGCCATGTCAGTACGTTGGGAAGCGTTACAGATAAATAAATTGCATAAAACAAAGCATGGTGTGTTTTTAGCCTTCTACCTTGAAGAAGGAAGATGTGGATGGAAATCATCCAGCTCAGCCTATGTAGGTGGCTTTACATTCAGTTTACATGCCGTAATCAAGCCTTATTCAATCTAAGTCTGAGTGGTCTTGAATTGCTTGAAGCAATTATTAATTAATATTTTTTATTTAGTGATGGCATTGTGGCATGTATTTCCTTTTTTTTTTACTTGCCTGTATAAAAACAAGTATATGAGTGTAAGGATACAGAGTCATCAGGCAATAGACATATGCTTTCCTGTGCTCTCTGCAGGGCTTGCAGGTTCAAACACAACCTGCCTGAATCATAAGAACTTTAATTGAGTAGATAAAGAGGTCCTCATAATTATAAACTGCAGTAGGTATAACAAGAGGCTAAATACATAGCTGTGGTTTTAATTAGCTGGTGCTTCAAATTAGTAATTGTGGTTTCACTCAGAAATCAGTGACTTTATACACTGTTAAAGCCTCATCACTGTGCAGTTCATTCCTCATTATATCTCTCAGTGTGAAGCTTTCAATACAACATCATGCTGAGCTAAAAAGGCAAAAGTTGTAGATACTTGGTTATCTTCCAAATGCAGTGGTGCTCTATGGAGATTTAATTCCTTCTCGCCAGAGATAGAAGAATTAACTGTTCTTTGTTACAGCTGTGCTATGGATGTTTGTGTGGAGCGTCCGTACATTGAGGCAGCGTGTGGATGTGTGCACGCATGTCCAGGACCTATCAGGGAGATACTGCTTACTGCAGAGAACATCAGGGCATATTCCAAATCTGCTGTTCAAATTGTCATCTGGAATTTGGTAGCTAATTAGCTGACACAAAGCAGAGCCAAAAGCCTCATAACAAATCGAATACGGGTTGAAAGTGCAGAAGTGTCCCTTAATGCTTGTCACGAGTGGTTGTCAGTGCATGTTGAAGCATGCATCTTTTCCTTTCCTTTTTTTTTTTTTTTTTTTCCCCTCCAGGGTTTTAATTACATCTTTTCCCTCAGAGGAGGAGGAGGTAGTTTGTAATCCAAAGTACTTCAGTGCTATTCAGGGGAGAAGTGAATGTGGTCTCTCAGCTTGTCCTCTCGGTCTGGCAGGTGCACAAAGTAAGCTGACACGCAGATAAGTGCCACCCACCGCTGCCAAACTGAGGGGCTGGATCCTTTTCTGTGTCTTTGTGTGTCGAATTATCTGATACTGGAATCAGCTATCCTAAGGTCTCTTCTGGCACCCAGTGCTACAAAAGCACTTCTTAACCCCCCTTGACACCTCCAGTGAAGCTGTACAGAAATTATTGACAAGAAGTGGGACAGAATTAGGTGGTCTAAATCACATGGGGCTGAACCTGGAGCATTGGGATGGATGTTTAGTTAAATAGATCTGTGGATGTTCCTGTGCCTCCTTGACTTCATATTTGCTTTCTCTGCGTTGGCAGGCTTTGTGGGCACACGTGTGTGTCTGTGTGCAAGTACTTTGTGTGTTTACAGGCTGTTCATACAAAGACATCCAAATGTATTTTATTTCCCTGCATAATGCTCTGTTAATTTGAAAAAAAATATTTTTCTCTGTTTTCATTTTAGAAGTGTACTGACTGTCCTGCTGCCCAATTTTGCGTAGTTTTATGATTCTGCATTTAAATTCAGGAAAATTATTCTGTGACTGTTTCTTGCTTTCAGAATTGTGATCAGCAATTGCATTGTCTGATGTTTTGTTGCTGTTACTGATATTTATGACCATGTAAATAAACTATGGGGAAAATAATGTGTTATCTTTTTTTCCTTTTCTCTTTTTCAGTCACTATGAGCAAGACCGGAGTGCACTTAAGCGGAAGGAATGGGAGAGAAGAAACCAGGAAGTCCAGCAGGATGAAGATCTCTTTGCTTCAGGTTTTAACCTCTTTGGGGAACCCTACAAGGTAAATTGCATTTTTATATTTTGCCTTTTCAGAATGTCTTCTACAAATACAAATAAAGCTTCTCTTCACCTGTAAGAAATGGAAGTATCACATGTGCCTTGGTACCTACACTCTAGAATCCACTGACTATCCAGATCAGTACATGGCAGCAGAGCAAAGTGAATGTGCTGCCCAGCTTTGCATGCATTGGCAGAATCAGGGGCTTTGGTTATAGTCCAGTTCAAGGTTTCTTCTTTTAAACACATAACAAAGTTCTCTGGTAGAAGTATGTGCATCTGATATTTCTGTAAGGGCATTTGTACAAAGCTAGCAGTTAGTTTTTTTCTTTTTAAGAAGATAAATCTGAGTTGTTAAAACCAATGTCCTCTCTATAAATAATGAGTTCATAAGCTTTCTTGTGCAATCATAACCATCCAAAGAAGTCTTTTGGGAAACTGAATCTTTAGGGAGCATAATAAGAGTATGAAAGGGACTTTTATGACAAGTCTTATTCTCTCTAAGGAGCCTTGCTGTCTGAGATTTTCATCACCAAGGGATGTCCCCCTTTATGATTTCTGCTGCTTTGATTTTCAGTAAGACATTCCCTAAAGAATTCATCAGAATGTAAATTTCTATATCTCTTTCTCCTCTCAATCAGTGACATCCATTGAAAGGCCACCACTTCATCTTTCCATTTTACATTGTTAGCAGCTGTAAGGGAGGATGAGGGCTCTTTGCAAATCACCCAAAAAGGAGAAAAGACTGTAGTTGCTATTAAATGGTGTCTAATAATTATAGACCCATGAGAGTGTGACGGATACAGTTGACTTCAAGCCATACTTTGGTTCAGGCAGACTGAGGAGCAACAGGCCTTTTGTCCTTGGGTGAACTTGCCAGCTGGAAAGTCCCTGGCTCGCCTTCAAGGGAGTGAAGGTGTCTTGAAAAATATTGCAAAAGGTGGTTTTGAAACTCAAAAGTGCAAGGTAACTGAAGAAGATAACAGTTCTAAAATGAAGATGCCTCTCCCAATTCTATTGACTTCACCCTATAAATACTGCCATAAGGATGGGCCCAATTTGATCTGTCACTGAGGTGCACCTGGACTGCACACCGGGTGACCCTCTGTTTGAGCAGACATGACAGGTCCATGGTGAGTGACTGATACCATGCTGAATTAAGCCTATGAAATGTTTCTAGTCCCTGTAGCTACTGAATATTTTTGTAAATATTATATGGATGATTCCATTACACTTAAACCATTGACCAAGTCTGAGACTAAGATTGTGTCCAGCCACACTCAGTCTTCCTAAGGAGTTTAGAAAGGATTGTGGTCCACGCTGTACCTCATGACTCAATGGGAAGGTCCTCCTTAACCTTTGTGTCTCTGGTCTCTGTGTGAACCATTCGAACTCTGTTTGCCTTTGTATGTTTCTTCCATGCAGTAGTTAATAAGGTGAATCATGGCATAAAATATGTTTTCTTGTCACATAACAAGCTGCGCTCACCTCTTCTGGTTGCACTCGGTGGGAGCAGAGTGAGATGAAACAATGCCCAGCCATGTCTTGTGGCCTGTGATGGGAACAAGGTCCACATTCTCAGCTGGCTGAGCTCTGCTAATGAGCATCAGCTCACGGTGTGGCTGGTACATTTCTGAAAGATCAGGGGATGTGAGGAAAGAGGAGACTACGGTGACAAGGAAGGCTGGCAATATCAGGTCTCAGGAAATAGAAAACATCTTCTTTTCTTTCTTTTATTCCCAGACCTAATGTTCTTGTTTATCATGCCTTCCTCATTTGCTTCAACAGGATCTAGAGAAGGGACTGTTGGGGTAGATAATGCCACCACTGCTGTTTTTGATGTTTTAAAGCCTGAACGACTGGCAGTTGTTTTAGTATTGCACTGAGGTTGGGGATATTAAGAGTTTCTCAAAGAAAGGAGCTCAAGTTTTCTCATGGAGTTTACTGCCATTGTGCATCACAAGATGTGTGGATTATCTGCCTTCATCTATCATCTCTCTGCTCTAGCTGTTACAGCATCTTTCTTTCCCTCTGTCAAATAAAATGTAGGTGTTCGTTATAGTTTTGGACAAGTGCGTGTTTCTACATTGCTTCTTTGTAGCTTGTGTGTGTGCACTTATATGAAAAGAGATATTTACTTCTGTGGGTGTATAAAATACATTTGTGCGTGCTTGTTAAAAGATAAACGTATCCTTTTGAAGCTCCACTGTCTCATGTGGGGAAACAACACCTCTGACAATGTGATGACTTCCAGTGTTATTTTGGGAAGGTCAGGCAGCAAGGGCTGTGTTGCTCTTTAATGCAAGTGGGTTGCAAGTCCTGCCTCTGAACTCTGGTGTAACCTGCTCATGCTTGATTGTGCAAAAGGGATCAGAGAAGGGCCTGCAGTGTTGTGGCAACAGACATTTCAAAAAGCAATGTAGGAGTTTTTCTGAGAGAAGCTGTAATTTGACTACTGAATTGTTGATACCTTTTAATGTTTTGAATTAGTGAAGAGTTCCAGACATGAGTATTTTAAAAGAAAACAGTAGGAGTGTTTTTGTTACTTTTCAAAGGAATTGCCTCAGAAGAGTTCAATTTGAGAAAGAGAACCCAATGGGCAGCATTTCCATTGTGGAGCCTTTGGTGAATGTTAAATCATTTATCTTTTTAAAGTAAAGCCCCTCCATGCTTTTCAAGCTTAGCATATAAAAGATCTCAGCTTCTAATCCATGGAGGTCAGTTTAACTATGAGGCATAAGAAAGTGAATGAATTACGAAACCTCAAGTTTCATACAAATTTTCACAAAACCCTTGTAAATTAGGCCTGTAAGTTTGAGTGCATTAGTTCTTTTCTTTGTAAAACTATAATGCAATAGCACACTAGCAAATTAGTCTTCCAGTAGGATTCTCCTGCAAATAGTTTTTGAAAGAAATGGAAGCAAATGCAGGAAGATGTACATTTCCTAAATTAAGGGGAGCCCAGAACGAGGGGGAAGGCTAATAATCATGAGTCATAAACTGGACGTATAATTTATGCCCTGGAATACTCAAAATGTTGCATTTCTTTGATGGCAACAAAATCGTGATTCAACGTACTACTCAGAAAACAAGACGTACGGGGATTTCCTTTAAGAAATCTGCAGATTACCCAGAATATGAAGGTAGAAATTGTCCCTAATCTGGAAGTAACGAAGAGCAACCAGAAATTATGACTGGATTTTGTTTCTCTTGCTGGTATCCAGGCTTGTCAATAATGTTGTGCTTCTGTGAGAGCCCTGAATTTGTTGTGGAAATAAAGTAAAAACATTGATGTTATGCCTTATGTCTTAAATGCAGATAGTGCAGTGCACTACATGCCTGAGCTCGTTCAGATTGTGATACACAAATCTGATCTTAGTTGTGTGTGCTCTGGTTTTATTCAGGTGTAAGCCAAATTACTACTCACATTCATAATGTGTTTTTTCCTTTGCAGTCTGGTCCAAAGGCCACTGAAGAGAGTAATTATCCTTCCATTGACTTCAATAGCCATTGGACATGAGCTTTAGTGCACTTAAATTATTTTAAACATTCTTAGCATATTTTAATATCTATGGCTTTCAGTAAATATATTTATTAATGTTTCCAGTAAGTGACTAGAAATAATAATAATACCTAAATTTCAGTGTCTTTGATCCCCATGATTTAAGCATTATGCATAAAATAGTTAATATCAAAATTATATTTATCGTTATGTGACATGTAAAAGAAAATAAGTTGAGAGAATCAGATACATCCAACACCAAATGATTGAAAAGATCTACATCCAAATTAAAATATTGATTCCTTCTGTGAGGATCTAGACAAGCACCATTTAATGTGCTGTGATGTTGTAGGGTTTCACTGATGATATGTTGTCAGTACTTTTTTTCTGTTTTTATCTTGTGCTTTTTGGAAAATAAGCTAAATGCACCCTGGAAGTGTGGTGAACCACAGAGGTGAAGGTTGGGGGTCAGGCTTTTTTTGATACTGTTAACTTTCCATGTGCTATCTCATAAGGAGTTAAAGTGTTTGGGAAAGGAGGAAACAGAACAAGTATGTAAGTGTTTAGACTTCGAATCATAATTCCTGCTGGGCCCTTAAGCACAATGGAATCTCCTTGTTTTAAATTTGGGGGTTGAACAGAGAGCCTGGTTTTGGCTGCTGCCCAAACAACTCATTGTGCAACTCAGTTGAAGTAGACTGCTCATATACAAAGAGCTTATTCTTGTCTTAGCTAGAATATAATTTTTGCCACTAAAATGACCAACCTAGGGACTTAGTGAATAAAAGTGATTCGTGGTTCTCCACAACTGGGATTATTAACTGTGTCAGTTAGGAGCACTGGCAAAATGTATATAGATGAGAACAACACTGAACAGTTAATTTTTAAATCACTGCCTCAGTGCAGTGGTAATATGTTACAATCCCTTAGGATGAGCAAAAGCAAATTTGCATTTATTATCTTCTTTTTCAACGTTTTTTTATGGCATGTGCAATGCTAAGGGGAAAAAAAAATCTTTCTGCTGTATTCTTCTCATCTTCTGACTAGTTCAGCAGTGGGTAACATAAGCAGATTTTTCAGGAAAAATACATACGTGAATTTTTTTCATCACTCAAACTTCTGCATGATACTTGAGGAAAATGGGATCAGGGGCATGGTAGGATCCCTTGTTGAGGATTGTGACACTCCCTAACCAAGCACAAACTCATAGTCCTGCCTTCCCTCATCTTTAAGGCCCAGTATTAAGGTGCTGGTGGACTGTGGCACTACTTGTTTTGGATGAAAAATAAAACCCCAGACATAAGCAGAAGTATAGTTGGCTGTATCGTGACATAGCTTTGACATTTAATTCCAGGCTGTAGAAGTTAACCATCTGCTTGAACAGGAACTATGCTTTTGCTTTGTTTTTATCCTCTGAGTCTTGTAAAGTAATAAGCATGGGGAATGAGATGTTTTAGTTCTCTGCTGGCCATTTCAATGGAACAGAAAGGTCAGTAAGAAGGCTGGTGCTTTGGTTCTCTGTGGGGTGAGTTAGAACAGGAAGAGAGGGCAAATTAGCTGAGTATTAATTATAGCTTCCAGCTTATTTGTCCAGCCTTTTACAAGTAAAAGGGAAAAGGAAAAAGAAACTTTATACTTCAAAAGAAAAAGTATAATAGCAGTGAAACACAGATGAGTCAGTATTTATTTAATAATTCCTGGAATTCAAAGAAAATCAGGATTAAAAAATACCACCAGACTGCAGACAGCGGAAGAATACCAGCGCTTAAGAATGTGGCAATCATGTCTGTTTACGTTCTATGAGAAAATATTTTTTAATTATCTTTTATTTGAAGCTACCATAGCATTTGAATGATAGAACCTTTTTTTTTTTTTCTGAATTCAGATGGTAAATACTGAACCTTCTATGGAAAAGTAATGGGAGTTAAACTGGAGTGAAGAGTTTGACACTGTTACAGACTACCTAGCTTCTATTTTTGGCAGGACTGTGGGTCAAGGGGCTGATAGAGCAATAACGTACTTAAATAAACTGTGAGATTGCAATTCAAATGCTCAGTAGCCAGTAATTGCACGTTCGTGTTTTGCACAATGTAAAATGTACAAGCCCAACATCTCTGACATAAACCCAGCTTATTTTGAGCCTAACATCCATAACTGATGCAATTTAAACACTTCTCTGAGAGCATATTTAAGAAAATGGGAAGCAGTATACAAGTGTTACTGATGCAAGCCTGTTTCAAGAGATTCTTTGAACACAGTTATTGATAGGTTTTTCTTACATAACATATGCAAAATGTAATTGAAATTTAATTAAATGTCAGCATGACACCATTAAACAGCTAACATTTGCCATCTTCTAAGACAACTATTCTGAGCAGTAACTTGTAAATCAGGAATTTACTCATGCTTTTCTTGTCTTTTTTTTATTTTATTTTTAATTTAGACAAATAAAGGCGACGCCCTTGCAAACCGTGTACAGAACACATTGGGAAATTATGATGAGATGAAGGATCTGTTAACCAACCACTCCAACCAGAGCCACCTTGTAGGAATCCCAAAGAATTCTGTCCCACAGACGCCCATTGACAAAAATGAACAGAACTTTTTTCCAGAACCAAGAAATAGGATGATCCCATCTCATCAGCTCAGTGGCAACTCATCGACATCAATGCCTCCACCTTCTTCACTGTCATCTAATTCTACTTTGCTACACAGTCACCAGAGCAGCAGGAAGTCGAGGACAGACTGGACACGGAGTGGTCACAACTCTAGTGGGGCCCAGCCAAGCCAAGCCAGTGGTCAGCAGAGTCGGACAAAGCATAGCTCTTCCCATGACCAGTCACAGGGCAGGTATGAAGACCTCTATAATTGTCAGAGTGAGCAACATAAAAGTGGAGGAACTGAGGATGCAAATTCTCTGGCAGCGTCTTCACATTCGAGGAGACATGCTCATGCAAAGTCAGCACCTGGAGAACACACTTACAAAGAAAACACTCATTCGAAGTCCCCCACAGAGCTTGAGTTTGTAGGCCATGGTCCTGGGTCTCCCCTTCCTTCCACTTCTTTGTTGACTGCGAACAATGGTCTTTCAACTCAGAATTTCCCTCCAGGACTCCACTGTAAAACCAGCATGGTCCAGCAAAAGCCCACAGCATATGTCAGGCCTATGGACGGCCAGGACCAGGTACCCAATGACTCACCTGAACTGAAACCCCCAATAGAAATTGAGAGTGGATATGGAAATCAGTCCTTTGGAACACTGCTGGAAGGAAAAGTGAACACACCTAGTTCGAAGAACAAAGTACCAAAGCTCAACATTCCTCCTGTTAGTGAAGTAAGTGGTTTAAAATATCTTTTCTCTAGTGGTGCTTGAGTATTACATTCACTAAATATTTTTCTCTGGAAATATGCAGTTGTGTTTCCTGGAATTACAGTGTAAAACATTCCTTTTTCTAGAATGTGCATGGCTTCTTTCGGTAGTTTGTTGTTATAGTCCCAGTAGCAATATTTAATGTAGTTTTTAAAGCACAGTTTGGAATACTGACATTGCTTGCTTATGATTAATATTAAAAGGCTACATCTCTGCTGGGTGTAATAGAGATACACCAGTTCTGGACAGGAACTCTAATATTTCGATTCATCTGCAGTTTTCACTCTTGCATTCTCAGCTGGGAGGTCATTTGACAGACAGATTGCTGTTCTAAACTCTAAGGAAAAATGGCAGTGTTCAAATTCCAGTGGTGCTAAACAGTCCTCCCAGTAAGGACTTTATTTGCAGAGTTTGCTAAATTCTTCTTGCTTTTAATGGAACTAATGTGACTTAAGTTCTGAATAATCCTTATGAAAATGTGTCCTGTTGAAGCTTTTATGCATTTTGAAGAGCTCTTAATAGTGGGATTCAGTCCCAGTCTCTGGAACCAACTGTTTAAGCTGTTGAATTTTGTATTGCTGGTCAGTACAGTAGTCCTGTGAGGAAAATTTTAGTTGGTTCATATTTGTGTCTATTCCAAACAAAAACATATAATGAGGTCTCGAATTGAACCATTTTTACGCTGTATACTTATATCAAGTTTCTCTAAAGCAGTAACCTCTGCAGGGTAGGTGTACAGTGCGTGTATGAGCAGGATTGCAAGATGGGTTTTCATAGCTTTCTGTTTTCCCCAAAATATTTCCCTGCTTGGTAATATTTTCTTACACTAGAAATGAGGAGTGATGCATTCTTAAACCACTTTATTGCAAAAGGTCAGCTTTTTCTATTGGAATAATTGTTTCAAGCCAATAATTTGTTTGACTATTTAAAAACTTGATGTTATTTATTAACATTCCAGGCAGCAACAAAGACTGATGTGTTTTGCAGTAGAGCTTGGAATAATTTTCTGGGAACTACATCTGAAAACAGTAAAAGGCCTATTTATATCAAGTGGAAGCTGAGGGTTGCTTGCAGATGGTGTTTTATTAGAAAATGTATTTGTTAATAAACGTAGCTTTCTGCAAGATTACTTTACAGATGTTTCTGTTTATTTTTACCTTGGGTTAAAAATCTGCTGGTGTAGATGGCTCCAGAGCCTGTTGCGATTTGTTGCTAGCATTGTTTGGCAAGTAAATAATTGCATGCAAAGGAAATAATGATGTTGCAAAAGCAAATACTTTTTTTTCACTCTCACCATCTCTTAACACTATGAGTCAATAGAGGCACTTTAAAGTGCAGCATTAATACAAAATATTTTTGAAATAAATTGTACCTTTTGCAATTTGTGTCAACTATTAAGAATGCATTTTTGAATCCTTTAATTTCTGAGTGAAATTCTGGCACTGTGAAATCAGTTGAATTGTTAGCAGTGTATTCTGGGTGCGGGATTTCACCCACAGTTATGAGCCTCTGATGTGAACTGTTGTTTTTGGAAACATTCCTACTCACACAGATGAAAAATAGCATTATGAATTTGTTGCTACTTTAGTTTATATCCCGTGTAGTGAAAAGTATAGGTGTGTAATTAATTTCATTTATATTCAGATAAATAGTAAACTCTAGGTACTTTAGAGATTAATGTAGATAATAATCCTAAAGCAGTCTGCTTTGGGAGAGCGAACAATAATTTGAAGAAAGAAAACCCAAAGCTGTGACAAAGTAACTTCCCTTTCTGTGACAGAATATAGGACAATAGCCAAACTGAAGGATCTTTTTCAGGCAGATCTCCTGAGTTTGGAAGGTTGAATTTTTTTTCTCCTGTGTCAGGACTGTGAACTTTGGCCCTCTGTGTTTTTCCACAGATGTGTATCCTGAATTTGATTTACCTTCCGTTCAGCAATAAAACTCCTTCCAATCCAACATTATAGATAACTGGTTTAGTTTAAGCTTAATCAGAACTGACAGTGCACACCTGTGAAACCCATAACCTTTTCAGAATGACTGCAGCGAGTGGCTCTGTTGTAATCTTTACACAATTGATGCGGAGGCTTATGATCCTTTGGTGGTGCTTATCAGTTTATGAACCTTCCCTAGCCACCTTGAGCCATAGTGATCTGCTTGAAACAATTTTGCTGCTGCTCTGCAGATTTCCATCTTAACAGTGTTCCAGATGGTGGTGGTGATCTTCAGGCTAGAAGTAGAAGAGTTGCTTTTTTGGGATGTTTCTCCGTAATGTGTACTGTTGCTGTCCTGTGACTCCAAGTCCATTTTTTTCAAGTTGCTGAGTGTACTCACAGAGATTGCACACCAAACAGTCCTTAGTGATTTCCCTCAAAATTTTGCTTGCTTTCAAGGTGAGGAGAGAAGGAAGGAGATTCCTAGGTGATACAGTGGTCCTGATACAGTGGCACCCATTTGGACATGCAAACTTGGAAAAGAAAAAGACAGTTCTCACTATCTCTAGGAGGGGGAAGGGATGAAGTAACCAAATATTTGAACAAGTAGGTTTAAAAGAAGTGCTCAGACTGATGTGGAAATACGGTCTCATTTATCAAGGCTTAATGGAATAGGATGTTGAGTGCCCTGGAAGCATTCTGCCCATGTGTAAGGAAGTGATCAATTTTAGAACATAATTTGTGTCACTTGAGGTGTTGCTCTAAGAATCTTTGCTCATTCACTGGGCCCAATTCTGCCCTCAGAGATGCCCATCCATCTTTCGGCTCCTCTGGAGCAGACAGCATTGTTAATGCCTCGCTGCTGGCGTGTCTCCGCTCCGCGGTGCGTTGTGGTTTAGTGCGTTCAGAGTCTGTAGGCACTCACAGTGAGTCCACACAGCCTCACCAGACTGGGGCAGGATGTAGGGGTAGCAGCTCCTGTACACCTGTGGGCTGATCCTTGCCTGTGAGTGGATGCTGTTTTGTGATTTCTAGACCTTGATTCACCCGCTCAGAGCTAGTTCAGACCTGACTGTGCCATGCATGGCCACTTCTGGGAGAGAAATAGGAATAGCAGAGCCTCCGAAGGCTTTTATTTCTTTAAGGATTTCTTTGTGATTTTGTGATCCTTTTGATTTCTTTGAACTTTTTCATTTGTTTCTCATATCAGTATTGTTTTCTAAAGGTGAAGGTAAGACATTCTATGGTTTGGTGCCCAGAGCTGGCAGCCTCTGAGGCTCAGGAGCTGCAAAGCAGACCTTTCTGAACTGGGAAGCCACAGGGCCATCCTGTGAGTTCAGGAGGATGTGCAGAAGTGCACCAGATCTCATCACGCAGCATTGATAACAATGGCTGTGGATCTAAAACTGGTAGAAGAGAAAATGTAGAAAACCTCAAGCTGTAAACATTATTTCCTGTTCCTTTCTTATTAAGTCTCATCTCTTTAGTCTGTAGTTACATCCATGCTTTCATACACACATATATTAATTTTGAACTTGCATTCAACATTTGGGAAATCGTGGCAAGCCTGGAATATCTCAAAGAGCTTTTGTATTATGTAGAATTCTACCTACTTAAATGGTATGATGGCAGATGATTGTTACTTGCTGCTTGAAGAGAGCTCTGTAGTTAAATCCTATGCATTTCTTCAAAAAAGTAGAGGTTAGAGACCACAATAACAGCTGATCCTCTCTCTGCTGCTTTAAAATCCAGGATCTTGATACATGTATGTATATTTAAACCTCTAGGAATCAGATGCGTACAAATTATTTTTAATGGACTAACGCAGCAGGCAATGGCTGAAAGAAAGCCTGTACTTTTCAGATGGGGCTCGAACATAAATTACTGAGAGTACTGAGTAAAGCAAAGGGGTTTAAGGTCTGTGAGAACATCAGAAGCTGCATTCCTGGAAAACCATGTGCACAGTTCCCCAGAACAATAAATATTGGGTGTGGGGAATCATGTGCAACTGAGGTAATTTTTGATTCTCAAGGCAGAGTTTTTAAATCTCTCTACAGAATTGGCTTTATGTTTCTACAAAGTAGCAAATATTCATGTACCAAATTTTCCCGAAAGTACAAAGCTAGGAACAAATCCAAAAGGCCTACGACAACTATGTCACCACCCACTTAAGTCATAAAAAAATGGAGAACTTCTATTTTCACTTTACTTCTAGGAAAATATTTTGACGGGTTCAGTATACTGCAAAGTGATAAGCTTCTGCTATGTGTTTCAAGTCATTCTGTTATCGCTGCATGTATTGATTAGCTCAGTGCTTTCTGAGCTAGCTATAAAAAAGGCTGCTCTCTTTCTGCATTAAAGAGCAAGAAAAATTGACAGGTAGATAACCATATTGATTGAACCTAAATAGTAAATGCAAGAGGCTTATATATGACTTATAAAACTCTTTATAGAAACCAAAGCCAAGATATTTTTTTTCTTAATTAAATAGAAAGTAGATTTCTTTAATTAACCAGCCCCACCCCTTTTTGATATACATGTTAGTCTAGTTGCCAACTGTAGTACATTACCATAGTTGTAGGCAAATCACTTTTTTTTAAATACCAGCTTTTAGCTGTCCCCCAGACACTTGGGGCTTGGAAGAAGAATGGACTGAATCACCCATTAAGCTGAAATCCCTTTGCTTGGTTCATATTTCAAAAGTCTGAGGCCAAAAATGAACCCAAAGCGCAGTATTTCTTGCAGTATTAGAGGTTACAGACATGTGGTTTTAATTTGTAAATACTGTGAGAAGTAATGTTCTTGTGATACTTCTAAATGAAGACCATATGACACCACTCGAGTGAAGACCTCTCATTGTGGCCTTTTGAAGACTACTGTCCGATGGCCTGGACAATGGCTAGCAAAGCTGTTTTCCAGGGATAGCAAGAGGACAGGTTGTCTATTTTAAATCAAATATAAACAAGCATATTTAGGGCCTGATTTTGAAACACTGTGACCAATGCATTTCAGAACAGGGCACTTAAAGTCCCTTGTATAGGTGTGGCTAAAAGAGCTGATCGTGTGTGTTTGGTGTGGGGAAGAAAGAGTTAGATAGCTTCTTTTCCACTGTACATTTGTTAGTAGGTTTTTGGTTTTTAAGCTACTCCCAATTTTGTCTTGCTGGAAGGAAGAAAAGAAAAGTCTCAGTGAAATTGGAGTTACCTCTATTTGTGGAGAGTCAAACGTGTGGTGTCTTGAAGAGTGATTTATATTTTTCAAATCTTTTTGAAATTCCCAGTAACAAAGTAACTGCTTGTCTCATTTGGCATTTTATGAAATGTCACAATGTAAAATGGCCTGAAAGGCTTCAGGGAGAGTAGTAGAAGAATTTGTTTGGCTTGAGCAAAGATGTGGAAGCATCATTTAACAGCTGCAGGGGGACTCTAGGGTGTATTCATGACTTTGACAATAGATTTGGTGTATTACTATGGAACAGTCTCTTTGGTACATCTCAGAGTCATTGTAACCAGTTTAATTTGAAGAGGTTTTTTTAATCAAACAGAAGGCAGCAAACTTCATGCATCCTTTTTCTCATTCTGGTTATTGGTCCTCGGTGCTTTGGTGCATCTGACTAGGGGAGAGGGTTATAATATTTACTCTTCACCTCTAAGGGACTGTTGTTAGGATACCCAGTGGAAAAACATAATTTTAACTGCTTTTTTATCACTAAAACTGCATCTCTTCTGCTTCCTCTCATTACTTTAGGAAAAACATCACAAGCCATATAAAACCAATGTTAAATGTTGGGTTATCTTCATATTAGCTGGTAGGGTACTCTTTGAATAATAACCAGGAGTTGGGAGAGCTAATTTTTCAGCATTTTGTATCCATCCATCTGGCATGCAAATACAAAAGGAAGGGTCTTCTTGGATCTTGGTAGTCTCCTTAGTTGTCAGCTAACAAGGGCATTCTTCTAGGACTAGCCTAGCAGGTGTAACAAAGCTGAAGCCTTTGCACTCCTTGTTAATACCTTGCTGGAAAATAACCTGCTTTAATAAATTTATTTATATTTTTATATATATAGTATACATTTACTGTGAACAGTGAAACAAAGAACTCTCATGTAAGAAAAGATGGGAAAATGCCATTTTCATGTATTTGAATGTTTTATGATGTGTGTTTTTACTCTGGGCAATCAAACAGCAGGCATCCTTACTGAGAACAGGATGAGCAGGTATTTGGGTATCAGTGTTTGGCCTTCTGTACCACAGTGAATGGCCATTTGTAAACTTTACCATCAGTTATGTTAAATATTATTTATCTGATGCAACCTTTAAAGTAACACACAGCTACTTTGAAAAAAAGCTACCTAAATATTGACTGCTCTTTCCTGTCATAACTTCAGATATTTTTTCCCCACAACTTCTTTTCTTTGTAGAGAAATGTAGGTTCTAAATAGTCTGAGAATACAGAAGACACAGTAAGGAAAAACTGGAATGCTCTCTTGCAAATGCCAGGAGTCTGGGCAGCAGAGTGGTGCTGTGTGGTTAGGTACTGTAGAGGTGGTAGGAAATGAAACAGAAGACACTGCTGAGATGTTACCCCAGCAGCTGAGACAGTAATAGAGTTAGTGAAAGGTAAAGGAGGAGGGACAGCAGCACGTATTACAAGCTCAATGAAGATTCACAGAGAATACTGCAACAAGTGAAATAAAACCTAGGGAAAGAATCAGAAGAGAAGGTTACTTATGCAACAGAGGTGTGGAGGACATGAAGGAGATGTAGGTGTGATGTGAACGTGCAGTGAAGCTCTGCTTCAGCTTTGAGTAGGAACATGCTGGCCATTAAACAGAGGTTGGACAGGGAAAGTGGACTCACTGTATGGGGAAGAGGAACTGTAGGACTTGGGTGTGGTCACCTTTCTGGTGCTTAACTGCTCTTAGATCAAACTCATCTTGTGAAAAGCTGTATGTGATATGCAAGTGATTAACCCGTGATCCAACAGGGAGCCACCTCCTGCTCGATCTCTGCCTCCGTCCCCAGATGAGGTGCTTGCTCACACTTCTGGGTGCTCTTGTGCTTTAGTTTGTGGACATGCAGAATTACACTCAGATTTAAACCATTATGGCAATGCAATAGGATTCATATTTGTATCATTCCTTCAAAGTGTGAAAATCAGAGAAAGGTCTTCTATGAGCGTTTGTGGCTTTATGGGCAGAGCCACCTTCCTGTAAGCTGGTAGTCTGTGATTCAAGTACGGAAAAGCATTTAGGGGCTGCAAGTGAAAACATCATATGGGAATACTTTAATAAAAAAAACCCAGAGTGAAAGAAAGTTGAACATATAACTTGGCAACGCTCCATGAACTGCAGATATAGGTTAAAGTTATTTAGTTGGCAGGTGATTGCTAGTGTATTAGCAATGTTGGGGGGGAAAAAAAAATCTAATTTCTGTATTTTGGCTTGTGCAGTAAAGAAATTCCTCCCACATAAATATGTTCATTTCACCTTCTGGGAAGTAAAGAAAGGAAACTGTAGCTGCAGTCTGTTATTTAATCTTCCTGAAATTAGCATTTGGTGCTCAGGAAGATTGAAAGATTTAATGCCAATGCCTTCCTCAAAAGAAAGAAATGGCACACCACATATGCTTTAGCACTGGTTAGACTGTTAAATGGAATTAATCAAAATCCATGTTAAAATATTTCCATGTGTTAATTAGCAACAGTTTGGAACATTAAAATACATATTGGCTTGGGAATAAATTAGTGAAGAAATATCAGATTGAGTTTGTGGGCTTTTAATTGCAACATAATATACTGTGTGTTTTAGAAAGGTAAATGTAAATACGCTCCTCTGAAATGCTGTTGTAATGTGCATTTAAAAATTGGGTGAAAAACCAATTTAAAACAGGCTTTTGTTATGGCAGAGAGAGTGATACCATTTCCCATTTTAAAAGAAACATTGAATTGTTCCCTCATCTAATAAAGCAAGAGAAAAACATTATAAAAATTCTGGGAGTTTCATCTCAGGCCAAAGGAAGTTTTAAAATTTCTCCTTTGAAAATCAGGATGATGTAGCAACTACCAACACCAGGTCTCCTGTTGTGAGTAGAAGAATTCACTTTTGCCTTTCTGTTCCTGCTGGGTCATTGCAAAGTTTGTTTTCCATTCTCTCATGCTGAGTCTTAAGAGCAGCAGAATAGCATAAATTTGATTAAGTATGTAAATGGACCAAACAGGATTCATACTGTTAAATTAATATCCACAATGCAGGTAGAAATATCTATGGTAGCATAGATACCAAACTCCTAAATGAAGATAAAGACCATTGTTGCCCCACAAAGTACCCATTTCTCTTCCTAGGGAGGGAACAACTGTTCTTTTTCATGACAAAAAATATGTAGAAACCACCTCCAACAGGTTTCTTGGAGCTGCATGTCAAGTTTGGTCTCCCACAATCACATTGATGGGGATGATTTTGTGTGGTCCAGTGCAGGGAAGTTATAAAGAAGGTAGGTCTTGATTTTGATTGTTTCTGTGGGTGGTGCTCAAGGAGCTATTTATCAAATAACACTGAGCATAAAGCAAAGGTTTGGGGACCGCAGGAAGGAAGAGGGAAGATAAGTCCAGACTCAGTCACTTTTCAGGCTAATGAGCCTGTTTTTGCTTGGATTTGCAAAGATCTCTGAGAGAAGTTAGTGATCGTAGTCTCTAAACCTCAGTCCCCATTAATAGTGCCAATTAATACTGTGAGTCTAAACGTATTTCAGTTAATACACGCTGCTTTTCCTTGCACACTTCGTCAGAATAATTTCCCATTGTTATATCCCCCAGATGTGTAAACTTGCTGGGTTTTATTTCACTGAACTGCAAGCTGTGACACTTAAATCCACAAGACAAGCTGGCAAATACTTCTGCTGTTTGTAAATAACCAGACATCCATTTACATTTGCCAGTATTTTATGTATAAACATTGAAATAATCTTTCTTACATATGTTAAAACACTAACATATACTTGTCAAACTTAGAAAACTGCCAAGATCCTCAGGTCACTTGGTGGAGTCAGGATTTGGGATTTATTACTTAGAGTTCACCCTGAATGAAGGCTTCACATCCTGGTCAGTAACCTTAACTCAGTTTAATCCTTCTTCATGCCAAGGAACTCTTTCATGTCATTAGATACTAAAAACATCTCAAAAATACATTATTTATACTAGTACCTGCTACTCTTACACTTGATTATGGTTGATTTTGAACATCTCTTTAGGAGTAGCTTTCTTGAGCAGCTTCCTTGTGAAGTGAAACTTCACAGTTTATTTTGCATTGGAATAAAGAGAGATTGGAACATCTTCCCTTCCCGCCAACACATGCAGTTACACATTGACATGAAATATGGCACAAACTTAACTAGGGAAATACTAAAGAGAGTACTTTTTATCCAAAACAATTATCCTAGCAACCACATCATTTGCTCCACAATCCTGTGATCACAAGGGTCACCACTTAACATGGTTTTATGGCAAGGACCACGCACTATGGTGTAATGGACCACAAATGGTTTGCAGATACAGGTTTGGAAATCAGGGATTTAGAGCTTTGCTACTGTTTCTGAAAGGAAAACGTGACCATTAAAGTTTCCTAAGCTCTGTGGAGTTACAAAACCCAGTGAGGGGATATGCATTGTCTGTGCCAATGGTTGACTTTTGTTGTCATAAATTATTTCTTCCACCACCAGATAGGAAATGACTGTGCAGAGTGGAATGGGGATGGGGCTGCATTTGGCAAGTTTCTGCATTTTGAATGCAAATAAGTACATTTAAGTCCCACTAAATTTTACACACAAGTGCTATTGCTTTTCCCCCTCCATGTTGATAAACTGGTTCTTGCCAGGTTGTGGAAATATAAAATACCCAATTCGCTGTACTAAAGATAAGCAAAATAAACCAGAATGAGAAGTAGCCCCTTCTCCAAGGGGTGTAGAGGTAAAATACCACCAGGCTAGACCTGTGTTACTCTTTTGTGATGGCATTGCTGTGGGTAATCCCACTCATTCCCCACAAGGACTAAGGCTTTCTGATTTTGATTAGAAGCAGCAAAATTGGGCCACGAATGATCAATCTGAATAAGACTTATTTAGGACTGAAAGCAAGAGTAGGATGTAGCAGGGATATAGAGAGTTATTGCTTGTCAGAGGAGAGGAAAAATTAGAATTTCCAAATGCTGTTTTCGTAAACACATTTTATTAAGATGTAACTGCACCTGCATTTCATCAAGAAAATTGTTTGCTACAGTTTTTAATATAGTTTGATATATTGAATGTATTTGATTCATTTTGATAATAATGTTTTTTTCTTTTATTAGTATTCTACATTCTATAAATCCCAAGTCCCAAGTATCAGATTTTGTGAGAGATGGCCTGTTTACTTATCATTTTCATCCCACTTTTTCAGAACCAATGTTTTAGCTATAATGAAGACCTCAGATAAGCAACCAGGTTTCAGATGCTAAATGATTTAGGTAAATCAGGAATATCATATTACTATTGACTTTGCTTGGTTACAAGAGCCAGGTGCTAGAAAGAAAAAGAGTGCCTTTCTGTTGGTGTTTTAGTTTTTGTGAGGAAGACACTTTGGAAACAGATCTGATCTTCCCTGGTTACTGCACTTTGGTTCATTGAGGGCTGGTCTCAGGATACATGAACTAAAGGAAAACAAGAGAAGCTCTGCAGGGATGCCTGTAATGTGCTCCAGATGCTCTCTGGTGCTCAGGAAAAGGCACACTAGTGCCACACAGCCCCTTCTCTCTCCTCCTTTTCCCCCAAGACCCGCACCCTACGTTCTCTGGCTTCTTGGCACCAGCTCTCTCCATCAGTCGACTCCTGCTGTGCTTCTTATTAATGCAGACACAGCTTCATTCTGTGGCACTGGGACAGGGGGTGGGTGACCTGGCATTAAATTACCTGTCACAGTATTATAGGAAAGGGGGACTGGCATCTATAAGTTTGCCTGTGAGAACTGTGAACACCTATATGAGTAGGTGACAAGAATGGAGAAGGCTCTCTCTGCCTTCTCCTCACCATGGGCTGCACTCTCTAGCTGTTTGGGAAGGGAAAACTTCTGCAGGTGCTAGAGACAACTTCCATAACTACGCCTGTTAAAAGGGAACTGATTTTTGCAGCCTAGTATGGGAGAGTTTCCATAGCAAATCTTGGATGTGGTTTCAGAAGTGGGTGCTGAGAACAATTCTCCATGTTCTTGGCTGCTCTGTTCATTTTAGTTTCTAGGATGAGGCTCGTGTCAGGTCAGTGAAGGACAGAAGGGAACGGAGGCATGAACAGAGAGCAGGATTTCCCCTTTCATAAGCCACAATAAATATGTTTTTCAAAAACAAATAGCCGAAATAAGAAGACACACAGCTCTGATGCTGTGTCAAATACATAGAAAATACTGTTCATGGATAAATGATTGCAAGAGTTGTCCTTTAATGAGGCCAAGTTTACTTGGGATCCTGAGTATGGAAAGGCCCTGTATTTCATTCTTTTTCCGATTAGCTAACATGGGGCACTGCATGATGAGGAGATGTGATTGCTTTGAGCTGGATTTTAAGCTGCTGCGGTAGAGTACTGTGCTTTAATGCAAGTTGCCTTGGATTTTGGTGCTGTCAGAAATCCTTATTGAGTGGGATTTCCAGGTTTAAAGTCAACAGCCAGAGGCGGAAAGAAGAGATGTTATCTCTGTGGCGTGCCCTTAATAAAAAGTTTTCTTGAACATAACTTCTTTATGATAGCAAACCTGTTTGTAATGGTGAGAGTATTTACTTGGCACTCTTTGGGATTACCTGTGGTATTTTGTTGTAATGGGGGGTGGAGGCGAGAGAGATGTCTAGAGAGGCAGACTGAGCCTGTGGCAGTGGAGTGTAACAGGGGTACCCTGTGGCTGCCCCGGGCAGGGAGGTGGTGTGGGGAGATGCTGGGCAAGGGAGGAGTGGATTTGCTTTCACCAGTGGACTTGGAGCCTAGGCTGAAGGCAGTTCTGCACTTAGAAATGTGAAAGCCTGTGTTGACAAAACTGGAGACCTGAGCTCCAGTAGGAACCTGTGTCAGAGGACCTGGGGAAACACCTGTAACGGCCTGAGGATGCATTATCTGACTTTGCCAACTGCTGCAGCCACTGTCTGGGCTTCTCCAGAGCCAGGCTGCTGCCTCTTTTGGGGGTTCTTGCACATCTCATCTTACTTCCCTTTCTGTGGGTACCTTTTTCTTCAAAGCACTGGAAGTAAAGTTGTCTTCTGTACTCTGTTTGTGAACTTGAGCTTTCTTGGATTTCATAGGTGATTATTTTTTTGACAGTGATTTCATCAGTTTATTTTCTCTGTGTGCACATACGTACAAATCCAGGTGTAAAATTATAGATAAGCAGCACACAGTCATTTGAGCACTTAGATCTATATCCATACTTTCAATACAGAGGCTGAAAAAGCTTTCCCTGGCACGGTGCTGTGGTTTCACAATAGATCATACGTGACAAAAGTGGGAAGGAATTACATATTTTGTTGCCTTGTCTCCTGTGACATAGAGCCACGTGGAGATCTTTGCTGCATCTGGTTTCTGATTTTGGCCCTGATTACAGGCAAATATCACAGGCCCTAACAATTGTCATTTCTGGTGTTCCCTCCAAATCTGAGACCCAAGGGAATCAGGTTTCAGCTGAATGTTCTGTTTTCTGTTCAGTGCTTAAATTTACTGGCATTGCTTGTGTCTCTCGCTTAGTGGGATCATACAGTTACTTCTTACATTGATCTTTGTTCCCACAACTACTTTCCCACTTAGTCCCTCCCCAAATGAAGCAAGATCTGATTTGCCCATGTTGTTGGTGTCCCATGTCTCCCCTGCCATGGGGAGTGTGCAGCTTTGTGGTGTGGCAGATTGAGGAGAATAGTTTGGCTTGTTTTCTGTGGTGTAGGGAGCAGAACTGTGTGCCTGGAGCTGGAGGAGAGGAAGACACTGCAATCCCTGTGCAGAGGAGCAGAAAAGTGCATCAATGCATGCAGTGGACGTGACAGAAAGATAAAGGCTTGAGAAAGGGAAAAGTCAGGGGAAGAGGAAGGCAGGAAATCACAGAGGTGCAGGGTGCTGGACCCTGGCTATTGGGAAGGGGTAGCAGCAGGAGTGCCCACCTGCTCAACTGGAAAACCTGGAGGCTCTTGTCCTGGCTGACTTCTTAGGTGTCTTGGCCTCTTCCTGTGACTGGGCTGCACCATTTTCAGGGGGGTAGCAGTGACCGTAATAATGTGGTTTTAGATGAGATCACCAATACAGCCACTTTCAGGAGAGGTAAGCTGTGCTCAACTTCAGCTTCCTCTTATATACCATCAGCTCCACATTGCAAATAGCTGTGGTGTTGTGAAAGCAGCTCAACCTGTACTCTGTTGTCATAGAAAAGCCTGAATGTTGAGTGTTTGGTACCTGAGAAAAAATCCAATATCTTCTGTTAGAAGGCTTTGAGTGATCAAGCTGCTCTTAAACCTTGAGGTGATTATAGTACATGTGTATGAGGTGTAGAGCCAATGCTTCTGTATTTATGTACCTAAGAGGAGGTATTCAAATGTATTCTCCCACTATTTTTCATGTCCTTTTACAGTGGTGATGACTGGACTTTGCATATGGATTATTATAATCCTACATCCTTGTAGCAAAGTCTCACCTTGGTTTGAGTGTCACATTGGGCAAAGAACATAACAGACATTTTGGAACAAGAGCTTTCCTTTATTAATGATTTCTTTCTCACTGTTCTGAGGAAGGAAAAAAAAAAAGCCACAGGACTGCATTTACCACAGCTTTGTGTCTGAGCGAATAAACTGTACTCAGAGCCTCAGCTCAGGCTTACATTTTAGTTTTTCCACAGACTAAGATAACTCAGGTCTGCCCACAAGACAGCACAAACATTCCTTGAAAGGGTTCCAGAAGTTTTGAGGCCTGGATAGCTATGACAAGAGTTTGTGTGTATGCAAATATGTACTGTATAGGATGTGCATAAAGGCACTTGAAAATTAAGCAAGAAGTGCACACAGCTCTGTTTGGGGTGGGGGGGGAAGGTTAGCAGGGGAGAAACAAACTGGAAAATTACAGAATTTATTTGAAAAGAAAAAAAAAACCTACCAAAAAGAAAAAAAAAAGAACACAAACAAACAAAACCCCCCCCAAAACCACCACATCCTGAAACAATGAAAAGCCAACAGTGTCATTTGGCACATGGCTGTTACACAAAGCTCCACAGGGATTACCTTTGACACGGGGCTCTCCGAGCTGCAGCATCTTGCATAACACTCTTGCACAACAAGCACCACACTTTGCAGCAGCAGGTTTAGAGCCAGGGCAGTGAGCAGGAATAGCTGCCACTGACATTGGCTGAAGTGTTTGGTGAGAATGCTCTGAGCCATTCCAAAACTAAGGATAGAAAATGGAGTAAAGTAGAAAGGGGGGAAGGAAAAAATTCCCCAGTGCACATCAGTGCTGCACATTTGGCTTTATGTAAAAGAGACGTGAGTAATTATTTCAAAATCTGGTGTCTAAGCATTTTAGTGTATTTCACAGAAAAAAAAATAAAAAAGGAAAATCTATTCATTTTCTCCAGGAGGATCTATTTGTGCTCCTGCAAAGGACAGCGTACTTTTTAATGTTTGGCTTCATGGAAGTAATTTTTGGAAAAAGCCCACTTTTGGCCCTTTAGAATTAAGGTGAATAGATCAAAAGTGTTCTGCATTTTCCTCCCTTTCATATATAAGGCTAATAGATGGAAAGTGTTCTCCATTCTCCCCCTACATCTATACCTGCTCCATAATATGCCTGTGAGACCCAAATAGGACCCTACCCTTCTGCAGAGATTTTATTCATAAGGACTGAATTCCAAACCCACTGTTGCTTCTAGAAAACTTGTCATTGACTTCAGTAGTCTTTGGATCAAGACCTGTAAACATAAATTCAGAAAGAACCACTCTGAAATTTGCATGTACCAGTGACAACTGCATTACAGACTGGACTGAGTATTTCTGTTATCCTCTTATGTAGCACTTCAAAACACAACTTTCACTGAAACAAGCTCTTGGGAAAATAAATGGAGGAGTTTCCAAATACCATTGCTACTTCAGTATTCATACATAATAAACCCAGATTCTGTAAATAACTCATTTTATCTGTCAAACACTGTAGGCACATATGCCACATTTACTGTCACTGGGGTCGTAAATAAACAATGTATCTGTCTACACATTACTTACGTCTGGGGTGAAATGAACAAGTACACACAAAGTGCAGTGAGGAACAGACTTTAATTGTATAATAAATAGTTGGTGTTGCTGTTGTTAATTGTTTTAGGTACTTCTGCACTTAAAAATACGGCTCATAATTCAGTGCAAGATGCAAAAGGGTAATATTCAAACAAAATTAAGTTAATAATGCATCTAGTATGTATTTCTTAAATGCCTTTCTACACTCATTCAAGTACAACTCTGGGCTTGAGACATTTTGACTATTCAGCAGTAAAAACATGCTTTTGTGAGTTTTCTAACTTGTGTCATGGCCAGGCTGTAAAACAACATTAGTGGAGCATCAAAAAGGGAGCCCCATATCCTAAGGATGACATAAACCATGCAATTACTGACAGGCATGTATCTGTGACACTACTTAACAGAGGCAGCTTTTGTACCCGTGTCTACTGATCTTTGTATTTACGCCCTGTTACAGGCAGGATGCACAGCCACTCCCTTTCTCCACCTGCATAGTCACACCTTCTGTGAGCTTGTTTTCCTCCCTCCAGCCATGCTGGCTTCCCTCCTGAACTTGTAACAGGTACTCCTCCAAAGATGGACCTCCAAAAGTCTAAATCCTGACAAAACCTAAGTCAGTGCAACTATTTAAGGTAAGGACCTTAAGCTTTGGTACTGAAACTGAGGCCAACTGCTCCTTCCATGCCTTGCCTCAGGGAGGAGAGGAGGGAAATGTATACAGGACTATACACAAGGTTCTGCTCTCAGAGAGCTTTGCCTGAAAGGATTCTTCAGGTGTCCACTAACATACTTCAAATACAAAGCTGAGATCAGCTTTTAGCCTCCTCTTTGCAGCAGCAGATGCTTTCAGTTTCCCATGGGAATGCCTTTTATTCCTCAGAGAAGCACAGCTGAAGTAACTTCCTTGGAGAAAAAGGGCAGGAAAAGAATGAGACAAGAAGCTCTGGCATACAAATCTTTTTGTTCAGTTCTCTATTTGCAATCCAGAGACTGCTATTCTCAGTACAGTATGAAAAACATTCTCCTGAAAAAGAGCACCAAGGGCTGTATCAGTTTTACTGGGAGATAGTAATTTTTACTGCACTAGGCTTCACTTGAGTAAAGACAGAGGGCTGGATCTGCGATGCCACCGGGCTGGGCTTTGGTGCCTCTGTGAAATACAGGCACAGGCTGGGGCTGTGTTCAGAGGACAGCAAAGACATTCAGCTTCCTTCCCTCCAAACACAGTGGGTGCCAGCCACTCCTGCCCTGGCTGGCTGATCTGTGAGGGGCATCCCTTCCTCAGACAACAACAAACTACGTTCTCCACTTGTAAAACCCTGGCAGGCATTTTGGTGGCATGTCAGGGCTTTGAGAACCACAGTATCATCATTCAGCAAATCAGGTTTTCCCATGTCCATTTATTGAAGTCACTCCATATTGTTGCTGACGGATTCATATTTATAATGACAGAAGTTTTGCATTAACATCTAGCCCTCTACAAAGGGTTTATTATTGAAATGCCAATTCAACCATACCTGTAATGACCCTATTTTATAAGGCACACATTTCAGGCACTTTTGCAAATGGTTTAAAAAGATGGAGCAGTTAAATTATGCTGCTAACATAATATGAATGTGTCATCACACCCTATCAAGCAATTTCATATCAAACAACGATGTGATATGGAATTTTGCTGTTACGATGCAAAAGAAGGAACTTGGAGAAAAGAGTGCAGTATTAGAACCCTGACACCTTTCACCACCTTACAATGAGCAACCTGTGGTATCTTTGTTATGAGAAAGTCTAGGACAGATAAATGATAAAGACTGACATCTTATTAGATTTTTGTTTTGTTTATAAATGTTAAATGGAGGGTCTCAAATTTACCATGTGATTTCAACCAGAAAAACTGCTGTGTGAAACAACAGATATCTCAGCCCTAACAAAGCTGTATTTTCAAACTAGGAGTCTTCAGACTTTTCATCATCATATTTCTGTATATATTATACCACTAACAATGCAATATACAAAGAGGACAAAATGTCAGCCCTCGATGGAAATGAACTTGCCACCCTTCAACATTCAACAATCAGACCTTGCTTAATTTAAATGTGTTAGATCATGAGTCTGTTATTCCTCCAGCTTTTTATAATGATTTTTAACACTGGCCAGACCTTGTACACCTGGCTGGAAAAATGTTTCTTTTTAAACAATGCAAGAACTAACCAATATGTAAACCCAATAATTAAATTACATTTAGCTGCTGGCCATTGTTATTCTGTGCTACTCTCCCACCAAGGGAGCTATAGTGATCCGATTTAAACAGCAATCTAGCAGAACACTTCTCACTGCCCATGATTGTTGAGCAGAGTAAATTGGCTCACATCAGATTTGACTCTAATTTGGGTTTCAGAACAGTTAATTTGAGCTTAAGCACCTATGGAAGGGCTGCTAACAAGAGGTATCTGCACTGGAATTCTTCTCGTAGCAGTGCTGTTATACTCCAGCAACAAGAGCTCTTATAGATCATACATGCTTTCTAGCACACCACTTGCAACGCTATGCATGGCAGAAAACTACTTATCAGATATTTAACAATGTCAAATGAAAATAACAGGGATGCACACAATAGATTCTTGCCATCTGCATGCCAAGCAGAAGTAAATACATTTCTTTCAAAGACGCAGCTACCTTGTGACTTAATCATCCCAGGATTAAATTTATCTCCGTCCTTTGTTGTGGTATTTTGGTGCTTTAGCAAAGCACGTAGGGTCAAGTTCTGCTCATTCCTAAGTTACCAAGAGAGCCATGGGAATATCTAAAGGTTGAATTTCATCATTATTAGCTATTACATTAATGGCACTAATGTCTTAAATCTTAATATTCTGGCTCATTAGCTTAGGTAAAAGACTATTAATATAAAAGGTATATTAGCCAACCGACAGAATTTACACAGGCTTTTGTTTCCTTTTATAATGTTGTTGCTCTTGCAACATTAATGGTTAGTACAGTTACTAAATAATAATAATTATTCTATAATACAGAAAATATGATCTAACAATATAAAAATAGAAGCTCTACTATCACTTTGGCTCAGACATCTTAATTTCACTCGATCATAAATTAATCCTATTACCCCTATCCATACCCAGTTGGTTGATTAACTTTTTTTTTTTCCCAGCAAAAGTACAACAAATTTAGGAGGGGCTGAAGGGAATACCTATGTTTTCTGATTTTGGATTTTCTTGTTTCCCAACATACATCAAGAAACAAATTATTCTAAGATAGGCTCAGAACTTGGTAGCTTAAGTGACAACACTGCTTACAGAAAACAAAATTAAAAGTGTACAGAACTTTTCTTAGCCACCAAGATACTTTGGTGGTCAAAGGCAGACTCCTGATATTTTGGCATCTCATTAGGAGTCTCCTGCTCTCTCTGGTGCCTCAATGTGATCACAAACAAGTGGCATAGGACAAACTGCAAAGCAGAAATCACGCAAACAGACTGTCAGAAAGGACAATGTTAAAAGGTGTTTGGTTCATTGATACACAGTAAACCAGAGTCAGGGCTTGCACCAGTCAGGACCTAAACCCAAATGTAAATTGTATATGGTTGGTTATATATGTATTATGTATTTTTTACATATATATATGTGATAAATTTCATGTCACTTGGTATGTTGAACTAAAGAGAACACTTATGATTGAACCATGAATAAGCAAGGTCCATTCTCTACTGTATGTCAACTACAAAATGAAATGGTAGAATCTGGTATACTCTATGATTTATAGAAATTTTAACTTTAAAATATCTGGCTTCTGTTATTAGGAAGGTTCTTGTATGGAAAACACATACCCTTAGTAGGTACCAGGTGAAAAAGAAAATTACATTTCTCAATTTCAGTTCATTTTGTTTAAATTTAGTGTAGTGTTGGATAGCTTTTTTTAATGTTTGTTTCCGCAATAGGCATATAAGTCATATCTGCGTGCATGGTCTGTTTACTTTTTAGGTCAGATTTGACACATATATGTGTTATTTCAGGAATGTAGTCACTCAACTTGTTGCTGGTTTCAGGAAATTCTTTTATACTCAGGTCCTTGTGAATTGCATTAAGTAGATAAAAGATTAATTTATTGTGGAAAATAAACAAATAGATTGATGGATATTATGCTTCTATTTAAGCAGCGTGAACCAGAGAGATGGTTCTTTGTTATATTTCTGACTAGAAGGCTGAATGCTCCAAGTGTTTGAGCCAACCTTCATATCTTAAAGAAGCTGAAATTAGTGGGGTCCTTCTAATGCTGGTGAAGATCTGCCTGACCTCTGAGGTGTTGCAGTTTGTCAGTCAATATTATTGAAACCTGTACTTTAAGTGAAGTAATTTTCCATGTTGAAAAGGAACAGAGCATTTCCAAACTTATAATATTGTAGTATGTGTATGAAAAATCTATAGGTGTTCTTGATGAATAACAATGCACTCTGACAGCAAAGAATCAACACAGAAAAATTAGGTCAGAGCAGCTTGCTTGCTCTTTACACTGTCATGGTTGATTGGTTATTCTCATCACCCTTTGTTTAAAATCATTTCAGAATTAATTGGTGTTCATTAACGCAAGTCTTTGTAGCAGAATTGCAGAAACAGTCATTAATGTAGCTAATAAACATAAAAAAGAAAAAAGGATCCTATTACCAGGTCCCTACAGGCTGTTAACTAACATTTTGAATAAGAATACATAAACATAAATTAAACATTTTTACAAACTGCTAAGGATGTGGGAATTTAGCACGGTGGTCTGTAGCAATGCTTTGAACCAATTTGTTACATTATGTCGATTTTTTAAGGTTTCTGCTGTAAAGATAGCAGTCCTGATGCACTTACATTTTCACTGCAGTCACGAAGGTTTCTTAAGACCTCTGTCTACCTGTGCCAGCTACCACAGATGAGACTCTAATCCTTCTCCCCCGAGTTCAGTGAGTGTCTTCCTTGAGGAATGTGGATATTCGGGTTTCTTTTGTCACGTTTTGAGGAGAAACAGAGCAAATTTGTAAGCCAAAAGTTTTGGTTGAGGGCCCAACAGCAGCCGTGGCCTGGTGCAATTATCACCTGCTTCAAATGTGTGGCCAGAGGTTGTTCTCTAACAGTCTGCGTGCTCTGTCATCCAATTTTCATATTAGTTCAAGCTAGACCAGCTCAGTAATAGCCGCTCTCAAATCTGTTTTGTGTTGCTTACGGGGTTTCCCTTGTTTGTGCTGTTGCCCTGATTTGATGGAAGATGCCCTTTGGGATCTCTTAAACCACTGCCCCCCCCCAGCCATTTTTTCAAATGGATCTCTCAAGGTTGAGGGGTCACTAGTTCCTGAGTGCAACTGGTGTAGGAAAAGCCCCCTGTGCCCTGGCACACAGCGGGTACCATGGTGTGTGTGCAGCTGTTGGTCTTGGTGTTTCTGCCTGAACCTTTGCCCATCTGGGGGGATGCAGCAGGTCCCAGTGCTCCAGCTCAGGGTCCAGGGCTGGGCTCTTTGGGGAAGACAGGCCCATTCCTGTGCCCACAGGGAATTGTTACCCTAAACAGAGCAAGGGGATTCTTGTACTGCCTCCTTCTCCATGGAAGGGGACTGGTTTTTCGAAGAGTGATGAAAGCAGCGGTGGTGTTGGGCAGCAGAGGCTCCAAGCACAAGCTCTGGCTCGGGAGCTCCTTCCTGCTGTACAGGAGCTCTTCGCATGCCCAGAGAGCAGGGCCAGGCCAGCTGCCTCCACGTGGGCTGGCACAGCTGCCCTGGGGGGGCCATCTGCCCCCCTGACAGACTGTGGGACACCTGAGCCCCTGATTTGCAGGCATGATGTGGTGCCTGAGCAGCCCAGCGAGCGTGGCCTGGGAACAAGTGAATAGAAGTGCCAAATTATGTATCCAGAAGTGTTGTAGGCATTGAAACAGAGCCCTAGCGAGGGGCAATTGGAAGACGTGTCCCCTACTATTTAATTTTCTACTATCTTTGCTGCAGCTTACTGAAAATAAAGAGGGCAATTTGCAGACAAAGCACCGAAGGTAGTTAGTTGGTATATATTGAGGGCACTGTAATGGCTGACCAGCATTGACTGATGCACTTTTAACTTTGTGTAAATGCAGTCTCCATGCAAATGCAGCCTTGGCATACGCAGTAAGTTACAAAAACACTTCAACTACAAAATCAACTAGACAAATATATTGCTTTGTATGTCTGACTCTTGATACACAGTGTCTATATACATTCTGACATACGCAGAGAAACATGAAGGCTTGCCAGTGATCCATATACATTGCTTTTTATAGCATGCAATTTAAAAGAATTCAAGCCTTTAGTAGGAAACAATTGGTAAGGGGGCAAAGAAATATATTTACCCCTGCAATTAAAATATAATAACAGAAAGACTAAAAATAGTTTTAGTCTAACTTTTGTTTATTGACTAGAACATATAAATGGCTTTAGGCACTACTAAACAATAAAAAAAAATGTGGCTCACTATTGGGTCTTTTATCCATTTTAATTTATTTTGATGCTGCATGCAGTTTCTGAATATCTTTTGTGGGTTGTAATAAAATAGCCGCAGTGCAATTTTGCATGTATGTCAAGCGGTGCGTGACCTGATATGCAAATTTAATACCAAGGTGCCAAAACTGAATTCATAATGTTTCACATCTACAGAGCTGTTTAAGGCAGTTTAGAAATCAATGAATATGTAATATGAAGGTGATAAGACCTAAATAAAAACCTTATTTATCTACTATGAAAAGTATTTATACACAGAATATTTAACACAAGCAGAAAATGGACAGAGTTTCCAATTATATGGTTTGCATAAACAAATGTTGAACCATGTGCTTAGAATAGATAATAACATAGCTAGTTCCTTTGCATTATACTTTAGAAATGTTTACAGATGTCTCTCTCTCTTAGTGTATATATAAAATGAAACACTAAACTGAAGCAGCTTTTGAAGAAAACCTCTTTGAGGTCTCTTATTTATTTTTAATTTACAGTATATGGGGTGCTTCATTATAGGTTTCTGTTACCGGTTTTCAGGTTATTAAAGATCAGTGAAATAAGATACACTTTTATGAAGTTTTGTAGTTTATGGTGAAATAAGGGACATAAATTTAAGTGGTAATAAATAAGAATCAAATGTTTTCCGTCTGCTTACCTTTAAAATCAGAGAAGATCTAATTTTGGAAGCATTTAGACTTTTCAGCTCCTCTCCTGAATTGACGAACTGATTATTTCTATTGTTTTGTCCAAAATGTTAATCTAATGAAGTTTCAGGAGTTTACCAAATGATACTGAATTAGATTGGCCTTTCACTCAGCATGTATATGCTGTGGAGATGGACTGGAAATCCAAGTCTTGATTGATGGCAATCAGTCCCAGCTATACCCCCAAAAATATATACTGTCTCCCCAAGGAGGAAGAGAGAGTATGTGTGTTTGATTGGCTGGCAGCATTGTTTTACAGCACCCTGCCAGTCAGCACAGACAGACATTTATACCTCTTGGCTTGAAGTAAGTCGCTACAGTAATGACTACCAATGTGTTGAGCAATCAAGAAAAATGGAGGGGTGCAGTAGATTTTGAAAAATGTCCATCATGCCATATGTGCACTGCTGATATTTGGAAGAGATTTTTGTCCTCACCTTGCTAGAGGCCAAGGTCTATTACAGGAAAAGTCAGAGCATTAGACTGACATATGAAATAACGTTTTGAAATAGATAGTAATTAATCTTTGTTCTCATGTAAGAAACTAAAGAAAACTTAAGCCCCAGAAGGGTATGTATGCTTTTTTTTTTTTTTTTTCATTCCTGACCTTAAACCAGCTCAGGTAAAGCTTTCCACTGTTGGTCAACAGCCTGTTGACTTAATGTCTCAAACCTCAACAGGGATTTTAAGTTCACAATAAATTTGTACATCTTCTCTGTCTGATCAGATACAGATGAGCAGAACTGGGAGGTGGATAATATGAAGAAGATCTTAGTTTTTGTCCCTTGTGTGGCTACTACCCCGTGAAATTGCTGCCTCCTTCTGAGAAATGAGTGATGGGGTCATTTTTTTGTTTCTGCGTGAGGGATTGCCTTATGTTTCTTCACCAAGTGCTAGAACTGTTAATTTCCATGAAGTTTTCTTTGGCTTGTGTCACTATGTATTAAAAAGAGGCTGTATGAAAAAGTAGTAGCCAGAGTACTGTGAGTGTTGTACTTTTCTGGGCATGAGCCTTGGGTTAATTCTCTCTACCAAATACACTGCACTAACATTCCTTGACTGAGAGCATCGCGCCGCATTCCTTGGAGGGCAGGACATCGAGTTTCCTCTGCTCAGACGTGCCCTGTGAGAGGTTTATTTTAAAAGAATCCATATGGATCCTTCCATATGGAAATGGAAAGATCCCTGAGGCTCCCCTCACAAAATGCTCTTTGCATTGTCTCTGTGGTCCGGAGGAGTGCTGAGCTCTCACGGGAGACCATGTCCTTTCCAGTCCTAAGGGAACCCTGCAGTGTAGGGCCACATTCACATGGACCCTGGAACTACACCGTGGAGAGATTTGCCTTCCTCCTCTGCTGGGACAAGGCGTGCTTGTAGGAACTGTGCTGTTTTTTCCCCTTTGGTTGTCAGAGCTGCTGGAGGGGCTGAAAGGACAAAACTTAAGAATTGATACAGTAAATAAATGAAATGGAATACATGTGTCGTAGTGAACCGGTGAAATGGAATATGTTTTTTTCCAAATTAAAGTAAAATATGTCATTCTGAGAAAGACATATTTCTAGTTCTTAAATATTTTTCTGGAATGTAAGATCATAATATTTATGAATTAATCTATAAAATTAAAGGTCAGTATAATGATTTCCCCAGAATTTTTGTTTTGTTCTTGGCTCTGCTTTTCCCTTTCTGACTTAGAGAAATCTTTTTTTATTTTTTTTTAAAAGAAAAGTTTTCCATGGAGTGCAAAAGTCACAGAGTGCAGGATAATGACATAGTAAGTAGTTTTGGTAATTTTCTCCAGAATTGTCATTTCCCTCTTCAGCCTCTTTCACAAAGCATGGAGAACAGCAGGAAGAGTTGGTGGTGCAGAAGGACCTCAATGGGGCAGGAGACCTCCACTGCTCTGTACAAATTCTGGCTTCCCACCAGACACTCTGGGCTGTAATAGAGACTTGAGCTTTAATTGTTTGTTCCTGGGTTCATCTTTGAGGTTAGATAAAAACTCCATTCTTATACCAAAACAGAGTAGTTTTGCACTGACCTTAGCCTTAAAGCAGCTGTATTAAATGTGGCTTTGAATTTTTCAGGCATTTGGGACAAGCAGTTGGACATGGACCTACAGTGCAATGACTGATTCAATACCTCTAAAAATAAACATGAAGTCTTAGTCTATCAAGGACCTTCCCTGGCATTGATTGTCTGACATTAAGAGGCTTCTCTTGGGGTTTCTTCTTGTGCAGAAAGGTGTAATCCATCCTTTATACCAATGTTGGCATAAAGACTTGAGCCACCAGTTCAGGGAAGCCTGTGCTTAGAAAATGCATTTCTCTGAAGTTCATTGTGTCATCCTAGATTCTTGTCGGCTTCATTATTAGCAATATCTAAACTAAGAACTAGGGAGACTGAACTGCTCCTAAAATTGGGTGTATTTTTGGGTTTTAGTGTTTAGTGACAGTTTTGTTGCTTTGGAGAATATCCATCCAGGACAACTGTATTAATAAAGATAGCATTCCGTACTTGAAAACATCATTGTCTTGGCAGCTTAAATGTCTTTATTTGTGATTTTCCTGTCTGTCTTTTAATCAGTGTCATGCTGTGAAATCTGCTATTTTTGCCATGACCAACCCATGAAATTTGTCATTGCTGTTTCTGAGATTTGCATGGGACTTGCTTTATGATTAGTAAATGAAGTTCACAAGTGTGTGTTTTATTTGCATGAATCTCTGCTCTCCAAAAAAAATGCATGGCCTCTTAGTCTGGCCACCAAACTAGACTGTAGAGACAAGGCTTAATATTTCTAATATTAAGGGATAGTTATCTCAAGTGGTCTCTGAAAGTGGTTACTGGATGAGGCATTGAGGTGCTGTCAGTGGAGCTTACCTGAAATGCTTGGGTTCATCACCTTTGCTTAGCACTTTGTTCATATTTACTCAGTTAGGCATGGAGGAAACAACACAAGCTCTCTGCAGAACAGAATTCAGACACTTCAAGTGTGTGTCATGCAGCAAAGCAGATTACTGTGACAGGCTCAGCTAAGGGTTGAATCTCCATTTTAGAGTGCAATATCCATAGCAGAAAGTAAGTTTCTTACTATTTGATATATAGTAATTATATGGTGAGTTACACTGATATATAGTGAATTATTTTTTAAACACTGAAGCTCTGTCTTATGAGTTTTTTGGCCCAGTAAAAGGTAGTAAGCTTAGTTTAACAATGAGATGATACTTGATATTTATTTTTTTAAAAAAATCAAACCAGGTTTTGGCTTCATTTTAAGTGTGCGATCAGAATAAATTCATTTGCTCTTACTGGAAGACTACTTATCATAATGGATTCATGTGGTATCCATGTGCTCATCACGTGTTCTTTTTTTTTATATTTTATATTCATCCCTCTAATTCCATTTCAATGCCACTTTAATTTAGCATTAGCTAATGGACTCCACATAAAGGTTGCTCATTTTTTATCTGGATTCTCCAACTAAGTTTCTGGTATTTAAAACTGCTAAGCTGGTGTGGAGAGCGCTAAATATTAATAGCAGCACTTTGAAAAATTAACAGAATTATCTTCCTTTTTGTCTGTTGATTCCCTTTTACTACTTCAGAAGTTAATAGGCAAAACAATAAGGGCTAGAGATTAGTCATGACAAATGAAATACCTTCTTGGAAGAGAGAGTTACCTGCACATACCAGTCATAAGTGACTCTTGGGCAGTGTGGGAAGATGTACAGGTCACTGCTTCGCCTTCACAACAAAGTAAAGGTGCTTATATTAGGAACTCAGCCCTGTGCTTTCTATAACTGAGAGAGGTAACCACTTGCTGAGGTTGAATTAGGAGCCTTACAGCCCAAATTGTATGATCTCATTTCTGGAGACACCACCCACCCACAGCTGAAGTGAGTGGGGAGAATATCTCCTAATATATAAAACCCACAGAGGTCTATTGGAGTTGTGCAGTTTAATTTAGTGTAATGCAGGTTTCACCCAGAGACTGAAGACATGAAATTCTGGAAAAGTTTTTCCATTGGCTTCATCAGGATTTGGCTTAGATTGGATGGGCCCACGGTGTGGTGTGAGACAGCCCTACACAAGCCAAGGTAGAAAAGATCCATTATGATAGTCAGTCAGGAAAAGAAAATACTTCAATGACTAAATTGGCTCCAGTTGTTTATTATCTATTATTTATTATCTCATAAAAAGGCTTTATCCAATAAGACTGTAGCTGAATTTTCATAGGGCATTTGAAACAAAAGTGGCTTCGTGTCAAATTTATGCTGGAAAGGTCAACATTAGTTTACATCAAAGGTTTGGGTTGTTGAGAAACAATAACATAAGGTCATAATTTCAGCTTGTTTGAAGAGCTGCAGTGAGCTGTTTGCCAGAGATTCGATCTCTGGTAAACAGGCCCCTCTAGGCTTGCTGGGAAAAGCTTGCACATGCACGGACGCTCTTGCCCCTTCGGTTCAGGAGGAAAAGCAAGCCTGGAAGCTGCCGGTGGTTACATACAGAACATGGTTCTTGGTTCCTTTTGTTTGTTTGTTTGTTTGTTTTAACCTTAAGAGTGAAATCACTTAGAGAAAAACAAAAAAAGTGATGGAATGTGGAAAGGAGAGAGAGAAGGGTCATGACATTTAGACCCCAACTTAATGTAGCTTTGCAAGAGTATGGTGCAACTGAAGGTTGCAATAAAAGTTGTTGGTCCTAAGGGGCTTTTTTTGCAAAATATGTTATAAGCCACAGGCTGGAGCCCCTTTACATCAGGTTGAGAATGGGTCAGAATTGAAAGCTTCCCACCGTAAGGGAGGAGGAAGCTCTTGCTTGGCTGAGGGAGGGCTCTCTGAAGAGCCAGGCCAGCACCAGTTCCTAGGGCTGGGAGGAGCCAGCTTGGTCTTCTCCGAGGGCTGCCCATGGCTGCCTGTTGTGATCTGGTGTATCCTGGCCTGTGGGCATCCTTTTTTGGGAGGGGGAAGTGCATGTGCTTTGCAGCAGATGTGCCCCTCTGCTGCTCTTGCTCACGGGCTGGTGGAAGGGGTGGCCGGAGTGCTGAGACAGGAGCAGGTGAAGACGTTGCCCCTTCTTTGTTTGGTCAAGGCCTCTTCCCATCCCCTGAAGTGTAACGTTATTTCCCTCCCTGCCTTTCAATTGCTTGGAATGTTTAAAGAGCCGTAGCACAAGTACTGCAGCTGCTTGTCGGGCTTTAGGAATCCACCAGGCCTTTCACACTCAGTTATTGCAGTGATGTCATTTCCATGCTTTCACACACATGGAAACTATAACATCTCATTACAGATGGAGGAGTCCAGTGATTAACATACAAAAGAAGAAGGCTGTCTTCATTCCATGCAGTTCAAGAACTACCTTTAAAAAAAGAAAGGAAGAACAATAGAGTTGCAATGATGTCTTTAACTCTGAGTGAACTTTGAGAGCCTCATTTATTGGGGTAGAACACTGGGCCTCTGGGGGCTTGTTGAAGCCTTAGAGTCCCTTAGGATCAAGTGACAGACCTTATATTGGGAGTATCCAGTAATTACCCAAATCCTTGGAGTACTGTTACTCACAGTTCTGACTTTTACTCTAACATTGCTAGTGGTACTAATTTTTAAGTTTCTTCACAGACTTCTATTCATTACCCCTCAGTGATGTGCTAATTAGAGCAGCCAAATGCTACAAATGAGTCCGTGTTTGCAATTTTTCAAGGACTGGAGTCTAATCATTTTCTCCACCACTATAAAGATGTCATGAGGTAATGTGTAAAGTTATGCTGTGGGAAACCAAACAGAGGGAGAGGGAGATAAAGCATTCAGGGGTGTCTGATTTACCTCCTTTGAAGACAGTCATGCTCATGCACTCTGGGTTGCAATGGCTGCTGTGCACGGGGTGCTCTGCAGCCTTGCGCTTTCTGTGGCATTACTGGTTTTTTTCCCTCCTAAGAAAGAGACATACTTTAATGCTCGTAAACATTTATTTAATCATTTGAGTCTGGAAAGGGTCACCTCCAGAGAAGTTCCACACAAAATAGGCAATAAACAAAGTCTGCTGTGAGTCTGCCAAAACCCAAGATCCACCTAACTAGACAAAAATTTGTGAATAGGGGAATGCCCAAAGAAAATACATGGATTTAGTCTCTCTTCCCCTAAAATACCTTCCACAATAAAGCAACAATAATCTGTTTTCTTTTACAAACAAGCACTCTAAAGCAGAGACACTTCTCTTGCAAGCCTAGCACTCATGTTTTGGAGCAGCTGAGCTCAGTATGGCAGCTCTGTGACACATGGCAATTCCATCAGACTGGGGCAAGCATGGGATAAGGAAATTCTGCATTCTGAAGTTAGATTTAAATTCTTGCAGTGTTCTTCATCCAACCAGATTTTAGTCACTTAAAATATAAGGCATTTTGTCCAAGGTTAGGTTGTCTTAGGGTGAGAAGAGTAGGTGGAAGGTTTCATCTGCCCTGTCACTCTAGCTTGAAATTACATTTCAGCATGTACTGCCCTTGTACCATACCTTCCAATAAGGGTTTAAAGTTTCAGGTGTGTTTATTTATAGGATGTGGCAGCATCTTTCAACATAAGCAGTTACCTGCTCTGCACGGAGAAGATTGGTGGGATCTGGCCCCCAGAAGGGTGGCACTAACCCTTTGTTAGTGGATTTATCTGTGGCTGATCTAATGGCATAGAGCAGCTTTGTATGCATATTAAGTTTAGAATTTTTTAGTAGAGAAGTGATTCTATACCTCAGCACAGCATGCAGACTTCACATTTAATGCCCAGGGAGGTTTGCTTTCAGTGCATTTACCCCATGCTGGAGCATCAAACTGATGCACAACAGATACAAAAGTGATACTATTTGCTCATCCACTCAAGGACTGAGCGAAACCCTTCTGATAAAAAAAGTCATTCTGCTTTTCTTGAACGGAGTGGCAAAAATTGCTCTCTTCAGCAGTTTAGGATAGAAAACTTTCCTCTCCATTGCCCTTTTTTGTGTGTTCCTTGATGCTTTAAAAAAGGGTTCCAAATCTGTTCTATAACACTATTTGACTAGACCTATGATGATGTATGCCAGAACATGTCAAAATAATTGTGTGGTGACTATTCTGGGTTAAGAAGAATCATATTTAATGTTACTAATTTTCACATTATTTCACCCATAAAAATCTTTCTAGCAGCAAAAGTTTTATTGCACTGTAATTCAGAGTCTCTAATTTATTCATGGGATAAATGTTTCATGTAATGAATTTTCTACTAAATGTATTCTGAAATTCATGCAGAAGCAGGACCACTGTAAAACTGCACACATTTATGCTAAAAGAGATGGATTTCCCCCACTGGAAAGTTTGGAGGGCAAATCCTTTAGCTTTCGGCCTTTAATTCCTCTTTTCTGCCCTAGTTTTGTCATTTATTAAGGTTTTGTTGAACTCTAACAGCTTTATTGTAAAAATGCTGCTGCCACTTAATATACAAGTTACTTTTTCGTTGGTTTATACGTACAGTCTTTTGCGCTAACAGAATATTATTAAGCCTGATGTTTTTCTTGATCGTGAAGCTTAACCACATTTCTAGTCTTTATACTGAATTGTCTTTGTTCCTGTTTCACATCTTGGCACTCACAGGTAGGAAGCAAGAGGTCTTGGAAGCTCATGTTAGTGTTGCTAGAATAAGTCACTCTGGTATAGATATGCATAGTGTTTAAAGGAGAGGCAGGGAGGAGCTCTGAAGAACAGATTCTGCAGTCTTTTGCTGATGTCCTGCTGTTCTTATGCTAAAAATGACACCTCTGTGGAGTAACAGGGACAGAGCAGCGCACAGATCATAAGGACATGACCACAAACAATGTATTGGTGACCTTTGGTTTCTCATGAAGTTATTTGTCTGTAAACTGTCTCTTGCTGTGTAGACCAGGTACAAAACCCACTATTTCTTGCTGTCTGAAACCCCCACACTTCTGGAGCAGAGAAGTAAAATGTTTCTCAAATGCCTCACCTGTTGACACCAGACAAAATTCCTTGTCTTTGAGACTGAGCCTCTTAGGTGTTACTAAAAAAGCAGCTCTAACCATGTTCTGCTGTGTAGGTGAAAAATGGGTGGGTAAATCTCATCTTGAATAATAAAATTATGTCACAGAGGCGTTTATCCTCAAATTTGTAAGTTTCAGGGAAAAATTCACTGCCAATAAAAGTGTCCATTATCAACTTTCAGCAAATTAGATCTGCCCTACTGCCATGTCATATAAAATACAGACAGTGATCAGCACTGACACAGTCATTAACTATAGTTACTTCCCTAGACAGAAGTAACACCCATGTATTTCTGACTCTAAATATGAGAAAAGACTGAAGTGGCACTATTGTTAAAATGCTCTCTCTTTAACAGGGTTCAAAAAAAAAAAAGTAAAGAATTATCTGATCCTAAACTGGAGTTAATCAATGTCAGTGATACTAGTTCAGTTTGTCAAAAAGTCTACAACCCACTGTTCCCACTTAATTACACTGCTGCCCCAGAATCTTCACTATGGTAATGGCAAAGACTGGGAGTAATCAGAAGAAAGAAACATTGCCAGTCTCTGTGGAGAATGGAAGGGACATCTGTAATCTGAATGGGTATAGTCTCCTGATGTCTTGTCTTCAAGGCTGCTTCTCAAATAAATTATGTAACCCTAGTCTATTCCAGGGCTCTGTTGTAATATTCTTTTTAGGGTATGGAAATCTGAGATGTGAATCTCTGAGTGACCAGATGCATAGGAGCAGGTATTAAACTGCTACAGTCTAATTGATAAATGCTGCCATCAGTTCTGACCCAGGTAATAGCACAGCTAAAACAATTTCGAGTGGGTCGAAACATCCCTGGAGTACTTACTGCAGTGATATAAAAATCTTGAAGCAGTGTGTCTTAAGTCCTGTAAATCATGTTAGACTTAATGAAACCTCTGCAAGAGTATTCTGTGTCCATAATGCATTCAGCTGCAGTCTGTTGACATTTTGTATCTGATTTCAAGAATTATGTAAACTTTTGATGATGTGCTATAGCTGATAGGATTGAAAAATAAAGATTGCTTTTTAATGGTTCATTTTTGTGGAGATCCTAGTAGTTGCAAGGGAAATTCCTGAGATCCAATGTATTTCATCCCAGTGTTTTGATTTCTTTTGCCCAGAGGAGTTTTTCCTTATGAAAACTTTGAAACCGGAGATGAGCCTGTTGTGTACACAATATCTATTTCAGCTGGTTTGATACAATTGAGACAGACCAACTTCACACTCATGTTGCTTCGGTACATAAAATTTATCTGCCTTATATTTACCAGTGAGCTATAAATGTTGTTCTTTGGAAGGGAAGTTGGTAGATAATGACAAGAGAAAGATAACAGGTGGGACTGCAAACACATGGACATACATTCTTTCCTCCATGTGCACACATAAATCCTTTTGACATTAACGAGGACAGCATCAATGTAGCGAAAAACAGGCAGGACTCCATAATAAAAATTACACAACATGAAGCACTTAAAACACCATATCGGACTTTCTGATCGGAAATATTTTCTTATCATTATTAGTGTGCTTAACATATACAAAAGTCCTCATATCTTATAAATTAGGGTTATGCTATGGATTTTCCTAGTTTATCCTTCCGTAGAGTTTGTTTTTATTGGTAGAAGCTTGCTGCTGGAAGAGAAGCACATTCCGCTGTGTTATTCCAGAATACATCTGAAATGGTTGATTTCAGCAGTTCCAGGAAACATTGTTTTGTTCAGAGTTTGAGCTGTGTGATTGAGAGCTGCACTGCACTCTAAAGCACACTTCTATCTAATGTATTCAGGTACACTGGGCAATTTCAAATGCTTGTTTTGGGAGGCAGTGGAACAGTCTCAGGGACTCTAAAAAGAGCTTCAGTTTTACAGAAAACATTCAGTAATTTTGAAATTCAAGTGGACTTCCTCTAATTAAGCCACACTGACTGACAATAATTTTGGAAAATGTGGTTTGCTATGCCAAACATCCTACCCTGCTTTTGAAACTAACCATTTATCAAACTTGATGTTGTCACTGACACATACTTGAAAGAAAAAAGAGGAGGGAAAAAAAAGAAGAGGCAAAAGTTCTTTCTCAAAAAAACATGAGACTGGCATCGTTATCGTGACATTTTAAAATTTAATAAGTTCTTATGTGCTCTTATTTGCTTTCTGGTTTCCAAATGAATAAGGATAACATTCTGAAGCTTTTCTCTGGCACTGTGTAAGCTAGAAACCTCTTAAATAAATTGAAACTAAGTTCTTTATGTGAATAAATGATGTAGTAGCTTAGGCTTTAGGTGAAACACCAAATGTCTCAGAACTCTGTGTAAATCTGCTGGGCTAGTGCTGTTTCTACGAAGTTGGTAGATTTATTCTAATACCTTTTCAAAAAACAATATTGTTGCTATCTTAAAAATTTAAAGGCCCTTACTCCTGCAGTCAAACTGATAGCAAACAGATACTGCTTGATTCCATAAATAAGATGTTTTGTTTCCAAAAGGGTCTCAGAATGCATCTTTTCTATAATTACCTTGATCTTACTGAACGTAATGTTGTTCTGCCATGTAACCTAACAGCTGTTGTACACTGGGCTGTTCTGAAGGGAACAGGCATGCATGTACAAAGGGCTCTTTGGATGGCAAGGTATGGAAAAAATCTGCTATTTAATGGAAACAAACATGTTGAGTGTAAATGCTTCCAGTCCGGTAAATACAGAAGTTCATAAAAACAGAACCCATCCTTAATTCCTCAGTGCCTTACTGAATTGTCTTTTTAAGCCACTTAGAAACTCCACATAACTCTGAGGTTTTGTCAGAAGTTTTTCTCTTGAGCTCTGCTCATGGATGAGAAAAACAGGTGCCTGGCTTTGCTTTGTTGCATCTGGAAGGGTCAGAAGAGGGGAGCAGAAGCAGCAGAACCCTTGGTGGTGTAATGCGAGAGAGCACACCACAGATACCTACTGACCTTGTGAAGACTGTAAGAAATGCTGACAGCTCCCACCGCTCCATGCTGTCTGGAATAACTCCTCTGCATAGGCTCTATTGTCATACTGCCTTTATTATTAGCCAAGCTGGTAAAAAGTCCCTGGGTCAGTGGAGAGCTGAGCTCTGCTGGTTTCTCCCTCCTGCACTGCTCTGTGGCCAGAGAGCTTGGCTTGGGCTCTGCATTTTCTCTTACCCCAGAGCAACAGCTGTTCTTCAGCCCGTGGCTCTCCTTGGGGGACAACCTGCACTGCTCTGGCTCAGGCAAGGAGCTCTGCAGGTAATGCTGTGTTTGGCATCGTGGTGGCTTTTAGGGCACCAGGTCTTCTCTGTGGGTCTGTGCCCAGCTGTGACTTTAGTAACGAGAGAGCCTTTATTTGGAAACAGAAGTACACTTTGTTTTAATAGCATGTGAAAGTGCTTAGAAAGAGAAGAGTGCAGAACAATCCACATGCATTTCCATTTCACACGGGGCTTATTATCCCCTTGGAGCAATCCAGACTGGTCTAATTCTTTGTCACCTTCTGTATGTGTAAAAGTCAATACAGAAATCAGATTCCCCTGAGCAATTCCCCCTCTGAAAGGAAGTCTTCCTTCTAAGCAGAAATAGTTTTGATGTTCCTGGCTGTTCTGGGTGAAACCCGTCAAGTACTCTTACTAGAGGTAGAACTGTGTAGGATCTGAGCATATCAGCACAGTGTGTTGATATGGCCAACCTTGGGCATTTTCCTTCCTCCTTTGCTTCTCCTTTGTGTTGACATCGCCTTACACAACTTGAATTGGGGTGATCATACCATAGAAACTGCAGTTGAACAATCTGGTCAACTTATATTATCCTTTACATTTCCCTCGGGTTTAGGTACTCAGTAGATGTTCCTGGGTGATCAGATCTTTGAAAATCTGCCCAGATGTCCCCAGTGAAAGGTGCGGATGCAGAATGTGTTTGAAAATCTGACCCTTACAAGAAGTGCATGGGCCCTGCAGTGAAAGTATTCTGTGTTGAGGTAGTGAGTGCTTTCTTTTGCTGTCCAGACCCAGCTGTAACTGTGCTTAGTACTGTCCTACAGGACACCTGGTTAGGCACTGAGTTTTACAGTTTCTGGTTCAAGCTAAGTAAAGGATCCATCCTAAGTCCATTTAGATGTGAGAGGTGTCAACCTCCGTGGTAGAATATATATCTGAAAGCGGTGAGACTTTCTGGATAAATTGTACCTTTTTTTAGGTCTTTGTCAGTCAACACTGTTGATAGCTAAGGTTGCTCTCCAGGCATTTCTTGCCAAAGGCAGCTGGACCCATTAACTAATAGCAGGGAGTTACCAATCCTCCAGTCACTCCTTTCTCCGTGGTCCTCCTTATCCACAGACCACCTCTTCTGCCCTGAGCCCCTGTCAGGCTTGCAATGGGGTGACTTGGTTGAAAGCAATCAAAACAAGTGAAGGCGACCAAAATCTCACTCCCCGTAGATACAGAAATGCGGTTTGAACATTCTGGGAGTAGGGGTAGTAACTATCTCAGTGCAGAGAAATGCTGTACTCGCTTCCCTCATGCTGTGGGATATAATCACCATCCCTAAAGCTCATTCCAAAGGAAGCCAGTTACGCTCAGACACTGTAAACACTAACCTCCTTATCCCAGCCCTCCCTGCATTCCCCCTCCACATCCTTGTCCTCTTCTCTGCTTATGATATCCGTTTTTATCGTTCCTGTTACATCATTCCCACCACACTGTATTAATCATCTGGCCACTATCACATTACACTTAATAAATGACCAAGATCTAATACAAAAATCCCTCCAAAACAGATGACTTAATACTCTTTTATGCTTAACTCTTTTTTTATTCCACAGATGTGTTGCAAACACTCATGAGTGTTCTGTAGTAGATGAAATGTTTTTAGCAAAGATAGTTGAAAATAGATGTAATTTATGTAAGCTATTTAAGTTGATTTCTGTTTGATGAAGTATTGTACATCCTGTCTTCATTGTGAAAAGAGAGAAAATTCCTATTTTTATGTACAGAAAAGGACAGACCCTACTAAGTTATGAGCCTAGTTTAACATGTGTCTCTAAGGTTAGTAGATGTTCTCAGAGCGGTCCGTGTCAGAGTTGGGACAGGCACCACTAATCATAGCCACAATATTCCCTTTTATCTAAAATACCCCATTTTCAGGGGCAAAATGAATCACCTTCAGGAGCGCAAGTTCAGCTCTGCTGTGAGCCATAGGCCCCTGACTGAGTTCCATTTTGTCTGCTTTCATGTTCCCTGACACAGCATCACCTTCTCATGTGTGTTTTGTACCTTGTGCAAAGTTGAAATTGCTTTTGGTAGTCCTTGGCCCTGCAGAGCTGCTGTGTCTGGATGGGGTTGCCGTCCCAAAGCTGAGCCTTGGGCTTTGCCCCAGGTGGGCGGCTCATACAGGTGGCATTGGCAGGTATCTCTCCATCCTCTTTTATTGTGCTCTGTAGATACAGCACATCAATAGCACAGGCGCTTCTCAGTGTTAATACCAACTTGTAAACCCTTATAGTTTCATCCTCAAATGGGTGTAGAATGAAACGTGAGGTGGTGGAGCTTTTGGGTTAGAAACAGATACACAGAGAAGGCCCCAAATACCTAAAATGAACCCCATGAGGATGTGTTGTGTGTGCTGTGACACATCACCTGTGCTGTGGAAAATAAGCCATTAATGAGAAGATGCCTAGGAGAGAGAATAGAGATTTCTGAGCAGGATTTTGATAGAACTGTAATAGGTGATGACAAAGCCCTCCAATAATCCCTTTTATTTACTCATGGAAGAATCATTGCTTTCATTTTCAAGAAAGGATTGTCTTTTATGTGAGACTCAGAAATATTCAGTGTCGTAGGTTTGCTTGGGAGGTCCTTATATTTGTCAGTCATTTGCTAAAATAGACATGAATTTTTAACTTTCAAATTGCAATTTGTTCACCCCCAAACATTCTACAGAATACATTAGGTTTCTAAATTGAAATAGTAATGACCCTTGTATGACTGTGAAAGATTAAGCTCTGGGCTTTGAACACATCAGAGGCTTAAAAACACTGGTAAGTAGCTATCGTGTTAGGTGATTAAGAGAAAGAAGTTAAACTTTGCATCTGGTGTAGCTGCCATAAAGCTTTCCTGGAAAATGTAAACCAAATTACCCAAGTACTGGAAAATTACATTTGAAAATAATAACGGTTTCGTTCAGTTTTATTGTGCAGACTGACAGCTGGAGGGGACTTGGTCTTTTCCTGAACCCCCAAATCAACAAGTTTTGTCTCATGGCACACACAGGGGTGGGAGAAGCTGGTCATTTAATACCAGTAAACAGCCACGGCTGTGAATTTCTAATCCTTTCATTAGGTCTCGCTCCCTGATTGCTGGCTACATTCACTTTCCTTTCTTTTAATTCATTATCTCTTAAATTGTAATAATTGAAAACACATTAGGACCAAGAAAGGGAATGGAAAAAGCTAAGCAGACAATCACCTTGTAAACATCTTGTGATGGTGATGGCTATTTAACAGGAACGTTCAGTACCAACTGAGGCACAGGCGAGCTTATCCAAGCAAATCAATGCAAGTTAATCTTTCAGTGTCAGCTGGCTGAGTTTTGGACTAGTGATGAATGCCTTGACTGGAAAGATGAAATGCTGGAATGCCAGGCACTGCTCTGACAGCTACAGATGGTGCCAATTACTGCCAGTAGAGCCTGTCCTGCTGTGAGCCCAAGATGTCTGATTTGTGGTCACAGAAAAATGAAAAAGAGGTTTCCCAGCTGGGCCTGTCACCTGTCCTATATTGCGCTGTAGCAAAAATGGTATTCGTGTTCTAAAATCAAATTTCTTTGTATATTTATGCTAATGATCCCACCATGCTAATTACCAGACATATGCCTTGGAAAGATGCAGACACTATTAGAAAACAGAATTTTCCTTTCCCTGGTTTAAAATAAATTTCAGAATTATAGAAAAGTTAGAAAAAAATGCAGTGTCAAAATAAAGGGGAAGGAGGTGAAAGGAGGAGGAATAAGTAATTCAATAGAGCAGGCAGACATTCTGTGCTTAATTTTTCTTCATGCAGTTGAAACGGATTTACAGGCTGTAAATCAGAACAGGATCTAGCCCGTAGTCGCCAGTCTTGCTGTACTGAGCTTGAATGTTAATATAAGCCTTTATTTTTCCTTTGTACGTTTGAGCCTTTCTGTGTTTGTTTTTCTTGTGCTGTCTTATTCCACCCCTACCCAAGCTATACAAATTGTCATTTATTACACTTTCACATTATTTCCTGCCTCTGTGATATTTAAAAGGATTAGTCTAGACATCTGTGATCTGTAATTGGCTTTTTCCATGAAAGGGGATCAGCTGTAAGAACTTAAGCAATCCAGACTTATTTTACTTGTGATCATTGAAAGCCTTCTGGACAGAGCACCTTTGCTGCAATGATTTAACACCAGGTTACTCAGTGTGCAAATGCAGCTTCAGTCAGTCCTTTGCCGTTGAATCCACTGTGATTTTATCCACCTGAAAATAGCGCATGTGTTTTAATTAAAATATATATTGAAATAACTCGTTCCAGGTTTGGCATTCTTTAGCATTGTGCTGGGAAAGGGGACCCAATAGAATACTCTAATTCTGAAATGTATTTCCATTCTGCTTTTATTTATATGTTAAATTAGCAATAGTATGGTAATTATCCTTATTGGAGCATGAAATACAAATCTGCCTCTTTTTCCCCTGTCCTTGGAACTCGTCTACCATAGTTTGCCTAATTGTTAAGAGCTGGTAGGTGGGAATGTTGGGGGGCAGACGGCCTGTTTCCATTTTATTAGACCCAACCTTTGCTAACGAAGCTATTTTTCCCTCAAGTTCAAACATAAATGTTTAAGCAAATTTTAGAATTCATTTAACAATAGTAGTAAATCAGCAGACAAACTGTACTATAAAAATAAGTCTTACAGCAGCTGTGGAGTGCAATGGGCCAAATTACCTTTAGGTCCTGGCTTGAATCGAGGAATATTTGGTGCTTTCAGATAAGCGCTCAGTTGGCAGTTGTAATTCCACCATATAACTTGGAAGAACTGGCCCTGTGAGCCCCCAATGGCTGTGAATGATAAATTATAAACTTTCAAGTGATCATTTCTCTAAGTATTTGGGAATTAAATGGTGATGCTAAAGTGAGAGATGGGAAGACACCACAACCTCTCTTAATTTCTATCTTTTCACTTTTCATCATGCAATGAGAAAGGTTAAGACACCTGGCAAGTCAGGGAAGTCTTTCAGTATGTCCATAATACGCTGTTGCTTTCGTGTACCTGTTTGTCTGAGAGTGCCCTCTTTTATTTGTTACTGGGTTTGCTTTCTTCTACCCATAATTATTTAGAAGTTAAACCCAAATATATAGGTTTTTCTGCCAAAGATCCCAGCTTCTTATAGAGCCTCTTGTTTTAGCACATTCCAGTGAACTCTCTTGCTTTTTGTGGTTCCCTGATTCTGTGTTGGTTGCCTGTATTTAAGGACATTATCATTAATATAAATGCAAAGGGAGTTTGCTGGAAGAGTCTTGGGAAGTACCACATAAAAAAGCCATTATATGAGTGGGTAAGATCCATAGGCTCGTTCTCGGGTACAGCTGAGGGGATTATAGATTTGATAACATAAAATAAAAAGTCTCCCAAGTTCCCTTTTTACCAGCAAAACAAAGGTGGTAAAAGAGAGACATGCTGCCTTTGGGGCTTTCTCCTGCAGCTCCTGCATGTGCAGAAGCTGTGCCATCACCCCTCGCGTGGTGCCAGGGCTGTGGATGGGCACAGGTGAGGCCAGGGCAGTGCTCACCTGTCTGCTCTCAGGGGGTGCTTCAGGCTGCACCCTCCGACTCATTACCATGTTCTGTCTGCCTTACCCCTGATTATGTAACAGTTAAACCCAGATACACACACATACATATGTATATATATTTATATATAGGGTTTGCTGCCAAGTCCTCTCATAGAGAATATTTTGGTTGTCTTCTGAACCGCTTTTTCATTTCCTGACTGCTGGGAGAAGAAAGCTATAACGTGTGAAAGCCACAGTGATGGACCCCTACCCCAAGTACAGCATTTTTTTGGGGCAAATACACTGTTTGGTGTAACATTCAACCTGGGGAGATACTTAACCACTTTGCCTCAGTTCAGCATGTCTAATACTTGGCACAAATCAGTGTATTCGTGTTTCATTCAACTTGGCTAACAGCCAGCATAGAGACTCTATTTTCATTTTTGAATTTCACTTGGCAGATCCTTAAAAGTCACTGGAGAACTTGCCTGTTTAATAAAAAGCAACTTCTTTTTTATTGAAAACTAATTATTTTTTCAGCTCCATGTGCCAGCTGTTTAAAAATGTTGTGGTCACGTTAGTGCATACTTTAATTACAGAGTTCTAGAAAAATGCAGATCCTATTGTGAAATGTTCCTCACAGCAGTTAATAAACCACTTATTTTCAGCCACATCCAAACTGTTAAAATACACAGATATTTTTTGCAGATATAATTAAGTATCATTTATCGCTAAATGCACAAGTACCAAGATGAAGCATCTACCTGCTTTGGGTGGGAAATTGTGAGTCTAAGGCCAGAAGACCAAGCTTGTGTGTATATGTGAGATGTGGGTAATACTGAGTGAGGTTTTCAGAAATGCTCAGGACTTTCCAAGTCACTAGGTCACTCAAGGTGCTTTTGAGATGTCTTCTATTCCTTAGGCACCTAAATGCTTTTGAAAATCAGGCATGGAAAGACTCCTGGGATGCTGTAATGGGCTCTTCTGGTTCAGGACACAGTGCTTGGCTTGCGAAGAGCTGTGGAGACCCAGCTCCTTGGCAGTGGTGTCACTGAGCTGGATGGGGCTTCGGTCCCTGGAAAAGAGTAGGGTAAGAACAGGGGGATCAGCAGGGAGGACAAGCGCTACATGGACCCAGACAGGAGGTCTTTCCTCCTTTGAAGTGGGCACCGCAGGGATGGTGGGAGCTGGTCCCTCCATGCAGCTGCAACTCCCAGCTTTGCTGCATCCACCCTTCCTGTGTGACCCGGCTCCCTCGGCACAGGAAATGTTCCTTCCAACATGCGGTGTCGCATGAGACTTCATCCTTCATAGTGCCAGCGTTTGCAGAGCATTTGTCCTGCCAGATGCTGCTTCAAATTAAGGATGGTGCCGAGCCAAAACCTTGAGTTCAAACACCTTCAGACTTTGGGAAAGTTTGTATCCCAGTTTTATGGCTTTGCTCTATCCCTGCTTCATTTCAGTCTTACCTAGTTAGAGTTTTTATATTCTTCTGCGATCAGAAGCTGCAAAGAAATGTAACAGGAACAGAGTGGGTGGATGTTTCATGGGAGAATAGTAAAACTTTGCCTGGCTGGAGGCATGCTCAGTTTCCTTGGTCAATTTATTGGATGTATAAAATGGATTATTCAATGGACAAGAACAGTTCTGCATCCCTACCTTTTTTACACTCTATTTCCGGTCATACCTTTCATATAAAAATAAAGTACTTTTTGCCTATTATATTTGATTCATTCCTGTAAAAACTAACGTGTTGCATATATATAAGGAGAATTTTTATAAAAGTATATAAACACTTAAGGGAAAATGGCAAAACAGATGGCAAGTAATAAAGCCATTTAAAGGTATTTGCTGGACACGCCATACCAGACATGTATGTTTCTCCTCTGTAACTTTTCAAATTACTTTTTGAGTTTGTTTATATTCCATCTGACATAATTTTTCATCTCACTGTTTTGAAATAGATTGAAGGTGCATTTCACCTATTTTAAGTGTAAGCATGCAGCAATAGAATATGTTACCACAGCAAACTGTGTAGATACAATATGTGGTTATATTGAGTTGTATCTGGTTTGTGTCATTAGAGATAACTGTAGCTGTTACAAGTAGCTTGCCCTAGAAATAAACAAAATGAAATGTAGATGTCAAATAATTCTAAACACATGAATTTCAAAACCATTTCTTTGACCACAGAATGTGTTAGAATAATGCAGCTAAGGATGTCTTAAAAACCTTAAAAACTCAAACTAGAATGGCTGTTTTGATACTGTGCAATTTGACATTTTCTCCCACAAGTGGTGAAAACCAAGGAGACGAACCAGCTTAAGGTGAAGAGGGAAGAAACAAAAAGTACATTTTAATGAGACATTTACAAATTGTTCAGCGCAAGAGAGGCACATTATGCTAGCACTTTGTCACTGTAAATATTGCAGATGTCGTGCCTCTGAGTTTGTCCTGGAGCATTATTAGAACAAAATATACAAACACACAGCCAAATCTTTTTGTGTTGATATTAATGCCTTTGACTCAATCAGGTTTGAGCGGGGAATCCAGATCTGCCCTACAATCAAATAGTCATTAAGCCCAGGACTAATTGCTGTGATGATTAATTCCGTGCACACACCAGTACTGGTGTGGTGGCTGCTGTTTGGCTGGTGGTGGGTTTTGCCTGCAACAAACACCAAAACCCCAGTGGAGCTGCGCCCCATGTTGGGTGCTAACTGTGGATTGCCCATGCAGGTTCCCCCAGGCTGTCCCCCGGGATCCCTTCTAGGGTGATGGGCTGATCCCGACTCACAGTCCTGCCTGCACAGCACCGGTGCCTCCCACGCCCCGAGACCGGCTGCTCTCACAGCCACACAGCTGGTGCTGCTGGTCTTGTCCACAGGGAAGTTTTCTTCCACTGCTTGTCAAACATCCCAGGTCTGTCACCTCAGGCAGACAAGCCCTGCTGAGCATCGGGGCAGAGCAGGCAGGGTGTGTGGCTGCCCGTGGGCTCCACCTGCCCGGCTCTAGCGAGGGGTCTCTGCAGGCAGGGGCATTGGGTTATAAATAAGAGACTCATGTGGGACCCAACAGAAAAGACGGCAAAAGAGAATTGGCTCAAGCAAGTCCTTTTGTAACGAGGAGAGGGGTCCTTCTTCTTGGAGAATGGACAAGTAAACATGTCTCTGCATCTTTAGCATTGCATTTCCCTCCACAGATTTTGCCAGGAAGCAAGGTTATTTTTCTTTGTGCTTTAGTTAAAAAATGCAGCTGAGCAAAAAAAAAATTTGTTATTTTCTTAAAACTCAGATGAATCATTCTTTATAAATTACAAATGTTTAATTTTTTTGGGCTGTTAGGCATTTTTGGAAGGCTGCCAACTTCTTAATGTATCAGTGTGTATGTATGCACTCCCTACCACGAGTGAATGTAATTAATGTTTGGAAATTGTGGCTTTCAGTCTCGCAAGCATAAAGAAATGTTTTAATTTGACAGTATGGCTGACAAAATACTAATTTGTTTTGGGACAGACCCTCACCTACTTGCATGGAGACAAGTGCAAATAGAAAGCAAAGCTTTTCCAGAGTTTCCAGCATGAGTAAATATCAAATTGGAACCTGTATGTGGAAAACATCCACATCCATTATAATTTGCATTTGTAATATTAGCAATTTGCAGTAGTATAATTTGATAAAACACTCATGGTACAATTAACTATTAGAAAAGTAAAATTAAGAACAGCCTTTGAGAAGCATTAGCTTCTTTTATCTAAGACATTTTGGTGTGCCCATGAAAAATAAATGTGTATTTAATTTATAGTACAATGAACCAAAGCAATGTAAGCGCAAACAGAGAAAAATACAAATTCTGTGAATAAGATATGATGGACTATTTTCAGGAGTCAAGGTAATTGTAAAAGATCTATCTGGGCTAATGTGACTGCTTTATATTTTTGTCATGCTTTTGTAACATTGGAGATCATTACGAATTGTCTCCAGGGAAAGAGACCTGTGTCTAAAATCAGTTTGGGCCCATTATCTTTGGTAAGTGACTGTCTATACCCCAGGCATCCCGAATCCTCTGTTTACAGGGGGAGGAAGCACATTATGTAATGGATATTAATACAGTGGGACCCCACATTTCTAGAGCTCATTAATTTGAATGGCTCGGAGAGTGGAACGTCAGTGTGTTGGTACCTCTGCTGTGCCTGCTGCTCCTGCTGCTCGTTGGGGCTTTTGTTTCCTGCCCTCACTTCAGTTATTGTTTCTTCTGTTTTGTCTTCTGAAACACTCGTTTGCCAGGAAAAGTCTTCAGTCCTCAACGTAAAGGCCGTGTGTTGGCACACGCCGGTGCCACGGGATGAACCTTGGCAAAGGCGTCCCCAGGTTGTGCTGTTAATGAGGCTCCTCTGCTGCTGGATGCATTACATGGGGCAGAGACTGAAGCCCATGGAGGCACGTGCCCTTCTCATACGAGCAGCTGGTTTAGGTGTCAGATTTGAGGTTACCAACAGCCTAATTTGTTTTGTGTTCCTGCGGCCAAGTTTCTTCCCTTGCAGTAAGCTGTCCTTAAACACGTTATTTTTAAGCTGTTCCTCTAAACACAGCTGTGAATCTTAAAATCACGTAACATGCAGATATGCTCTAATATAATATAAAGTAAAATATGACTATGAAATGCTAGCAGAAATGTAAAATCAACATTTTTGAGGTGTTATTTTAAAAATTCATGTAGCATCTGAGGCTTTTTACCTCCCTCAAAATACAATTTCGATATGCAAACAAACAAGAACTAGAGGTGACTGTTAAAGATACGACTTTTCAACTATCTGTTAGAAATTCTGTGATTTTCAAACAGCTAAGAATGTCTCCTGCTTTTCTTTTGAGACTGTAAACACTATGAATTACCAAGAAAAAAATTTAGTAGTCCCCTGTTCACTAATCAAAATCTGTAAGAATTGGCACAGTGTTATAGAATCAACATTTAAAAAACATAAACTTTGAAAGGCTTCTTTTTAACAATTTGACTATATTGCTTTATGTGCCTCTAACCAGTTTTTAATAGCTGTGGAAATAGACCTTTCAATGTCATGATGTCTTTAAATACTACAGGTTCCGTCATCTGGCGCGTTACATGAAGGTGTAGATAACATTAAACATACAAGCTTTATAATGACTGTACAAATATGTACAAATGATACAACTTGAGATCACACAGAAATTATATGTATAAGCATTAGATCGATGTTATCTCTAGTCCAAAAACTACCCTAAATCTGGTTAAATAGTTATTCACCAGAAGTATAATAAATAACTCCTGGGTTTATCTGTTACAAAGATCTCTTCTGAGGTCATCTGTGCAGATGTCTGTGCTTTCTCTCCTGACTTGATGGCTGCATCTCCATAGGCAGGTCCTGGGAAATCTTCACTGCCCTTCTGACAGGTGCTGAGGAACGGCAGGATTAGGGAAGTTTCAGTAAATTGCAATTTGTTGATGTTGCTAAATGCACTTGTCCCCTAAACAAGGAAATTTTAAAGCTAATAAGTATGCCCCTAGATCTGTTTAATGGTGGATTGTGCCTCCACGTGTTGATATTTCTTTCTTTAACTCCTCATCCAAATGATGCTGATAGTAGCAAAATGAAAATAAATAGATATAGGCATATTCTAGTGTGATTTTTAACATTTTAATGGCACTGGTAAAATAGATACTTGTCTGGGATTCACTAGGTCATGGGGCGCAGTCCAGCAAGTATCTGGGTTGTGGTTTGTCAGCACCTAAGCTACTCTGTTAAATGCCACTCTGTTTCTGGATTATTGAGCTAACCTGCTCTAAAATATGTGTTGTGAAAGAAACAGCAGCCCAAAAGGACATTTTGATTTCAGTAGCAGCATGTGTATCAGAAATGTGAAGTCCAGTCTTTGAAATTCTGTGCTCCAAGCTGATTTCTTTCCTGCTCTGAGAAAGCAGGGCTCAGTAACTTCCATTTCTCTTTCTTAGCTTTCAGTTCAAGTCTAAATAAAACTCAGAACTGGTCTCTTTGGACTTGTTCCATGCAACTGACCTCATGTCCATCTGCTCACATACCCTCTCCCAGCATGGTCACCTCCCTGTGACAGTTTTCCCGCTTGGTGTATGAGCTGGTGCAGTGAAGAGAGGTCATTTTTCCTCTGGACTTCCCCTGCAAGAAGGGAGATATGGTCTACCCACCCCCTTCAACTACAGAACAAGACCTTTTCTTCAAATGCCATCTAAATTTTTTGGTTTCGGTGATTTCTACTTTCTCCCCCTTCTTTCTCCAGTGTGTCAGTGAGACTGTCTTCTCAATACTATATAAAATAAAGTGTTGTAAGGGGAGCTGCTGCTTGAATGAGGTGCTTCCCAAGGAGTAACAATGTTTGTTGAGCAGATGTTATTTCATTCTACATAATGGAAACCATTTGGTGTCCTTCAAAATCATCATGAGGGCAGGAGATGGGAATGAAAAAAAAAAAAAATCAGCAGAGACGTAACAGCTGGAGAATTTCTTCCCCCCTCCCTCCATCCCCTGAATAGTAGCTATTGCAGATGTTTCAGAATGGCTGAGGTGCTGTTCAGGAGAAAATCTCCCCAGCTTTCTGCACCATGTGAAGCCATGCAACTGGCTCCTGCACCCCACTGAGCTATTCAGTAGAAAGCTCAGCTGGGTCATGGAGTTCCTGCCAAGGGGCCAGAGGGCAATTCCTGTAGAGAGCATCAAAATCAGGGCAGGAAACTCTACTCCCTGCACTCCTCTGAGCCTAATGCAAAATGTCCCACAATGGGCAGTTTTGTTTTTATTAGACAGAAATGCTTCTCTGTGCCAGGAGATCATCAGTTAGGTAATTTAGCAGGTATGGTTACACTTCATTTACCAAGCTTATTAAAAGCAGAAAAAAGGTTTGTTCCCTGCCATGGATCAGAGGAAAGGCAATTTGCATTATTTTTACTTTAAGAAGCTCTTAAAATATTTGAAACTGCAATGCTGATTGGCAGCTTTCTGCAAGCCAGAAATTTGCACACTTTCCTGCACAGGTATTTGTTAAATCTGGAACCATTGCACTGTTTCCCTAAGACACAACCTTTTCCTAAGGTTTTGCTAAGGTTGTGTCTAGCTTTATCAGATGGGGAGGGATCAGAAAGTACTGGAAAATAAACCGAGCCTGGGGGCTGGAGTGATTTATATCAGGAGTCCCATGAGATTGGATGGATCTGGTTACCCTCAGTGTCCATACACCAGCTGAATTTGCAAAGATTAACTTTGTTGTCTACAATAAGCAATATATTTACAAACCCACTTCATACCTACTGTCTTCTGTCCGGGAGTTTGACATATGTGTACATAAAGAAGGGCTGTTACAAATTTGTGAAACCAGCTGTTGTATGGGGACCTTGCAGGTTCTCCTGCAACTCAGCTGTCTGAAGAATCTCCACGCTGCAATGAAGTGCATCAGTTTTAGGAGTGTCTTTTATGTTACAGGGCAGTACTGAAAGTACACATATTTTCGTGCTCCTAACTACAGGATCACAAAAGAGCAGCTATAATGTAAGAAGTATCAATCTTTAGGAGACAGTGTCAGAAGAAATGGCTGCTTTATTAGCAAAAGTTTGATGATACTACAGACACTCAAGCAGAATATTCATCTACTTTAGATCTATTCTTAATTAATTCTTGAATACTTGACAGGCTTTTTCATTTAAAATTCTGTTTTCCTCCTTTGAATATCTGTCCTTGTTTGTGCATTGGTACTTAATTTTCTTACAGCTCAGCCTAACCTTTCTTTTTGAGCCTTTTTCTTTTTCAAATGAATACTTTATATGATCAGACTCTCACACAGAAGTTCCAATGTGGTTTGAAAGTAAAATAAGAAACTGATGTTGCTTTACAGCTGAGAACAGCATGACACAGTGAGTTTCATTGCATCAGCCAGATGAGAGCCCAGGTCATTTTCATATTAGGAAAAAATCTTGAAGCCTGGGCAAGTGTGATTATTCTATGAAGTCAGTCTGAAGATAGTCTGAGAGTACTGTTGTTTTCCATTGATGATCAAAAATGAACCTAACCCAAACTTCTTCTGATGGCTGAAGAAATTATTTTTGCTTAATTTTCCTAAGGGAGAAATGAGATGCTGTCAGACCCTCTGGAGAGCCTCACCCACTGGAGCAGTTGTGTGGTGTCTGTGGTAGCACGTTAGCTGTTAGCCAGCTGCCCACTGTGTGTGTGGCTCCAGGGTAGTCCATGCATGGCGTTGCGTGGCCCTGACTGCCCGTCAGGAGTGGGGAGATGATGGACTATTCTGCTACAAAGGCCCTTGGCATTTCCACAGCTTGTTCTGGTTGGGAAAAAACCCAAAAGTTTTGAATGAAGGACCTCCTTTCAAAAATAGTGGAAAACCCAGTCTGGATATGTTTGCTAAACACCATTCCTCTTGTGTCTGTGTTCACATGTATAGACGTGGCTTCCTTGTGTTCCTGGGGCAAGGTGTCCTTTGCTGTGAGTGCAGAGATCCCAACATAAAGGGGTGGGCATTTGTGGGTGCAGCATTTGCAGCGCTGAGCCTCTCCCCCTAATTTAGTGGCTAAGGTGGGAAGAGTCTCCTTTGCTCTCTTAGATCAGTATCAACAGAGATGGGCATCTCTGCAGTATGAACTGTAGCAGCTAATTTGACTCCTGATCCAAATTCATCCCTGGAGGGGGCTCTGTCTTCCTACAACTCTCTAGAGAGGGTGGGGAGACTCAGTCACATCCCAACCTCATCCCTAAACCAGCAAAACTTTGGTAGCATGGCTCCAGGTTAAGTTCCCTGTGTTGGTTCAGAATAGATACGGTTGACTTGGAACCCTGAAAGGTGACTGTTTGATTTCCTGACTTGTTCTTCCAAAGACAGGGAAATTTCCCTAATAATTTTTGCTGAGTCTCCCAGCTTGTTGTTTATGGCTTTTGCTGTCATTTTCATTAGCAGCAAATTGTTCAATATGATGCTAAACTGAGCTATATTAGATCAGCTAGAAATCTTTGTAGACTCTCAAAGCATGGGCATTACATATTCAAAACAGGACCTAATGTTTCAGAGATTCATATTCTACTATAATTATATGGTTCAATGCAAGTGATTATATCTCTTCTTCAGTATCGGACTGAAAAGTTTTGGTTTGCTGGCTTCCTCATAATTTACTGCCGAGGCATAATAGGCCAGTCTTGCGGAAAAAAAGATGATAAATGACGCTGGCAAGGATTCATAGATTTATTAAATTTCTATCAAACAGTGCAACAAAAAAAATCTGCTTAAGTTAGAAATGGGCTCAAATTTTTTAATCAAAATTCATGAGTCCTGATGCTTGGTTCAGTAGGTCCAAGGAAGGCTTGAATTGAGGACTGATTAAAGAAAATAAAAGGCTTATTTGAAGTAATTTTTCAATGACGGCTTTTAATTGGATGTTAAATCAAATTCTTATCTGCTTTTCTGCAGATAGCACATTATATAAAATACAGTTAGTGGCACTACCACTGTAACTGATACACTGAATAACAATTGACTTCTTACTTTACACCAAGAGGATAGAAGGACTGCAGTTGTCAACCTGTCAGAAATTAAGTATGTAAATTAATGCTTAAGTATATGAATATGATTTACAAGAGGCTCCGAGTGCTGTCAGTAAAAATACTGATTTCTTGCCCCTCCAGGGTTAACAATTACTCGCTGACCTTTACAAATTTGGGCTATATTTTTTTCTTTTTTAACTGATACGACGTTCTGGAGATCTCAGTAGTGCTGAAATAACCTGAAATAATCTGTCATGTACAAAGAGAGGTATTGTATTAATACCTATTATATCTCATACGTATTAGGCAATATATTCATTGCTAAAGATAATAGACTTATTATTTAGCTTGATGGTTAGAGTATCTGTGAAATTTGTTGCTTGTTTCTTTGCAGACTAAGTTGTAGGGTAGCACTCTTTATGATGGGGATGTATTCCTGATAGGCTGTCTGTTAGTTCTGTAATATTTTACTGCTGAGAGTAGCATCTGATTCCGTGGGCTTAGGAAAAAAATCCCCTTTATCTCACTTAAACTGGCCAGGACCTATAGAGAGGAGTAAAATCTGCTGTAGAATTTATGCAGTCCAGGGTGTAGAAGGAAGAGGAAGACCAGCAAGAATTAAGCTTCAATGTTACACTTAGTTTTTCTTCAGTAGGAGAAATGCATATGTGTGGGTTTTCTCTGCTGGAGTTTGCATCGTGCTCAATATAATCACTGTGCTGAACATTATGATTATTTGTACCACTGGAATTTGCATCTCGTTCTTATGTATTCCCCTGCCTCTTCCTCCACAGAAGTGTTCCCACAGGAAATAAAACTCCATATTTGGAGATCTCCATGAGATTTTATTTTAAATTCGGAGAAACTGTCCTGCAAAACCAGACCCAAAGGTTGTCTGAACAATTAAACTTTACTCTGTGTAACAGCCTTTTTGCACAAAGAGGCAGTATCGAATGCAAGGCAGTGTATCTGGACTCCAGGATTCCCAGGCCCAGGATGGAAACCTAGACTCTCCTCATGGTTTCCATGTGGTTTCTCATGTTCCCCCCATCTCAGATATCCAGCACATTGAGATCCCTAACCTCTGTGGCTGGAACAAGAGCGCTAAGAATGGAAGGCACACTGTAAAATTGCTGCATACTAAAACGAGGTTAAGCAACTGCAACTTCTCCCAGTGCCTCGTAAAACAGACCCCCTGAGCGGAGACAAACCACCTTCAAAAGATTCTGAAATTTGGTTCGGGTGATCGTCAAGAAATTCAGCTTTTTTCAAAGCTTTGAAGTCCCTTATTAGTGATGCCCCAGAGCACATGGAGCTTTGGTGGCTTGTGGGCTGCTGTAGGTACTTCACCCATTGTGGTGTGTAGCGGATCTTCCCGCCTGGGCTGGCAGTGATGGGAGCACTGCGCTCCGGGCAGCTCCGGGGCCGCTCTCCAGCGTTGGATGCGACCCAAGAATCCATCTCCTTTCCATCAGGGATGACTATGGGTGGTTGTGTTTGCCCCCTGCCACGCCAGCCCCTCTGGTGTCAGCCCACAGGACACTGCTCAGGAGCAGCAGGAGGGTCCTGTCTGAGGGTTGTGTCCTGCTCACATTCTGGGAGTCCCTGCTTGGGTTGGTGCCTCAACGCCCCGGTTCCCTGCTCGGTGCTGTGCTGACACGGGGCTCCGCCGTTCCCAAAGGGAGAGCTTTGTCGGGAGAGCAGTTCACATTTAACTTTCAATGTTCTCCTCACGTGCCTTCCCGTATCATCAAAGTGCCATTTAAAGTGTGCGTTCACTAATCGGGAAGTGTGAACTTTATTTTTGAGACAAATTCTCCTCATTTTGCTACTTCTGTGGTTTCTGCATCATAATGCATGATAGGGCTGCCCTGTTTTGTTTTGTGTAGATGAAATTTGGGCTCCCTGTTGCACTTCTGGCAGGTTTCCCGTGTTCTACTTTAAATTCTGGGCTCTTTCTCAACTGGTGCAAATTAAGCTGTGCTGGCTTGAGCTGCACAGAACTCTGACACCTTAGTGGGAGCAGGCCTGGGTTTGCATAATTGGAAGGGAGACCTTGGTCATTCTCCCTGTAAAATAACATAAATATATAGATATGTAAGTCAAATTATTTGTGGGAGGTAAATGATTATCACAGAAGAATCTTTCAAGGTACAAAGGCAGATGCAATTTTTTTCTTAGTCTTTATGGTAACAAAATTCATTTTCTGGCCAAACCTGCATCATTTGGTAAATACCCCAATAAATACTGGCAGCAGTTCATGGGGGATTTTTTCTTCTAACAGCCTGGAAGACAAATAGTATGTTGCTCAACCAGATATGGTTCTAATTATAGCGTTTGCATTATACTGTTTTAATTGTCCTCTTAAATGCAGTTTTTGACATCCTGCCAAGAACTTCTCAATGATTTCTTCATTGAATAGAGGACTTTTAGTCATCCACTACATTTCTTAAGGCCATAATTTTCAACAGCATTAAAATCCACTTTTTCTTCCTTGCCTTGTGCTGCAGTTAATATCATTCATCTCAAGAACAATTGTCCTGTCACCCTTTTACCTGGGAAGCACAGTCTCCTTTTTTCATTAATCCACAAAAGGCAGAGATGGAGTATTTCAGGTAATGAGTAACTCTGCCATCTTGCTTGGCTTCGACCAGGGAGGTGGTGGGGATGTAGCTTTTTGCTCCTGGGATAATAAGGATTTAATAAGTAGGAAATTGACAGAATTTATTCCTTTCCACAGTTTTCATACTATGCATTTTTAATTGTATTTTTTGAATGCGAAAGTCATGGAAAATATTCTTGCCTTCTGTTTTATTTTAAAAAAGCTGCCTTAGGGTGACACTGTTTTAAATTCTTCAGGAGAAACTATGAGTAGAAACTATTTCACTAGTTGTTTTAGCTCTGTGGCTGCTTTGTAGTCCACGTTTTTTGCACAGAAAATTACACACTATGGGGTAAATTTTAAGTGTGGTTATAAATTGCCAGAGGAGACTGCTGCTGCAAATAATAAGAATGAATTTAAGAGGCAACTCAGTAGTTCAGAGCAGGGGGCAAGGATTTAGAATTAGGAAGAGGCATTTAAGGTCATTCAGAAGCAATCAACCTTCATCAGTCCCAGATACTTTTGTTGTGTGTTTTTTTCCCTCTCAAAATATATTTAGGAAGCAGGGGCAGCATGTCAGTGTTATTGCCACTACATTTGCATCAATCCACAGGTAATCCCCTGAACAGAAGTGCCTGCTGTTGAGTTACAGGTTTGCAGAGGGCTCTGCAGAAAACTGGATTTTATCTTCTTGTACAAATTGACTCACACATTTGCTAAAGTTTCAATTACTATTTATCTGTTCATGTCCTCAAAAACCAAACATTTGCAAGATGAAAAAAATGTGTGTTAGACCCCTCTCCAATCAAACACTTGACATAAAAGCTTAACTTGGAGTATTCAAGCTTTTGAATTGAAGTCAAGAGAACTGTTTTTGTTAGAACTCTACAGTTACTTGGCAAATCAAGGTCCTAATGTAGAAACCACATCTGTTGGGAAGAGCACTCAAGCCTGTGTTTAAGTGCCTTCCTGAATCAAGACCTTGTTTCCAAATAATGTATTTTCTAGCAGATAAACCCCAACAAATTCTAATGGCCATTCTGATTAGGCAAGAGCTCAGGTATTGAGATCTGCAGGAGAAGGTGGCAAATATCCTGAAGCTGCTCCCACTGCTCATTTTTTAATGATGTTTATAATGATTCAGAGATATTTCAGTTTAAAAGTGTACATTATATAGTTATGGTAGACATTTTTACTAATGTGTTCCTTTTAATCACCACTTCAATCATTTTATTGCATGCTCTCCAGGAAAGCACATGCAGCCAATATTCATCTGCAGATGGATGCAGTCCAACCCATTTCAATAAAAGACATTAATTTATTAGGAATATTTGGACCTGTAGGTAAAACCTTACAATACATATCCTTTCTTTCTCCCTGGTCTGTAGAATATTTTTCTGGTAGCAGTAAGCATCAGACTGTTTTTAGAAGATTAACTAAACCAAAATTAATAGGTAAATTTACCTATTGCTCCGAAACTATTGCTGCAGTTCCTCTTACTGTCTGTTTTTGTTTGATAACAGAAGTACTGCTGCCGTGATACTGTAAAGTGTTTGCACACACACACATCTCCAGCTGGATTATTTCAGCAATGAACAATTAATTGGAGTTTGATCACTGAAATTAATTAATTAATTAATTGTAGCCTAATTTGCCACTAGTGAAAGCTGACAGAGATCTGTGAGATCAGCATAGTTCTGGCAGTTTATACCAATGGTAGATTTGACCCATTATCTTTCCTTGTTAAAGCTTTATTTCTTTTGAAGTAGTTGTATCCTTTGTCCGTAGTTAATTATGATATTAAATTGCAGAGGAATGTTTCCATTTTCTCCAACTGCCTAATCTGAGCCTTTGGTCTGACACATCAGATTAGCTGAGATTTAAACCAATGACCTCCTGGCTCTGGATAATGTCATGTTGGTTCCTATACAAAATAGCAGGGCTGTCCCTGTTCAGGTTACACTAAATCACAAGCTGATGAGAGGTGACGGGTTCTGCAGCAACTCTGAATCACATGTTGTTTGATTTCTGCTTCTCTGGGCCAAATTCCTTCAGATAAAAGGTACAGAAGGTCACCCGCTGTCCAGAAACTGTGCTGAGATCAGAGCAATATTGCAGCAGTATATTTTTGTTTTGGCAAATAAAACAGCAACATTCTTATACTTGATAAAAAACTCACTGTGTATAACAGCACCAGCCCAAACAATGCTTTCGCGTGCATCTTCCCATTTATAAATAATGGAATGAAGTGATAAGATGTTGTATAAAAACACTTCTAGACTCAGTTTTTCTCAACGCCATAGATAGGCAGAAGATGCTGTAAATATATTCTGAAGGCAGTAGCCAGTCAGAATTGCTTACGTGCCAGCTCGCAGCCGTGATGTGCTCAGAAGTCAGCGTCTGAGACAGCAGTTGGCACAGATCAAGTGGGAAGTATAAATGTCAGTGAGTGGTAAGTGTCTAAATCTTGATCTCTCAAGTTGTTAGGTTGTTTTTCTGAGTGGTTGCCCCTTGAGGTGGACAGAAATGTCAGGAGAAAACTGTTCAAAGAGATGTTGCAGCACTGAGCTGTTGGGTAACAGCCTTGTTGAGTCTTGACTGTGACCATAAAGTTGCCCTGAGCACTTTTAAATGTATTTTTTAGAATTCAATTATTTTTTTAGCTTTCTCGTGATTCCTAGAGATGTTGAATTTTTAAAACTATGTGCAATCATCTGTTCTTTGCGAGTCTCACAGAAGATAGGTGTGTGTATAAGTGTTCCTGTGGAGAGGGGAGGGAAATGAGGTCTGGGAGGAGACAGCAGCAGGTTGGAGGATGAGCTAGAAACATTCTGGATGGAAGGCCAGATGAGCTGCCACAACATCTGCATGCTCCAGTGAAGTCTTCAAAGTCTTCAAGCCTTACTAGTAAAACTTCTGAAAAGACAAGAGGGGTTCATGTATAAGGCTACGTCCTCTGTATCAAGGCTTTTGATTCGGTGGGGCAATGTCACCCAAATGTCAGTGAAGCTGTTGAATACTGTTAAAGTTGCTGTAAGTTTTGTGAAAGCAGTGGGATAAAAGACTGTTTACCAGCCCTATCAGTACTAGGGCTGGAATATGAACCCTGTTTATGTTAGACGTATGAGAAACTTCTCTGAGTTGTACCTAGAGACCTGACTCCACAGCCAGCCAGCCCTCACTTGTCATGGTTTTGGCAGAAAACCGTGTCATTCTAGGATGTGAATGCAAGCAAGGTTCGACACAGTGGTCCTGGCAGTATTTGAATCGTGCCTCTGCCAAAACATATTCTGCTGCTGCCTCCAGAAGAGCTTTGTCAGAAGACATGGCCGGTGGTCACATCCCATTTTCATCAAACTCAGGACTAGCCCATGGTCTTGAAGTTGTCCCTGGAGGGCAGGCCCCATAAAACTCATTATTTAAACAGTTTTAGATGCCTTGTAAGTGTGAGACTTCACTCAAAATTACCCACCCACTACTTCTATCTTAACTTTTTCTGGGATGTCAACACAGTGTGGATGTGCTTTGATGACAGAAGTCTCTCTAGACTATCCCTAAAACCTTGACTCCCAGACAGGAAAATATCAAGGAGATATGTTCCATGTTAGTCAGATAAAATGATCCTTCTCTCCATGTTAAATCTCCTATTCTTGCCTATGGGGTATCATTCAGTATTTTCAGTGTGCTCAGGTTCAAAGCCCATAAAGGTCATGTTTCCTTAGGAGTAAAGGGAGCAATTAGGGCAACAAGTTTTATTTCATTTGATAAAAGTTCACATACTTTAATATTCAAGTAATAATTACAGTAATTCATACATTAGTCATCTAAAATATTAATTCATTTGGCACAGTCCTAGCTCACACTGTCATAACAGTACCTGACAGGACTAGCTGAAATCCTGTAGTTACCTTTTTAAATACCTAAGAATTTCTTCATTGTTGTGATAAAATACAGATGTGCCTTCAAATGAAACTTGCATGGTGAGCAGAAATAGAATATATAATTAGAACAAAGAGGACTTAAATCAAATTAATCTTTCTCTGACAGGAACATTTACATTTACATCACTGAGTGCAAAGTCGTAGCCAAAATTGAAATTAGAAACAGATAATTTTGATAAGAGAGGACACTTAGGCAGACTTTTCTCATGCATAATTGGAAAGCACACAAAATGCACTGCTTTTTATAATTAGAATTAGTGTTAAAAATACACCAGTTTTGATGAATGCTGGTTTGTTGCAGTGAGAAGTTGCCGAAATACTTGTCTGGTAGAAGCATGAGTTGATTCTGATTAGAGGATCATAAAGAAGGCAGACGGTTTATTATCTTTCCAAAAACAATAGTGACAGGAATGGACTCAGTAACATTTAGTCTTGTGTGCTCTAGATCTTTGAAAGTGCAGGTATCTAATTTATCTCATTTAAAAATTGTAAATGTATGTTCTGAGTGGTTCATCAGCCACTGAGCTAAGCATTTGCCACCCCAGGATTTGATCTTAAGCAAGAGCAAGGTTCACTTTGGTCAGTCTGGAGCCCCTGGGAGGACTGTGGCCATCTAATCCCCCTGCAACCTGCTTTCAATTTACTTTTCAGTGCGTGTGCCTCGAAAGAACCTTACATATACAAATCCGTCTCCTTTGCAAGGAAGGGGTTGCTCTTTTATGTTACTGGTAGTTTTCTCCTGGCTCCACTGTGAACACAGGATTCATTGCTACTCAGGTCCCAGGGAAGAAAACAAGTTTTATGAGGTTGCTGTAAGAAAAAAAACCACCTAAAACCTAGCTTGGAGCCATGGAGGGTGTCAGTATCGGAACAAAAATCAACACTGAAAATTGTATTTCACTAGTTTTCAACTGTACCCTTGCTCTACAAATCACTCATCCTTTTACGTGTGGGTGCAGATTGGAAGGTTGGATTCTCGGGTGCTGTAAATCCAGTACAACTCGCTTGACATTGTCAAACTGACTGATTTAACAGGCAGCTGAGGATCAGAGCCTGTGTGTATATAATGCTACGGATAGACACACATTTATGGTGTTTGGAAACAGCACTTTAATTGCCGTACTGTGTAAAAAAATCCAGATGTTTAGATTTTTAGATTTCAAAAGAGGTATAGCTGGAGTTCTAACAATGTTTGTCTGCTTAACACCTCCTTGGCACAAGGGAAGACATTTCCATGACATTAAGGATGATGGGAAGAGCTGGGATGTGAAGTTCCTCCTTTGGCTTTCACTTGCAACTTTTATTAATGAAACAGATCCAGAGGGTCTCTGGGAATTCAGCACCACAATAGTTTAGCATGCTGTCAGAAAGTAGCTTGTCAGATGGCTCTATTGTACTGGGATGTGATTTTTAGTAACATGTAGGATTAGGGAAGTGATTCATGTATTGTGCACTGTTGAAAAGAAGGGTAATTTGAGGTAGCAGAAAGGATTTTCAATGCCAAAACAATAATGATAATTCATCCTGTGGTAAGGAATTGTTATGACACGTTTTCTATTATTAATTTGGTTAGAGGGTCTAGGTTAAATGACTGCAGTCGATTAAAAGATATAGATAGAAAAGCTTTATGTATTTATTACCTGCTTAAAGAAAAGAAAATTTATCTGAGCAAATTACACCATGGAAGAGTGCACAACTGTGATTTAATGAGCTGCCTTTACACAAACATCTGGAATTACTATTATTATAATGATTATTATTTTACATAAAAACAAAATAGTGGCAAATATGAATGAGAAACGAGCTTTTTATGTTAGCTGTAACAAGTATAACCATTGTGGTTACAATAAATGTAAGCTGTAGCATTTCTCTGTGATGCCATAACTGCTGTAAATTAGTGCTTTTTCTCCAGGGGAGTGTCCCACTTAAATCAGGGAGCGCAGAGACACTTGGTGCAGACTTTGTACAATGTAGCCCCTGAATGATAAATACAAGCTGCAGCAATTTTGAAGGAAATAATCTAGCAACTAGGAATTTCATTCAGCTGATGCTATATGATGGTTTGTTGAAGGAGATCAGCTCAAAGTATGTATGCACAGTGGTATTAGCTCACCGAGAGTCTGGCTTTTGTCAGGCGCAGTGAAGCACAGTCCTGGCACTGGTCTTCTGTGTAAAACCAAAATTCACTCTTGCATATGTATTCATTTGCCCAAAGCCTAAAAATGGCCACATGTAAATGCATACAGTTATTTGAAGAAGGACTGCTCTTTCAATCAATCCTCATCTCCCTACATTTCCTCTCAAATCCAGAACTTCCCTGTAGCTACAAAACCTGAATTAAGTCTGTCTATGTATACTTGCTGGTGATACTAAACAGTTAGTTTTCCCTGCCTTTTATTGTTACACTGAAATAGAGGAGTTTAATCGTAAGATTTAGAGAGATATTTCAAGTATTTAGTGTAGAATAGAACAGTAGAGACAACAGTATGATTCCGATGGAACAGTTGTTTTACAGTTTTCTAAAACATGAGCCTGGTCACAGGTGAGACCCAAAATATAGGTATCCCTACACCAGCAGAACAGTTCATAGATAAGAACAGAATATTAAGTACCTAGTTCTCTTTAAAGTAGAATCCTTACATTGTTGACTCTTAAAATCAACCTTGCCAGGAACCCATATTTTAATATATTCTATGAAGAGCTGAGGAAGATAAGACAAATTAAAATGAAACAAAACTAAAGTAAACATGAATGTTAAACTATTTTTCTCTTTTTTCCCCCCATATTTGCTGGCTTTGCCCTGTACAGTGAGCTATTGTGAACACATTTCTTTTTAGTTGGAAAACAGGGCAAACATCCACTAGGTTAATTTAATATCCAACGAATATCCCTTAAGGATAAATTATATGAATCTTTGTTACAGTATTTCACAAATCAAATTAGCAACTCAACATTAATAGATTTTGATTGACACTTCTGATATTAACCACTAGTGTCTCTATGGACATTAGCTCTTCCTCATTAAGTGAATTATGAAATTCCACTTCTTGATCAGAGGAAGAGTCTGTTTTGGTTTTTTTTTTTTTTGAATGGAAGCAAGGGCAGATCTTTAGCTGATGTAAACCAGCTCATCTCCACTGAAGTCGACTAAAGTACTCCAATTTACCTCTGTCTCAACAATGAATGCTTTGTTTCCCATGGATTTCATTCTGCAGGGCAAGACTTCCTGATAACACAAAGGAAATTCTTGGGTTTAAATCTTATAATTTACAGGTAAAATTTTGACAAACAAGGTTGTTACCTGTTGACTTGCACAGCTGATTCTGACCATTCAGTCTCAGACTGGACACTCCAGCCACTGGTGCCCCTTTGGTGTTTGGTATCAGCAAAGTGAAAGTAATTAATTTTTAGGAATTCATTGAACAGGAGATTTGCATGTTCTTGGAAAGCACAAGGATTGTCCCTGTAGCACATGTCCCTGTTTGAGCAGGAGAGGGACACCATTTGGTAGAGAGCAGTGAGGAACCATCCAGCATTTGGAGCACTCACTTGTGATGGAAATGACAGAGCTGCATGCTCCCAATCTCTTGAATTCAACTCAGAGGCTTGAACATCTTTGCTGAGAGTGTTGGAAGCTCTCTTCTCTGTGCTGGATAATTAAATGTCGGCTGGGGCTGGAAATTTGAAATCAGTTGCCCAGCTTGGAAGAGAAACTATTTTACCATCATTGACTGGTCTGGTGTGAGTGTGAAGGAGCAAATCTCTTGGCTTTGTTCTGTGAAATTTGAAAATGTTTAATTCTTAACTTCTCTGGTAAGGCACTTCAACAACACACTGAGGAAAAAAAAACAAACAGAAGAATTAATATCAATCAGGGCTTCTTTCAGAAAAGTGAATTTTGTTTAGATGCTACCTACTGGTTTGTGGAACTAAAGGCTGAAAGCCGTGAATCTATTAAAGGGAAAAGATGACATAGGCAAGGCGAGAATCAATACCTAATTTCTTCTCTGGAATTGCTTACGAAAAAGAGGGAACACAGAGAATAGTGTTGCTATCATCATAACCATGTAAAGTGTGTTTTTCTTAAAAGCCATGTGTGCAGCTATAGATATGCATAGAGAAAGAAGCAATAGATACTGGATTTGCTAAGTTTTCATTTGTTACTTCTGTGTTACACAAGTTGTGTTTCCTTGAAGAAAATTAATTTTTTTTTTTGATTTAGTTTGTGTTTGCCCACATTCTCACCTCTGTGATGATTATGAAGGTGACTTACTCCCTTAGGAATAATATCTTCTATGACACCTGATGTGTCTTACAAATTAAGGTAGATAAGTCGGTAATTTATCTCCGGAGATACCCCCAAAGAATCATTTCACTTTACTGACCAATACTTTAAACTTCTGCACTGGATGGGAGGCTTCTCAATTTCTTTTGCTGTGAGCAACGTACTGGTTAACCAAAACAAATTTATATGATAGATGAGACTAATTCTCCAAAAAGGAGCTCAGCCTCACACCTGCTGCAGACAGGTTTGTGGCCAACCTTCCTTGACAAAGCTGGTATGAATTCAGATCAACAAAGGGGCTGGAACATCTCTGTGCCTCCTTTAATGACTGTTATTTTTAGAACAGTTAAAAGCCAGCTATGCAGCGTGAAGGATATAAAGGAGTATGGAGTATGTTAGGTAAGAATAAAAATAAAATAACTCTGAAGGAGGCAGAGGTGGGTTTTTATCTGTTACCCACAAAACTGCCTAGTCCAGAAAGCATCTGTATATGGATGCTTTTTCTCAAAGTAAATGCCCTTTCCCTGATGGATAACTTGATCTAATCATGTATTTAATAATGTAAATAGATTTAAAGATTAAATGCTTTGGCCCTGGTTCTTTACCTGAATGTCTGGATTTCACACCGTTAACTCTGGTGCCTTATGTGGGTTTCTCATGACTCATTCCTGCATTGCACAGATTGCAGGCCACTTCTGTGCCACCTTCAAGGGTGAGACCCTTCACAGTGGTCGTCTGGCCCAGCTCAGTTGAAGTGACTGCAGTTCAGACCACTGACCCAACAGCCCCATAAATCAGAAACACATCTGCTTCCCACACTCCAGCACTGTTCCAGTCTTCAGCACTGTGGTGAAACTGTTCACCAGACATCAGTGCTTCTGCCTCAGTTCTGTACACCTGTATTAATGCAATACTGCTCTTTAAAAATTTGCAAGTTTAATTACAGACTCAGTTCTACTGGGATTGCCATGAAAGAGCTCTGGTGACTTCCATTTAATTACTTCTGATTAGACCTTTGGTGCAAGTGAAAGCAGAATCAAGTCCAGTATAACCCAAAAGGTTATACAGAGTGATCCCAAAGGAGCAGCAAAGGAGAGGCATTCTGAGAAATCTCTGTAATACCTCTGTATTTTAGTATGTGGCATAAAGCAGATTTTTTTTTTCAACCCATTTGTTGCAGTGGGTACAAATGAGGCGAAATATAACCTAAACTGGTTAAATGAGGTCCTTCAAATATTAGAGGTGCTTACTGAAAATGAAGTGGTTTAAATCAATCAAGAGGAACATCACTCAGAAGTTAGACACTGGCAACCAAAGTTGCATGCTAATTTTCTTTTTAATAACTTCAAGAAAATGTTAGAAAATTTCGCAAAACAATAGTTTCAGAACATTTACAAGATTTTTATCAGTCTTCATAGACAGCTGGGTCAGATCTTGACCATCCGATGCAGATTTACTGTAGTAAGGATCAGGTACTTTGTGTAAGATGACAGGGAGAGTAATGGCATTATGAAATGCCCAGTAAAACAGGAGGGTAACAGTGCTCTTCGGGGGTTTTCTGTTGCTTATTTTCTGTGCCGTATTTGCTGTTTAACTGCTCATTCATGGTGTGTTCTGCATAATTTTGAAGAGACATTTGTGGGTGTCATTTGCATACATGTGTTGAGTAAAATGTGTGTGGAAGGTAAGAGGACAGTAACACGGCAGGGATGAAAAGGCTAGATTTCATGTTTATTTGAAAAGGACACCTGCAGAATTCATGCTAGATTGGCCATTGCCATGAGCCTGTTGGCCCTACAAATGTGTTTTTTGACCCATAATAGGTTACAGCTTGATTTAATAGGTCACATTTCACTGCCTTTATGGACACCTTTACATCTTCTTTTCAGGGTAATTATCTTTACACACATCTGATGTGGCAATGTAATTGACTCCTGCTTTTGTACGGCTATAGGTTAATGAACCAAACTGATAATTTTTTTAAAGAGAATAAATCACTTGTGTATTGTTTTTGAAGCTATAGTGAAGCTGTATGTTTAGAGGGCTGCTTTTGATTTAGCAAAAGCACTTTGCAGAGAGGCAGCCACCATCTGGGGCTCTATGCTACACAGTGCACCATGCACAGAAGTGTCCTAGAATGTATTCCTGTCTCCAGTGGGCTTGATCCTGATCCTGCAGGGCTCATACCCTGAGAGTAAATAAAATCATGGCAATTTGTATGCACATGGATGCTGACTTAAAGATTGGATGGGAAAACAATTCTAAAAATCAGCAATTCATTTTTTTTGAAAGCAAATCACAGCACTCCTAAAAAGCCCCAAATATGTCCCTTTTATTCCAAAGCCAACATTTTTCCACAGAATATACACCAATGGGAGTCCAGTCATTTTTCGGTTCCTCACATAGCAAAGTGTGCAGTTTACCATTTTTGACGCCGGTTTGTTTTCATACAATTTGAAAGGAGTCTTTGATTAACAGCGATCATTTGGCATGGTTTCTTAGCTGTTTTTAAAATCTGTTTGAACAGTGGAAGCACTCTAGCAGGAAATGCCAAGATTGCAGGTGCCTTTAGCACTTTTCAGGATTTTAATGGACACTGCACAGTGTCATTACATTTTTGGTTTGTTTTCTTTTGCTATGGCCTGAATAGAATTCAGAAAATCCTGTTTGCTTTCTTATGAGAGAGGAAGGATGTATTTATGGAGGGAGGGAAGCCTGCTCTGATAGGAAATATTCCTGTTTTCTGAGAACAGACAACCCCAAAATGTGGACGCTGTCCATGTATGTTTATTTTTAACTTGCAAAATCTCCCTCTATAGTTTTCCTTGTACATGACTGCTCTTTCTCTCTGGCTTAAGGCTCAGTTTTGCATCAAGCATCACCTGCAACCTGTGCACTGCGTGTCCAGGACTCAATTAAAATGTGCATTAAAGTCCACATGGACTTAAATGCAGATATTCTGTATAATTATTTGTGTTTATTTAAACAGTACCTCTTTTTTGCCTGAAGTATTTTGGGGTTTTTCATGAGCTTAAGACAGGGAATATGAATTTAGAACATGCTTTTACAGATGTTAGTCACATGAATGGGACTATTATCGTTAGACTACCTGTGTGAGAAAAGACAAGTCATGAGCAAGGATCCTGCTGAAGGCTATAATTAGTGAATGCAGAACATGTGTTTCAGAAGTCCATTCTCGTTACTATTCAGGACATGTTGGTCTATCTTAATAAAGATGTCACTTCCACTTTACTATCCCTGATTTACTTTATTACTGATTAATAAATATCTGATAGATGAATGGTACATAGAGTGCCAGCGCTTGTCTGGCCCTTTTGATCATTTTGTGTCACAAGGAAGATGCAAAAGGGTCATGAACCTCTAGGTCTACCCAGCAGAGAACAGGTGCAGTAAGTGGGGATGCAACCAGGCTGTCTGGCTGTATTCAGGACCTCAGTAACCCTTGGAATGGACGGGAATCCAAGAGTTTAGAGGATGCAAATGACTGGAGTCACAAATGGCTCATTTACACCTCTCCCAGCTCCTTACTGGGGCATAGCTGAAAACACCGACAACAATGCATTCAGTCTGCTAAACATGCAGTCCTTAAACCGTGCTTAAAGCTGAGTCACCAAATTCCCACCAGTGGCCTGTAGGAACAGGTCTTAGGCAACTGGAAGGAGCCGTGTGCTGTGTGTATTTCTATGGTTTTGCCCACCCAGCAGCTCTTGACCAATTTCCACCAGATTTGGAATAGATGGCAGCACTCTCAAAGTTGAAAGTTTCATGAAAACCAGCAGTCAGATGGGAAGGAGATAGGCCAGTGAGGCTGTGGTCAGGAGATGGGACAGAGTATGAGCCCAGCTCTCATCAAACATTGAGGAGGGGACAGACAGATGCACACACAGAGAGATCTATGGGAAATCCTCCTTCCTTACTCTGATCAAAGAACTGATTGCTGCAATCTCCTTGATGCTAATTTTTGTACTGTGGGATATCTTTGCATACGGAACTTGGGAAGGGTTTACTGTCAAGCTTTGGTACGTGGTATTTTGGAAAGTAAAACTTGGAAAGTATTCTGCATGAAAAGTACCCAGATGAAAATCCAGGCACTTTCTGCAGCCCTCCATCACACCCTGGTCGGTGTTACAGTTCAGCTCTCTGAGCAGATGCAGCAGCAAGCCAACAACTTCATGTACAGGAGCAGCCCTGCTGAGTTCAAAGGAGCTGGGCATATATATGTAAATGCTTGCAGGATCAGGATCCTACACATTGCATGGAATTTGGCCTGGCTTTCTGCTTCCCTCCAGGATTTGACCTATTGTTTTTAAACACCACTGTAATTGATGCATTTTAATATTGCTGTGATGTTATCCTGAAAGGCAACTGGGAATTAGCATACTGTATTTCATTACTTCATGACTTTTTATATATTCATATTTAGACTGAGCGGTGTTAAAAAGAATATTTTATTTCATTATGCAATTTTTAGTGAGCTTATTATCAGTAATATGTTTAGCATAAAATTTATTAGTGACATGCCCTTTAATTTAGCCTGTCTAATTGGTGCTAATTTAGTTAGATTGCATTAAATTACACCCTTTAATGTAGCTATGTGTGGGTCAAGAAATCCATTCCAACAGGTTAGGTAATTTTTCATGCAGCTGAACAGTAAAAATGGTATTGAGGTAGCTGAAAAATGCAATCATGTTCCAAAATAATAGTTTTCCTGGATATGATTATCAGGGAAACCGGTTTTCTGTTATAAGTGCTCTTCGTTTGAAAACTTACAGGGTTCATCTTCCATCTAAACTCATGCCCTAGTCTCCACAACAAAGACAAAGGGTGGAAATTAAGATCATTACTCTTACGTGAGGGGGAATTATTAAGAATGATCTTTATTTCAGCCTTCATTCCTTCTTTATCATGCTCAGCACAAAGATAACAGTGAAAAATACATTGTCCCTTCTTTTATCTGAGTTTCTGCTTTCTGCTCCATTAGAATTACTTTGGTCAGATGCTTGGAGTGGAAAGTAATTGATTTGATCTCAGCAGTGTACAAAGAAGCAATCTAAGCCTGACAAAACTAAACAAAAAATCTGACCTGTAAGAGTCATCGATCTCCAACAGTAAGAGCAGAGGGCGCAAGGCAGGACTCTTGGGGGCAGGTCTTCAGCTCCTGTAAATTGTCGTAGCTGTTATGAGTCAATGGTGTTTGAAGTCACTGTCAATTTTGCCAGTGGAGGTCTCAGACCCTGGATTCAGTTCCCAGTTTCCTGTACAACCTCCAGAAAACTCCCAGTCCTCTCTGGTCCCTGAATATGTCACTGACTCTGCTCTGTGGATCGGTGATTGCTGCACTCCAGTGGCTCCATCCTCTCCCTCTATCCCAACTCACCTGCTAGGAATTAAGTCCAAGCACGAGGCACTCTTCTGCAGTCTTTGGAGGTGTTTGAATGCAGAATTTCAGTGCATCAGGGAGCCCATTCGTGTCTTGGTGCTGTTTCCCAGATTCTCACAGAATTGGGATTCTCAGTGTGAGATTCTGAGAATCTCACAGATTCTCTCAGTGAGTCTGTGTCAGTCCAGCGTGCAGAGAGCATGTTCTCAAAGCCAATAAATTATCTCCTCTCAAGCCCCCTTTTTTTGTCCAGAAAATGTGAGTCCTGTATAACAGGGTCTGAAACGTTTCAAGCATGTTTCTAGGGATGGCCTGTGTAGCATAATCGTTCACCAACCTGTTCCTATGGTTCTTTGCTCGGGTTATTGTATGGTGTTTTCATCATTGCTGTAGGAGTTATGTTGTTAAACTGCACTTTCCAGTTTTATTGTCATCATCCTCTTCTTGTTGAGCTTAGTTTTACGATGGACTGCCCGAATAAGCGGAAACACCTACTCTGTTTTCTTCTATAACACACTCCTGACACAGCCTTTACTTTTGTAAACCTGCATCTGTAAAGGTTCCGGGTTATAAACTTGAGTGCCCGACATCCTCAGAGAGTATCTGCACAACCAAACACGTGGGACCTGGATAAGAAGGAGCACTCAGTAGGAGTTCAGGTGCAGAGCACCACTAGGAAGGAACAACAGGGGTATCAGGGGTATTTTTTTTTACCTTCACCAGCATATATAATATTATTGCAGCTGAGTCACACGTTATCGGGATTTTGCAGGTAACCCACAGCACAGACTCAGAAATAAAGCTGTTGCTCATTCAGCTCTGCTTCTCTCCCATATTTAAGTGGTTGAAGTTTTCCCCTGCAGTACCAATGAAAAAAATGACTTGAAGGAACAATACTTGTAGCAGTTTTCCCTTCCTACTAAGTGCTAATCCATAGGGTATCTCCTTGGCAAAAAAGAGCCAAATATCAGCCTGAGCTTCCAAACACAGCCAACTGCGCATTAACAACAAAGCTAAACGCCTGTTAGGTCTGATCCAGGACTCTTTTTAATTCCTTGGAAAAGACTCCCATTCAGATGTGAGAGCAATTGTAAGGGATTTCACCCCGCAAAGGCATAGGAAGAGCCCTTTATGAGAGCAGTTATCTGGGCTAAGCTGATACCTGTTTGATTTTTGGAAGGATGTAAGGTCAACTTTGCCTAACAACCAGCTGTAAAACTGGCAGAAAAAGAGAAGCGGCAGCTCAATTGCAAACATCACACTGAGTATTATGTTTTGGGTAAATAAGTATAGAAAAGAATAAGTGGAAATCTTCCTCTAATAGGAAAACACATCAATGATACTGTAATTAGAACCAACATTATTCAACTGCAATAAAGTATTTATTTTACTGTGATTACAACAGTTGTTTATTCCTGGGAGCTGTATCCAGAAGCAGAATATCCAGACTGGATATCCAGCAGAATATCAGCAGCTGTCTGAAATAAGTTTGTTAAATCTATGCTTAGTGGCTCAGTAGATACTTGTCAGTATTGAGTCTCAAGGCAACGGATTGGGCAATTCCACCAGTCCAGCTGGGTCATAGCACTGTTACAGTCCTGTCCTCCAAGTGGGTACCTGGGTAGTCATGAAAAAAAACCTCCAAAAACCAAACAAACAAAAAAACCCAACCAAATGAAAAAAAAAAAGCAACCAAAAACCCCAAACTAGCTCAGGCAGTACAGAGAGAACAAGGCAGAAGGGCGGTACAGCTGCATACAAAATTAATCTTTCCAAGCAGTGCCATGGTCCTGCCATACATGTGGAAGTGACAGATAGATTTTATCCCAGAAATGAAACTTAGTAGTCTGGGTGTGTTTTCAGGGCTTTAACGAAAAGAGTGGATTCTTTAAAAGATGTGTTTATATACTGGCTTTCGATCTAGAACAATAAACACTCTACCAACACTGGGGCATTCTCCTTCCAGCTATTTAAATGTTCCCAAACTAAACATACAGTTCAGTTCATTCCTGTGCTTTGTCATCAGGAGAAAATGATCAACTCCTGCAGCAAAGCCAAGTTTACAGCTTGACTCATGAGGCTGATCCCAGGCAACTTGTTACCTCCTGTTCAGTAGACCTTCCTAGGAGGCAGCAGCTGAGGAGGACACAGTGTCTGGACAGACTGTCCAAGGATCTCTGCCAGGGAAGGGAGAGGGCAGGTATCTCTGCTTCATAGGCTCCTGCCTGACATCTGGAGGTCCTGATAACCCCCAGGCATTCAGAATATTCAGAAACATTTACCAGGATGTTGGACATAAATTAACAGTGTAATTAAAAGTTGTGGATTAGTTCTGAGGTTCCACATGGATGAAAGGGAAATTAGTCTTCCTGTGTTCTCCCTGTCTGCCCTGCTGCAGGGCTGGTGACTGGGCTGGTCACTCTGGGCCTTGTCCTTTGTGCCCAAAACGAGTGGAGAGGCGATGCCAGCTCTGCCTGTTGCTTTGACAAGATCTGAGTGTGCTGGTTCTGGCACCAGCACTGTGCTTGCCAGCACTCAACTACATAGAGGGAGATGCTGGGAGGTGATGCAGGGTTGTGTTGGGACATTTCTGCCACAGCCATCCTGGCCACCGGTGGGGTCCTTGATCTCTTGTGACATATCAGACTTGTAGCTTTTGGTTTCTTGCTGTAAATCCAAAGCTCTCACAAGGAAACACTCTGTGGCTGGGTGTGTGCCTGCAACCGAGGTGCTGCTGGGAATCCCGGTGTGGCTTCCCCCTGTCAGATGTGCTGTGTTCTTCCCAGAGACCCTGTGCTATCATCCTGGCCTTCAGGGAGAAGCTGAGCATGGGACAGAAAGTGCAGTCTTCTGGGCTGCATGGAAAGCCTCTGGTAGAGCAGCGAGCTGAACTGAGGTCTTCCAAGAAGCAGCCCGTGGCACGTGCCATTGGTGTTTTGGCACTGGGGCAGTCTTTGGGATAAGCTGCAGGTTGTCCTGAATTGGTTCCCATTGCCTGCAAGTAGCAGGCACCAGCTCTGGCACTTGCTCGTTGTTTTGAGTGCTGTTAGGTGGGATGCTGCGGGGGGGACGCAAGCCAATACTTTGTATGAAAATATTTAGAAAGAGATAAGAAGAACCTGCTTTTCATCTAGTCTCATTCTTCCCTGCCAGCCTGTGCTTTCTTTCAGCTCAGGAGACTGAAATCTTCTGTTCTCTTGTAAAAAGAAGTCACTCAGTGAGCAGAGGAGCTAATGAAGCCTGGCTTGTAATGTCTCTCTCTCATGTGGATCCTCTGATATCTTACAAAGGATAAGCTTTATTAGCTTTTCCTGAAGTGGGACAGCAGTAGGGTCCCTCTCCTCTCCCCCACCGCCTTCTTTTCAAACTCTGAAGAGTTTCCGTATCTTTTGACCTTGATACTGGACAGCAGGGGTGAATTGAACACCCTTTTTGTATGAGAGCACAAACACATGCATTATTTCAGACTCCCATGACTGCAGTCTGTGGGTGTCTCATTTCTGTCAGAAGTCAGGCTAAAAATAAAACAAACAAATCCCCTGAAATTAAAAAGAAGCACTGGTGTTCGGATGACTTTATGGTATGAACTGGGGAATTGTCTAAAAAGGTTCAAAATAATAATACTGGCTAAGCTGAATTCCACCCACTCATAGCAAAAGGAGTCGATACTTTATTAGAAGAGTGGGATGTTGCTCCTGAAACTTATGTATCTGTTAACACAGATACAAGACAACCTTCTCTGTTTAGTGTCAGCTTTCCATTTTTTTATCATTAGAATTAGTGAGGGAGGAAAAAAGTGGTTCATCCCTACCACTAACAGGCGATGGGAAATAAGAGAAGCTGAGTGGGTTAAAATCAATGCTGGATTCAAACATCAAATTTTCCTTATCAGGTTGTCACAAGCACAATCATATTTAAATTCAGCTGCTTGGGTAATACCCAAAAGCTATCATTGCACTAATGCAATTATGATAGTGCATCAATTGCTGTAAATCACAAAGCTATAGATAGGGTGTAGTTGTCATGTTCTTTGTGATTAAAAGATGTAGAATCTCTAATCACTGCAACAAGGGAGGCTGTCATCGATAAAGGGAATCTGGAGCTGAAGAACAGTATTGATCATGACAAGGAATTTGCAAACTCTATTTTTCTGTATTTGCACACTTTGAACAGCCTTCCAGGGCACAATGTCAGCTTCACATCCACCCCCAGGTGGGGTACCCTGGGCTGGGTTACTAAATGAATGTGTTAATGTCTGTCTTGCTCTGGTTCTCTAGCAAAAGGACATTGAGGAGATACTAATTTTTTTAGTAATTTCTTGTCCAAAAGGACATGCTATTTGGTAGATCAGAATCAGAAATGGTATATTGTATTTCCATCTTGGAGGGAGTAATGGCCATTCCCCTCATAGTCTCACATCATGCTGGTGGTGGGGTCTTGGTCCCCCACAGTTGCACTGGTGCCAAACCAGTCTGAGCTCTGTGCAGCTGGCAGGGACTCTGTGCAGAGCCCACAGCATGGCCCCTGTGCTGGGCCCAGGCACAGCATGAACCAGTGGCTTTAAATACCTCCTTAAACTTTTTTACAAATGAGATGACTTCTCTACCTGCAACTGAGAGTCAGACCTTCCCATATTCCAAGATGTCAGTGGTTATCATCTGTGTTCTTCTTTAAAAAAACCCAAATAAACAAACAACACCCACACACACACACAATGACTGTTCCAAAATAATTTATGGCCATTATTCATAAATTATTTACATTCAAACTGTAGAATTGTAGGCAAAAAATGAGTATTAAATGACCAAGTATGGTGAAAATGGAAAGACAGTGCTGGATTGTCAGGCTGCTTGGTTGTTTTTCATGCACTTGGCTGTTTGTCTGCTTTTCTGTCAATCTCCATGGATCAACATTCGAACAATTTACGTGATTTTTTGATTAGTATGTAGCATGTGGTTTGAAAGCTTTTATACATTTATAGCTTTCCCCCACAGTGACATAGTTCCTTGTATTGGTCTGCCTGCATGTGGATGTGTGTATGTACACAATATCTGCACGTAAATGGTTTTAAACTAATATTCTTTGTATAGAAATACTATACCCTCATGTTGCAATTTCTCTGGTTTTCACCACTCTCTTCTTTATGCTTGGGTGGTCATATTTTGAAATTTCCCCAGGACCAGTTTTTCATGCAGTCACGTTTCTCATCACATCTGAAGGATGTTGTGCTTCGCATGGTAATTAGGTCCTCTTTGTTTCATCTGCTGAACCGCTCTCTGTTACTTCCTGCAGCACGCTCACGACTGGAGGCTATTGCTGAAATGTTAGAGCAGTGGAGATTCTCTAGGAGTAAACAGCTTCATGTGAACTTGGAACTTGCCTTTTTTTTTTTTAATGCTGATTTACATCCTGTGTAAACCTTGTGCAATTATATTTATCCTTCTTGCTTTCTCAGAGTAATGCCATTTATTGAAATAATTTATTATTGCATTGTGTGGCTAGTGGGTGTGTATGGAAATTATCTGAGTATTTACAAATACGTGTGACTTTATATATAAAAACACATAAGTATCTATCTCCCCAAGGCTTGAAAATGCTGATGGCTTAGCTGGGAGTGCAAGTTGCTGTCAGGCTTTGCAGAGTTCATGCTTTCATGGCTGAAAAGAAAGCTCTGATTGTTAGTTTTTCTGGCCCTGTGTGAGGACAAGCAGAGGGTGGCTTTGGGCTGTGTTTGGTGTTCGGGGGGCTGAGCAGGGCCTGGACAGGGTGGGAGTTTGTTGTGGATGGCGGGACAGGGACCCACACGTGGCACAGCAGGGACCGGAATCCTGCACTCCTGCGAGCCTGGCCACGCCACTCTCTGAGAAGGGAGTTTCTTCCAGCAGAATTTTATTACCTCCCTTCTAGCTGTCAAGCCGCAGAAGAGAATCAAGTCCTAAGTTTTTAGCCTTTGTTGTTTAGAGGAAAATGTTCCAAACCTGCATGACCTCTTTGGCTGGTGTGGTCAGCTCCTGCACCTGGGGGCTGGCAGGTTGCTCCAGCTGGAGCCAAAGGGCAGTTTGGTGGAGGCGGCTCAGGTTGTGCTGCTGTGCTGGCAAACCCTGATGGGGCTGGGGAAGGCAACAGAAACCGGGTCAGGTTTGCCCTGAGGCTGCTAGGGAACCCCTGCCTGGGGTCCCTGCAGAGAGACATCCAGGGCAGGAGCACTGGAAATGCCTACAGTCATCTCAAGAAATGCAAAGTGATCCAGTAACTGACCCTGAATTCCCTCTGAGTCGGTACAAAGCTCTGGAATGCCTTTTTGCAAAACATATCCCAGTGTTGTTGTACCGGGACCCGTCACGCTGTCTGGGTTGCTGCCTGCTGGAGGGGTGGATGGGCAGGAGCTCTCCAAGCAGCTCATGGTGGGCAGGGCAGGAGTGTTTTTCACCCTGGTAGGTTCAATCTGTGCTGGGTATGCTGCTGGCTCAAGGGATGCAGATAGGTTTGGGAGAGATGTGGACAGTGATGATAGACAGCAAATGTTTTTGCCAACACATGGGATTGCTACTGGTTGGTTTTCTTTTCTTTTCGTCTTGCAATTAATAGTGCTGTGGTTACTCTGATTATAATGGTTGCATATCTCTTTAAGTGGTATCTAGATGGAGGTTTACATGGCATTTTTTCCTTGTTTGTGTGTTCTGCCAGCATATTAAGAAAGTCTCTAAAATAATATTACCAAACATCAAGTAAAATCCTGTCTCCTGAAGGGCTGATGAGATCATATGCGTATGACTGTGTGTTATCTTGCGCTGACACATGGAATTAAGTCTTGGACTATCCTCACCTAGGAAGACATCATTCTGCCAGCTTTTTCTCTCTTCTGGCCATTTCGGATACAATGGCTTTTTTCCCTTCAGCCAGTTAAAGCAGGGATGTTGTCTGGAAAAGCCAATGAGAAAAATTTGGCAGTTTGATAATTTCTGAGTTTCTTCATTTTCATTTTGCTGAGCTTCCTGGTTGCACACAAACAGAATCATTTGTGTCAAAACACCGCACACACGTTTAACCCTGCAACAATTCTGTGATTTTAATAAACTGAGTTGTATGTGGAAGGGAAACTGGATTTTCTATTATCCTGCTGGCAAAGCTGCTGCTGAGGAAAGCCTGAAATTGAGCCATTCAGCTCTGCAACTTGGGGGACACGGTTTCTACCACATAAGATCAAATTTAGCAGCACTGCCACTACTCTTAATATTGTTTTATTTTATTTGGTTTTAAAAATTCTAGGGTATTGTGACAATCAGGGGCAGACATTTAGGCATTTCCCTAACTGACTTTTTCATTTACTAAAACAAATTATGTATTGTTCCTTTCCAGAGCTCTTGCCATTATTCTGTTCATATCCTTAATGAAAGTGGTTTAACAGGTTGAAATCAGTAGGAGACTCCTCTATTTTTATCACAGTCAAGTTTTTTAAAAATCATCAAATGATTTCTAATTTTCATCTTTCTGTAAAGTTTTTAAAATATTGTTTTAAGTCCAAATCAAAGCAATTCCCCTTCCTCCCTCCAATTCAAAATTATCGTTAGGCAACAAATTGCTCATTGTCTGGCTTAACATGAGTGGTTGGCTCTCGATCTTGCATTCAGATCCCCAAGTCACTGTCTGATGGGGAATTTATTTCCCATCTGTTTCCATTTCTACACTGTGAGTTCAGCCTGGCACATGAGCTGCTGAACACTTGTGGAGTTTGTGATCCATGTTTAATTCACCTAACTCTCGGTTTTTAACTGAGACTCCCCAGTTAAGCAGAGTGGTGACCCTGGCTTCTCTCTGCAGTCAGTGCAGGAGTGGGTTCACCCAGGAGGTGACTGCCCATGGAAGATCTCAATTAAATGCCTAAAGAATAACTTCACTAAGATCAAACTGCTGTGTGCTTTAAGCAGTTCCACTAAAAGAAACCTTGTTGGCTTACAGAGGCGTGCTGATAATGGGCTCATTGGCTTGTTAGGTCAGTGAGCAAACGGATGCTGGAGGTCCTTGGGGCTTAAGTACCAAGACAGCAGCATTGTATTTCTGGGGAGATCGTGCATTTCAAGGGTGTGATGTGAGACATGAGACTACAAAGTCATCCCCAAGCTGCATTTATTCCCCTGAAATGCTCAGTGTGTCAGACCTGATTTCAGTTACAAAATGGAAATATAATAGATAAAAAAGGTCAAACCATTTATTGAGGATTGACATTTACAGCAGTCAGGAATCTCCAGTCATATACAGCTTTGTGTATATATGTCAGTCCTATATGACACTGTCCTGCTGAGGATCTCCAAACCACAGCTTTCCTGGCATAACTAGGTGGTGGCAAGTCATCTGTTGCTTATTGTGTTTATACAGATGCCTAAACACAGAAATGCAGAGTTAATTAACTTGCCCAAAGCTGCAGTGCACATCTAGCAAAATGAAAATACAAATTCCCAAATCTTGTGGTTTCAGAATTATTTTTTTCTTCTACTTCAATAAATTTTGTCAGAACATTTTTGTGAAATGAAACTGAAATTAACTGTTTTCATTGAAAGCTGAGTATTCGACCACCCATGTCCTTGATCCCATTGCATGTAATAGCAGTTGTGTGTTGGAGCATTGACAGTGTTTGTGGATTGAGTGGAGTGCAGGAAAACAGACTGAAGGTAATAGCCCAGACTGGGATCCAGAGAGCAAATGTGTTACACCCAGGACCTGGACACAACCAGCTACAGCAGCAGTCACACTGTGTGTGAGAAATAACACTAGCAGCAGTGCAGAGAGCAGTAGATGAGCTTTGCCATTAAGATCTAAGTAGAAGGAAAGGGAAGGAGAAAATCATAAACCCTCAGTTCCATGCACATACACCCGTGTGCACGTGCGGAGCAGGGGAGCCACCTCAGATAGGCTGGCAGCAGCGAAGTAATTAAAGGTGCTGAAGCAGTAAGTGCCAAGACATCCTCTCCAAGGGTACAGAAGGTTTGCTAATGTCACTGCTGCTGTCCCAAAGGTATCGTGCAATTCTGGTATTTGTCTCCGATGCCCTTTGTGAGATTTGCATTGCCTGGGAGCTAGTCTGTTTTCTCCTTGCCTTAATGGTCTGACTTTGAGAGCTGAGCCTTGAGATCATTGCGCCTCAAGGAGACCCAACACACCCCAGTTAATGTGGTCCTCAGGGCTGTTTTGTTCCCATTGCTCATGCATTGCTGCCGCATTATTTCTCAGTGCTTTGAATTAACGGGCTAATATCCTGGCACTAAGGATTTAAGGGACCTTGTGCAGATAAAGACAGTATAATTTATAGAGCAAATACAACAGTAGTCTTGAAAAGATTGATAAAATGACCTATCATTGCCTAAGAGGTATTAGATCTCAGGTTCCCTTTTCCCCGTTCATGCTCCTGCATAGGAAGCATTTTAGCCTCTCGGTAAGATACCAAGAAGTCTAGTCAACCCCAGCTTCAAAAATGAAGAAAAAAGATGTTTAGATTTTAGTGAAATGTGTCTTCCACGTTAACTCAAATACTTGTTTAGATAGCTTTTGAGATTAGTCTAAGAATAATAAAGTGTTATTTATAGAGAACTTCCTGGCCAAAGACCTCTGGGCAGCTCCAGAATACCAGAACCAAGGATTTACAGCCCACTGACTACTTAAAATGGTGATGTTATTTTCAGATTCAAAATTTCAGATTCCTTTTCCCTTTAAGACAGCCTTTTGGTGAAGAGAAAAAGCTGTCTACCAATCCTTCGCATTCTGGAGTTACTCTTGGTAGTGTGATACACATGGATCAGTTTATTTAGCTTGATTTTGGAGTTTTAACAGATCTGCATGATGTCTTCTGTGCAGTTTTGTGTCTGCTTATGGCACCAGTCAGGATAAGTGGAGGGATGGGATTTGCCCTGGCTGCTGTAGGGGATTTTCCTAGTGTGTCCCCAGTCTCCTAATAAATCAGTGTCCGTTTCTGATGGGATCCGGCAGCAGGTCAGCATCCTTAGGTAAAGAAAGGTTTCCTGAAGTGAGCAGCAGTCACAGAAAGTAAATTAATGGAAGCCGGCATCTGCTGATCTCTTTGACAATAAGGAATTCCGCTGCCAACATTTAGAAACCATTGGAAATGGTCTCCATTGGAAACCAGATTTCGACTTTCTGCCCTGGGCTGCCAGAAGTGTTTCAGCATAAAATGCTAAAGTAAGTTGAACTTTCAATTATAATTTCAATGACTGTCTAGTGAAATGGATTAATGCTCTGGCACTGCACCTTTGAGGCTTTGGCTCGAATCTTGCAGGATAAAAATCTGTCTGCTTTGACAGTTGAAAAGGTCAGAAGTGAAATAATGTCAGGTGGTCTTAGCCCAATTCAATGTCTCGATTAAGAAGTAGATGTAAGAGTTGTTGATGTGGGATATCATATCAGATCCTTTGCAAAAATATAAACATTTTTATTTACATTTTGTCATCAGAATTAGATGCTGACAGCTGCATTTGGGAGAGGTGGAGCTTAGCTCACACTTCAGGAACACTGGATTGCAAAGTGAACAAAATGCCACACATCTTAAGCGCAAAAGCTTGATTTCAATCAACTGGAAATTGATTTCCTGATATTTGACTGTGTCAAGCATAGTTCACGTAAATATTTTTAAGGTTTAATTTGGGATTTTTTATTATCTGAGAGTGTATAGAAAGACGATGTTTTTCTCCCTGTTCAGGCGGGGCAAGAGACCTCTTCAATTTACTTTTTGAAGCTGCTGCAATTCAAGTCCTAAGCTTATTATATAGAATTGTGGTTAAGGAGTAAAATACGGATATTTGCAGAATGTATTTTTGTCTTATTTGAATACATACTTATATCATTTTATATGATGATAATATGTAAATATAAATTGCTTCTCCAGACATCCCTGCAGAAAGGTCACTATGCAAAAATTTTTAGCAATAGTAATGGAAATTTCTCTTGGGGAAAAAGGAACAACTGCAGGCATGGGGCCATGTGTCTCAGCAATGGGAATGGTGGCTACCAGAGCTGCAGAACACCTTTGCTGCCTTGGGTCTGTCCCAGCCTCACTCGTCCCCAGCCCTTCTCACATGTCAGGCAGCCTTGGCACTGCTCTGCCAAGTGAAGTCACAGATTTTCTTTGCTTATTTCAATAAGAAACACAGGCACAGCAGAGTGAGGATTGAAAATCAGCTGTCATGGTATGCTACATAAATTGCCCAGTTTTGGTTGGTAATCAATTTCAGATGATTAAATAAATGAGCACTTTTGTCCTGTTCAATGCTGGTGGCATCTTTGTTTTATTTAATTCCCTGTTCCCTCTGTGTGTATGTGGGGTGTCGTGGGGTTTTTTCAAGTTGTGTTTCCATCTTGTGGCAAAGGAACCACAGTCTCCATGTGAACATGATGCAGTGCAAGAAATGATGGAACTGTACATATGTTGCAAAGATTAATTGGCATTCAGTTAGGGCCCATAAAGCATGGCATGCCATGCGTTATCCTCTGCTTTGCCTTCAGTGTACAGTGTGGTTCGGTTCACAGGGTGGGCACAGACTGACAAAAGGCTATTTCTGAAGTGTAACATACACCTTTTAATAGGCTGATCTTGCCAGTTACAAAACCCTCGCAGAGCTTCGGGGATTCACATACACCTTAATGTGGGGCAGTCGTAACACGATCTTGCTTTGCTCTGCTGAGATCTACTAAGTGGGACCCCAGGGACCATTGAAACCACAGAATTATCTTTTATTTGTTCTATAGATTTTTCTGACCAAAAAAAAAAAAAAAAGAATAAAAAATAAAAAATTGCAATCCATCACCGTGTTCACCCTTCAGAGACACGGAGTTCAGTTGTGGCGGTTGTGGTGCTGCCACGGTGGGTGCCGGGCTCGGCAGAGGCCAAACCCCCTGAGTGCAAACCCTTATTTATAACAGAACAAAGTGGTGATTTTGCCTCTATCGGCTCAAATATGGGACCATTTCCCCAGTAATAAAACTATTACTCTGTAACTGTTTACTTATCAGGAGACCATTATGTGATTGATGACCTGAAAATGGAGGTTATCTTTCAATTCATTTGAAATGCAAACTGACGAGAAAATCTATAGTTATTGCTGCGTATTTTTAAGCAAAATCAGGCACCTACATTGACTTCCTATTTACATTTCTTTGAGAAGAAAAATCGCATAAAAGCTATCAAGAAACACATTTCACAGCAGGCAAATTAATTGGTTTTACTGTATTTGAATGGAGGGTTTGTCAAATAAAACATGCCATGACAGTTAATAGTGTCATTTAGAGGCAGAAAATTATTGGCTTATTTGTTATTGGATAAAAGGAAGGCAAACACTTTGTATTAGGAAGTTTTAATGTGTTTAAAATCCTCATTAGGGATTTATGGACATTCTTGCTTAGCATAGCGCCTCATTAATTTGAGGCTAAACAGTTACTTCTGTGTTTCAATTCCAATTTTTTTTCCCCTTTTCTTTAATTAGATCTCGCATTAGAGTTTGGTCGCTACACCACTGGAGATGTAGAATTAATTAATGTGATTTATAAATCTAATGGAAGTGAGTTATTCTTAGATATCTTTTCATTTTAGTGAGCGGTTTAACTGCACACAGCATAAGTGCACACAGATCTGAGAGATTTGGGGAGCTCAGGAAAAGTATGCGGCTTCTGCATTGAATACATTTAGCAGCATCCCTTGGCATTAATAGATCAAAGCATTTTAATTAGAAATGTAACTAAAAGAGACACCAGAAAGATCCCATTCGAAATCAGATTTTCTTTGTTCTAAGTTCTGTACTGTCCAAAAAGTGTTATTTTAGTTCCCCTTTTGTATAATAACCATGACATTCCGTGGCAGCTGGAAAATGTGTGTGTTTTACTATTTAATGAACATAAGATCTGGTGCTTTATGTAGTCTGGATTTGGATGCAATCACAATAATGAAAATCATTAATTGTAATATTTTGGTAATATTGATAAAAGGAAAATAGCTTTTATTTCATATAAGAATTTCATTTATTTGATTGAAGTTTATGTTAAAAATTTGTGTAGTCTACTTATGCTAACAGGTAGTGTTGGTATTTAAACATTAACATATTTCAAAATACATATGTTTTGTTTCCCCTGGTGCAGGAACCATGTCCTTGCCCTTTGAATTCTGGCCCTCTATTTTGAAGACAATCTGAGGACACGATTTACAAGTTGTGACTGTGATGGAAGGATATGTGAAAACAACTAATTTGCAAACAGGCTCTGAGCAATTAATTTGGGTCCCAGCACTGGCCTTGCAGCTGTGCAAACTGCTGTACAAATTATACCCAGGAGTACATTTTTCTGTGAGGACATTCATACCTGCGTTAAAAAAAAAGCAACGGAATAGGTAACAAACACAGCTACCCACGGTATCCTTGTAGCCACAGTAAAGGTACTGTCAGATGTAAATATATCTTTAAAGAGGTTCCTCTTTTAAACCTCCAAAGAAATGTTACGGTCTGAATTCATGGAGTCAAATAATGCTTCAGGTTACACTGATGCAACTTCACTGACATCAGCGGAGTTTTAGTTGTGTCACAAAGGCCACAGTCTGACCTGACGACTTTGCTACTATTTTAGCAGGAATTTATACAACTCCTGCCTGGTGCTGCTCTCGTGCTGGCACGTACTGGGAGCAGACACCACATTCCACTAATGTGAAATAGATTTAAAGGAGATCCAGCTCCAAGTTACATTAAATTTGGGCAGCCATGTCTGTATAGTAAAGGGCTTTTGCATAATTTCCAAGAGGTTCTTCTCAATGGGTTACACTGAGAATAAATATGGTGTCTAATTTACATCCCCTTTACTGAGGGCAAATAGACTTGGAAGCCAAGCTCCCTTCATGTGTACGCCTTCTATAGTGCTACATTGTCTTTGGAGAAGTTACAGTTCATTCACAGTGGCAAAAGGAAGACAAGAAGCAGACACTTGATCATTATTTCTGCCACATCATATATCTCACCGCACCAGAGAGTTGCATAGTCTGTTAGTCAGGCTTTGATGTTTCAAGTGGACAAGTGCACGGTGGCATTTTAGGTCATGGAGCCTTTTATCATCTCTTTAATGGAAATGTATAAGGTAATCTGTTCCAGAATAAGGTGAAGATGCCAAGGCACATAAGAAAATGCACTTATTTTATGCAGGCATTGGTGGAGAAGGAACAGAGAGGAAGGAAGGAAGAAAGTTTGACATTCCAGATTTTCTTGCTCTTTTGTCAGCGTTAAATGGTTGCAATAGCCTTTATGCAAGCCAGTGTTTTGGTCACAAATTAAGTACTGCAAACGCTGCTTTTGATAGGGCCTGGCTTAATAGTGACATTATCAGTTACTCTGGTATTATCGTTATGACAAGTTTCTAAAATACTGCATTCAGAATATTCTATAAGTAAAATGTGCAGCCTTACCTACATTAAAAAACTCCCGGGAGACCTTGAAGTGAGAGATCACTTTATCAGACCTCTCTCTATTAGAGCTTGGCAATTTACTGCATGAAAATAATGGTGAACCATTGAGTATAAATTGAACATCAGCATATTGTGCTTTCATGGACAACTATTTCATAGTGATCAACATTGAAATGGTATTGTTAAAAGAAAACATCAAAGAAATGAAAAAGAAAAAAGGGGCTAAATACAGTACACACTGGGAAGAAGAAGAAAAATATAATTGTCACATCCAGGTCAGTCTGGCTTAAAAGTTGTTGTAGCAGAACTAAATGGCAGTGAAAAAACATCTTTGCAGTTGGGCTTGCCTGGACTGGGAGGTCGTTGCAAGCTGAGATCTTTGCAGAGAAATCGAACTGTAATTCCTTCCGATCTGTGGGCTGGTCACCCCAGCTGGAGTGATTGCCCTGGCTTGTCTGGCTCTTGGGTGACTGGAGAGAGCCATATTAGAGTCGCTGGCTTTTGTATGTAACTGAACGTGCCATTTGTGGGGAGCTTTGGCTTCTGAACTAGAGGCCTTTTGGGAAGTTCTCTAAAATTGATGTGAGTCTGATTCAGTCACATTTTGGACCACACTAGTAAGTTGTTTTTCCTAGCTAATGTGCTTTACTCTAGGGGAAAGGCATTAACTTCTCCATCCAGCACTGGAAGAGCAGCTCTGACTGCAGGCCAGGCTGTCTCAGCTTAACAAATGAATTAACTTGCTCCTTAAAACTTTTTTGTGTTTTCATGTTCTACAGTAAATGCATATTTTGTACAACTGCTTCTGCAGTATTTGTATTAAGGAGGAATAGAGGATCAGCTCTCTGTATTTTTTCAGGCAATAATTTTTCTCTATGTCCTAATTTTTATATATGTAAAAAGCATAATTTTTCACAGACTTTTTAATAAGCCCCAGGAGATATTTTGGGGGTAAAAATAATGGGAAATGCAGTCTTCTTGTGGTATTTTGTTTCCAGGATGATGGAGACACTAAAAGAAAACAGTGCATATACATTATTTGGGACCCACAAATGGTTCCATTGAGAATGAATAACCCAGTGAAAAAGTCATACATGTATATGAATACCAAGGGAGAAATTTTGGGGTTTGAGGGGGTTTGGTTTTTTTTTTTTTAATTAACACCATATTTGACTTCATTCAGTTTCCTCCAAAACACAAACATACAGCATTAATATATGTTGGTGGTATATCCATGAATATCGAATACACCAGACAAAACTTAACATCAGGTTGCAATATTCATTCCTTGCTCTTTTGCTGCTCCTGTTCTTACACGTTTGCACTAAAGCTGGTAAGGAAGAGCCAAGATCCTCCCAGCCAGTGAGATCAGTGGACATGTATTTCAGGGGTCTTTAATGTGAGTGAGCCTTTTTGGACAAAATATTAATGGGAGAGGAAACAGAAGCATGAGCTGTGCAACAACCCGGGGAGGTTTGGGCAGTGAGCTCTGAACAGAGGGGTGAACCTTATTGCAGTGAATGCAGAGCAGTCTTTCTCAGGAGGAGAAATGTGTGGCCATCTGGCAGCTGAGGGGAATGTTGGGGATGACTGAAGAGGGGAAGAGAAGCCTCAGCCTGCAAGGAAATACTGATGGCAATGGAAGGAAAGCTGGTGTTGGAAGGCCACGGATGCACGCTGTATTCAAATACAGTGAGTTCTTAGACTTGCAGTGAGCGTATCGCAAAAATTGAATCATTGCTTCACAGAGGTTGGAGAGATGTTTCAAAGGTCATCTAGTCCAACACCTTGTATCTGAACACTCTGCACTGCCCGATCCAGTTCCCACTTGTGTTAGAAAAGCCAAGCACCCTCTGTTAATGGGAAGCCTGGCAGGAGCTGAAGGCATTCCCAGGACAAGGGTTCTGCTGACTGTCCTAGTTTTGATTTTTCTGGCTTCCTGAGTGTTTTCCTCTTATCACTGTGATGCACACTGGAAATGATTAATCAAGGCTCATGCACAGGATCTTTTCTTGCTGGCAAATGAAAAATCAATTTGTGTTCGAAGGAGTAAACAGTAGTATGAGCTTCATCTCCTCAGAGTCAAAATGGATTCCTTGATAAAGGAGATGACAAGGAAAGCTGAGCTCTTGATGTATCTGCACATAGGTGCTCATATGCAAGAAATGAGAACGGGTTCTTACTTTAATTTTACATGTGACACTTATCTTCTCAATAAAACAAAGATAGGAAGAAGAGATTACTTGTTGAATGCCAATCATGCATCAATAAAACCAGGGGGATTGTTCATGAACAGTTTATCCAGATGAAAATGTAGTTGGTCAGTCCTGGCAAAGACATTATTCATTGTGTATTTCTGCTTTATGGCACTACATTTGAATTTTCAGAACTATTCTGACAAGTCTCTTGGAAGATTGTGTTGCTAACGTTTCTGAGAAATGTCTGCTGTCGGATGTAAATTACGAGGAAAACTGTCTTTATATGATTTTTCTGTGCCGCAGAAACAAAATCTGATCTTATGCAGGTTATAAATTGTCTGGGAGGTAAAAGTGGTCAAGGAACTGTTGAATGAATAAATGGAAGGTTAGATCAACATGACTCATCAGATATTGTAGCCATTTACCCAATGTCATTTGATCTGCATATTATTACAGGCTTCTATTTCCTCCCTCTTAGATTTCTGCCCTTCTTCTCTCCTTTTAAAGCTCAGCACTGAGCTGCCCAAACCTGCATTAGAGCTCTGGTTCCACATCATTTAAGCTCTCTTCTCTCTCCTATGAGACTGCAAAGTGAAGAGAGCCTTGGAATACTGGCTTGTATTAGGTGGAATATGTTGACCATCTGACCTTTTTTTAGTTTTTAGCAAGCAGTATTTAAAAGTAAACACAAAGCGTTTTGATGCAGAGGAGGTTTGCCAGATTAAAAGAAAATTGGAAGACAAGTTCAGTGTAGCATGTAGCTGTTGTGAAATCTTCTTGCTTTGATTGAAGCTTTGTTACCTCAGTACATCTGTCTACAGCTTATGTAGCACTCACTGGTTTTCAGTCTGGGGTTTGTGAATGCACTGCCAGCCGAGAGAAGAGCTCCTCATGTGAATTGCCACCACTTGGTCTTGCAGAAGCCAAATTCCTGGAATCTGTCCTTCCAGCTGAGTTAGACCATGCTGCTCACAGAGGAACAAAAGCAGCAACAGCCTGCACAAGTGCAAGCTGTGCCCTCCTTTTTAGACTCTGGTTACTGATGAAAGCTGAAGAGCTGAGTGGAAGTGGGGAGTGTGTTCAATCACATAATGGGTCCCAAAATGCTTGATTTTTATTGGATTGGGGAAGTAGTACTATGGGGTGAATGGACTAAACTACAAGAGGAATGTGGCAGTTTATTAATGGCAATTCTAATAAGAATTTGTTATAGTACCAGCACTTGGTGGTGAATATTGTATCTGCTCTGTTTCGTTCTGTCCTGATGAATCTGTGCTTGGATGCCATGGTGTGCCATGTGGGCCTGCTCGCACTTGTTAGCTGCGCACAAGTGTTTATGGGCAATTAAACTTGCAATTTTTGATTCACACTTTGAAAGGTTGAGAGGCTGTTTTATCCTTTTTTTTTTTTCCATGATAGACTAAGTTTCTAGTAGATCTGTGCCTTTCAAGTGCAACTGCAGCATGAATTTAGAAAAATTATCTCATTTCTTTAGAAATCCATTAATAGTAATGTACTGAAAGACTCTTACATTGATCTTCTTTCTGATAACCATGTTGTAATAATTATTCTTTTAGTGTTTGCATCAATCTAAATGTTTTCCTCTTTGTGCTAGCTCCCACTTGGATCTCCCTATATGACAATCACAGCACTTTGACATCTTGCGTTACTTTAATACCAGTGATTCAAAACAAAGCAATGCCAAAGGGAACAAAAGTTCTGTCAAACCATTAAAATCTTCTTTTCCATTAACACAATTAAATTGATGCATGAGCATTTAAAGTTATTAGCAAGTGCTGCCAGCAGAAGCTGGTTGTGATTGCATAATATATAGTGGGCTTTATTAAAGTAGAATGGTATGTTTATTGTTATTATCATCATTAGTTGTGAAGTTACATAAACTTAAACAGGGCTGTGAATTGGCACAGGACTGTGAGACAAGTAAGAACATGCTCTGCCCTGTGTTAATAGCCAGGTACACATCATTTTTCCAAACAAAGGAATACACGCGGTACCTTGGCTCACCATTAAAGCTGGCATGTGTAATGGTAGGGAGGGGTGTTAAATAAGGGGACTGCTTCTGTACCTCTGCTGCTCTCACTCATGCCAGTCTGACTCACTCAGCTGGATTTTGGGCTGCTCCTGTTACTGCTGTGAGAAATTTTGTGGTTGATGTGTACACTCTAAGTTTATTGGGGGAGTATTTGTTTTGTTCTCATATTCCAATGCACTTATTTTTCAATGAAAAAAATGAGGCATGTATTAGAGACACATGTACTCCCACTGTCCTGCTGCACATTACAGTAATACCCCTGCTTGCCCACCTTTTCATTAACTTTATTCCTCGCTGAATGGGGAGCTGGTGTGAGGAATGGAAAACACAGATTAGCAAAGAACTTACAGGAACTGAGAGGGAAAACAATTATTTAAGTGAAAAGTAGGGAGATGAAGGAAATCCAATGAAGTCCAAGTCAGGCAGTGTGGGGGTGGACTGTGCTCCTATTGCAGTTCATGCTGACCATCCGCTGGCAGACCTCAGCCTAGGTTTGTTATGTGGTTTCAGCTGAGTAGAAACTGGGGACGAAAGGTAAGGCTCTTTTTTTGGTTGTTTAAAGTGATATTATGGAAAATTATAATCTATACTGGATAGAAATCACTAATACCCCTGCAGCGTAGTCATATTCACTTGGGTGATTCTTTACCACGGTAGTGATGAGCTGTTGAGAATTAAGAGAACTGTGATGAAATAAGACAAAGAGGAGGAAAACCTTGTTTATCAGGAAGGAAGGTAAAAGTTGAACATGCATAATTTAAGAAAAGTGGAGTATAATTCTGCATGTTTGTGCATGATGTAAATGTGAAGGGAAGTAATTAATTACTTGGAATAGTGGGAGGAGCTCTACAGAAAGGCTGAGGTGACACTGGAAGCAAAATTTTAACCATTATCATAAAAAAATACCAAATTGTTTACAATATTGCTGCATGCTTTATTAAGGGAAGGGATGGGGGACCTATTTCCCTACAGTTTTAGGGCCAGACTAGCCACAGTACTAGAAGATAGAGGGAAAATGTGCTACCTTAGCAGACTGTGAACTTGGTGATCTAACAGGTCTTTGTGATGCTTGAACTTCTGTAGCTGTGTGAATTTATTCTTGAAGCTTAGTGGTGGAAGGCCATGGTCGGTGCTTTTGGTTAAGCTCTGTGGCAGATTAAGATGAGAGGGATTAAATTTAGTCAAGAGGAAATTTTACCAAAGCCAATAAGGTAGAAGCATCAGGCAGAAAAGTCTCACTGAATAGTCATAGCACAAAGGACTTACCTGTGTTTTGGTATCTACCTGCATATTGTTTCTTCCTCTTCTGCTTTTCCCCCATGATAAAAGCCCACCATAGCTATCTGCAAGTGCTACAGAATGGTTGTACCTACAAGTCATGTCTGCCTGTTTCTGTAATTGTTCGTAGTATTTAGATTTTGTGCTCTGTCATGTCCTTGGAATGAGGGATTGTGGCCAATGCTGTTAAATACCATTTAACAAGTGTTTTCAGTTGGAATATCTTCGCAGCACCACCGTGTGTGTGCATGGCTATGGTTGCATACACAGGCACATTGCACTTTTCCAAGGGGAGAAGGAATAGCTGTCAAGCCTCTTGAGGTGGATTCCTGTGTGCTGTGCACGCTTCAGAGGATACTTAACCTGCAACAGGCTGATGAAGTGAGGGACAACAAAATCAGCAACCTCCCTTATAGTCCAACCAGTATTTTACTACAGTATATGTTTAAGTTTTAAGAGCTGTCTGGGCTGTTAGCCTATTAAGCTGTAGGATAAGATAGTTGATGATAACAGCTTTCTCCTAACTGTTATCACCTCTGTCCTTCGCTGCAGCATGGGGCAAGTTAAACCAAACCTCGCCTGCTCTCTGAAGGCTGCCGATAGGAGTAACAGTGGGATCTTCTTCAATTACAGAAGTTTCAGGCAATTCTAGTGCCAGTTCTCAACTGTGAGGAAATCAGAGGACTTTATTGCTTCAAAAGTGTTGTTAGTAGCACAAAGCAGCGTGCGAGAGAAAAACAACTTTTGACAAAAAGGGTCCTGCTGATGATTTATGTTGATCTGAACTGGAAAATTTGGTAGGTAGCAAGCGTGGATACAGCAGCCTTCAAAGAGAGGCAGTTGCTTGTTAGCTGTTCACCTGCGTGGTTGTAGTCACTGAACTTTGCATCCAGCACCTGACTAAGCATTTCTTTTTTTTTTTTTTTTTTTCTTTAAACTTAGGTTACCCTTCCCAATGACTCCAGTTGTGTGGAAGAAATACTGCGGGTGAGTAATACCCTTTGCTTTTTTATCTTTTGTACAAATTTTAGTGCTGTTATTTAACCTTTCAAGGAGAGGGTTTGTAGGTCTGTCTTTAACACTGTAGTTAAATAATAACGTATCGGTGGGTCTGAATTAAAGAGACACAGCCACGTGGTAGGCCCAGAGTGCTCCTTAGTGAGTAACATCAGTTCATCTGCCAGCTTGTCTCAGTCAGGATTTACACACGTTCCTGTTCTTTTTTAAGCTCTCAGGCTCTGTGAGTCTGTCCAGGACATTTCTCTCCTAGCCTGATTTGGAGTTGCCTTAATACTCCCACTCACAAACTGACCTTCCCCCATACTACAGTTGCTCTTCATTCATGGTTTCATTAAAGACTTACAGACATTTTTTGGGGGATATGTGGTCAGTGGTTGAACACAGAAAATTACAACTCCAAACTAAGCATGGCTTAATTGCAACAAGATTGTGTAACAAGAGAAAGGGGAGTGTGCACAACAAGTCGTATGCCTTACTTTAAATGGAAGATGGACTTTTCTTCAGACCCCCCAACTCTGGGTGTCTTTCTTGGTAATGAGATTTGCCTGGGGTCAGTTTTGCAACCCACCAGTCCCTCTCTGGGATTTAGGTTTTTATCCTCATAGGCTGAGTTTCCCATCTGACAGAGCTACCTCCCTGGGATTGCCAGGCACCCTGCCGGGTTTTGATATAAAAGGGATAAGATTTCAGTGGGAATTTCTGCTTGCCATGTACTTATTAGGAGGAACTAGTGCTACAGACTAACCCAGACCTGAAATTGTGTGCAATAATCATGCAAACCTGCTTGCAAAGACATGGACGTAACTCTTGTTTGTAAAATAAAGTAAGCTTCCCAGTATCCACTGCAATCCAGAGTTAAATAGTTTGGGAAAATTGCTCCTGGTTTGTGTACGCACATTATCTTGGGCTGCCAGAGATGTCCTTATGGGTTGTCAGTGATGCTGCAGAAGTGTGTTGAAGCAGTAGGCAAGCATGCATGTGCAGACCTGCAGTAACACAGGAGTATCTGCGTATGCACCCAGGAACAATGACTGCAAGGAAATAAAAAACATTTACTTGCAGCCTTCAAAGTGAGCAGGGGTTTATTACGTATAGACCACTGTGGGAGAAAAAAGCAAAGGAAATGTTGAAAGGCTGTGTAAAATACTTGATATATTTTAAATGTCTTCTCCCCCTGTTTATATATTTCAATTAGGTTCATTACTATATTCGGAATGAATGACTTGTTGGCTGGGGAAAGCAGTTGTTTTCAGTAAACAGCATCAAAAGAAAATGTGATGTGGTGAATTTCAGGGATCAATCATCCAGGTGACAGTTTTAATGGGGAACAGTGCATATAAATCACAGGAAGCAGAAATGTCTTTCTTCTAATCAAGAGGAGGTGATCCTATTTCCTACCCTATGACTGTAATTTGAGTCAAGAAACAAGCAGAATGTTGCAGGCTTCCCTCTGAAACCTGCTGAGATCCAAGCAGGACTTGCTGTTGCCTTCTGAGGATGGGGATGAACTGCAGAGTCCCCACTCCTGCAACCTATTGGCCATTGCAGGGGCTCTTGGGGTGGACAGAGCAGGGATTTGGCAGGTTTCTTCACAGGGACATGTAATGGGCACCTGAAAGAGGGATGCAAACCAGCAGATCTTTCTTTACTGCTGGCTGCAGATACCCAGAGGCACCCCCGTGCCCAGCCTGGCCGTCCAGCATGCCATAAAACTGCCCAGCACAGCCACTGACATAACCTTGAGTGTATGAAACCACCCGTGCCAGGGAGTACAACCACAGAGCTGCCCAGCAAAGACCTGGCAGGCCCCGGCCCCGAGTGGTTTTAGGATTCCAGACGTGTGGTCCTGAAGCACACATGGAAGTGGAAGTACCTGGGTTTTGTCAATGACTTTGTTCTTCTCAAATTTGTAGTGCAGAACAAGCTAGCAGGAAATGTGTTTTGGCTGCATGCAGAGTATCATTTTCTACTTGATAGGCAATGGAGAGAAAATAAGTAAGAGAATGTGGTGTCCAGCAGTGGTCAAAATCCAGTGCTGAGGCTCCCCATGGAAGCGCTGTGTCAGGAGAGTCAGGCTCTCTGCCCCAGGGGAAAGAATGGCCCTTGCTTTCAGCAGAGGTTTATGCTTTGAGAACCAGGATTAAGCTCCCAGCCCTGACAGGTACTTTTTGGGGCCATTTACACAGACTGAAGAATTTTTAAGTCTTAGCTCCCTGATGGCAGCTTCCCTTGGTAACATTTTTGTCCCATCAGGGATGTCGCAGAGAGAAACGTGAAGGATTCCAGGACAGTCAGGTCCCAAAGGTGGAGGGCTGGGCTGTGACTGTATTTTGACCAACCAAACCACTGGCAGCTTCTGCTCTGGGCTGTGCCAAAGGGCCAGAGGAAAGGTGCTCTCTCTTGGACCATTGCATGCCTTGAAGCTCACTTTTTTTTTTTCCTGTTTGTTGGGGTTTTCTTGGGGGGTTTGTTGTTTGTTTGTTCGTTTTTTAAAATTGGGGAATTAAGTGACTTAGTTCCACCCCTCTAGAAAGGCAGAGTTACTCTTGAGGGGCTTTTAGCTAGGCTTTACAGGGAAGAGGTACTCACGCTAAGATCTATGACCTCTGATTTTACACAGCTCTTTTTTCAAACTGAACTTGATTAATGGTTTTTGTAATTGTAGAGGTCTGCAATTCCTAATCTGTCTTCCCATTTTTTTTAATCGTGAAAAAAAGGTTTAATTGAGTTTATATTCAAAAATTTTCAACTGAGTGAGGGGAAAGGTCTTGATTCTGCTCAGACCTCTGAGTCTTCAGAGACAAAATTTCACAGTCCTTTAGATTTCCTGAAACACTTAGCTACTTATGTCATCTTGTGTAAATGCTTTAAGGACTGCTCCCAGTACTACAACCAAAGGTTAATGGCAGACCAGTCTCCTGTCGATTTTACTTTTCTAACCAGGATGGCTGAGAAGGTCATGAAAAATAACAATAATAAAATAGTAATAATCAGTGGCAGCATCTCTTGTACAACTAAGGCCAAACTTGATGATAGTACAGATTTGCATTTAATATAGATGGTAATACCAAATTGAAAGATGAAGGCAAATACACTGGCAATCAGTACACTTTTTTCTGTTCCAAAATGTGGTTTGGGGTTTTTTTTTAAATGACCATAATGGTTTTAAAGGTGTGGATAACATGGGAGACAGGCAATTAAAAGTATGTGTTGTAATTCACATTTTATTAATATGAATTTAAATTAAGTTGTCACTTGCTATGTGCAGCCATTGAAAAATGAGTTCATTGAAATGTTGTGATACAAAGTGCAGACAGGGTGGGAGAAGTGACATTTAAAACCAGTCTCCAAAGCTGTTACTTGTGCCACTTGTGCCCATGCTTTCCATCAGTGTCCCTTGCTGTCACTGCGTGTGATGTGAACCATGTGCTGGCCCAGGCATTGGCGGGTGTGTAGGTGACACTGAGGGTGAACAACCAGCAATCCAACAATCCTTCTCCTGCGTGTGGAGAGCACAGAAGGGACCTTGCTTAGCATTGGTTTACCTCTGGGTCAAGAGTTGATAAGCATACATTCAATGTCTCACGGGAAAGAAAGGAAATTTTATTTAACTATATCTTGTGGAGGACTCGTAGTGTAAATTGAAACTTTGGGCTGGGTGTTGAGGCAATCGATTGGATGTGATCCAGCAGAAGGAAGGCTTTGGTCTGTACACATACAGCTTTCCTATCTGTGTTCTAACCATCCGTCCAGGCACTGCTGTCTGGAATTTGTCCCTGCTTAGAGGAACAAAAGAATCCATGTAGGTGCATATTCACTGTAGTGAGGTGTCAAGTAACTAGACTGACTTCTGATGTTATGTGAATAGCTGTGACATTAAACAGAAGTCTAGAATAGACTAGAATAGTCTAGAAGCAAAACAAATCCTAATTATAATTCATATTGTAGTAAGTATAAAAATTACTGGAGTTAAATGAGTAAAGTCTGGTCATCTTCTGATGACTAATGACATTGGAGAATATGTAAATTGATCAGCTGGTAAAAATGCCCTTGACTGAACAAATGATGTGTAGCGTAACCTTCCTCATACCAATTGAAAGCACTAAGGGATTTAATATGTCTCATCCACAGCTGGAGTGATCTGTTCACATAGCAAAATTAGACTGTAACAGATAAAGCCCATTATTTGCCCCTCAGTAATTGTTTTCTCTTCTAAAATGCAAACCAACATAGAATAATGATGTTAAAACTAATTAGAATAATTGTAATTTGAAAAATACAGGTATGCTGTCCAGCGTGGTTACAAATGCACTTAGTAGCTGACGGGCAGTTTAAACATTTTCATGTGGAGTCTGGGGGCTTGCTGGGGAAGACATGATGTGAATTTAAAATGATTATCCAGACGTCATTGGACAAGTGAATAACGAGCTGACTGGCCTAGTAAATCATGTGAACCTGTCAAATGTGGGAACACGTTGGGGAGGAGATGATGTCAAGTAACAGTAACTTAGCAACCTGGCATTTAGCTGTCCAGAGAATGAGTAAGAGTAGCCACTTTTAAATAGCTGAGTAAATAAATGAATCCCTGTACGTCTTAGGTGTGCTATAAAAATAGCCCAGCACCGTATGTTTTGTGTCAAGCTGCTTCTTTCTCCAGGATAAGGTGATTTATTATTTCTATTGAAATGAAAAAAATGGATTGAAAAGTTAACCCACGTGTAAATGTGGATCTGTGGCCTTTGTCCCTCCACTGGCATGCAGCCTTTGAAAGTATGCAAGAAACGGGTAATAACCTGCTTTGAGAGGGTTTTTCTTTTCCTTTAGACTTGGCTTATGTACACGACGATTTGGATGGATAAAAACAATTAATTTTTTAGCAATTTCTAAGCCATTGCATTTTCAGCTTTTTATCAGCATTTTCTCAATGGAGGCAGAACTAGTTCCTGCTCTCGCGTCAAAATAAATCAAGGGGTAATTCCACTGACCTCTGATCTCATTTGAGTTCATTGAATTCTTCTTCCTCCCACACTGGTATAAATTGGCAGCAGCTCCACTTATGTTGCTGCTGCTGTTATTAAGTAAGAAGGAGTTACCTCTGCATTACTGTAGGTATACATAAAAGCAGCCACTAGTTCTTTGCTCTGATGATTCTCTAGTTGCAGTCTCATTCCAGAAAATGGAAAAGCTGAGTAGTTCTTTGAGAACAGCTCCTTCCTGTTCTGGTAGGTGATCAGCTCAACTCTGGTCTCAGTATCAGCACAAGCATTTGACAACAATTCCAGGAAGGTCAAAGGAAGCCTTTTCCAGGCGTTTTGTGCACTGTCCCATATACACACAGGCAGGGTGAGATCAATAGCTGGAGTCATTTGAGGACAGCCTGGTGTAAGCCTGAAGTGGAGAAGGCCCTTTGGGAGCTGGAAGTGGCAGCCTTAGGTCTCTCCAGCCTGGAGCAGCCCTTAGCCCTGTGTGCTGCACCTGACCACAGCAGAGCAGCATTATTCAGGTTTTTGGCCAGACACCCACGAGAAAGACTCTTCAGGAGCTGTCTGTATTAACTCGAGGGTGCATAATGTCAAAAGCTCAGAGCCAGCTTCAGGCTAGCTGAGTGGGAAGTTGGCATGAGTCTATGCCAAGTATTTAGCTTAGGCAGTGGGCTTTGTGGGCCACTGTTGCACTACTGGCATGGCACAGGTTAGGTGTGAGAGGAGTTCACTTGTGATGGAGATCTACAGTATAAATGTGGTTTGTGCCGCCAGATCAGCACCGGGCAGGCTCGTGCTGTTGGGGAGGTGACAGGGAGGAAAGGTTGACTGTCTGATCTGACAAATGCGTGTGGGTGTGCAGTTTCCTGTATTCGAAAGCTGGTGTTTTGCACCTGCCTGTTACAGGGATAAATGCCTCTTCAAGATGTAAGGCAGCAAAAGATTAGACTTTTGTCAGGACAGACAAGCAAGGTCTGATTCCAGCTTGCAGGCACATTTATCAAATAAAGATTTTATTTTCATAGCAGTATTAAATAAATTATTTAACAAAGAACTTTGAAATGTAAAATCTGATCATTATGTGGGTCTATTGCAGCCTGTCTACACTATAACAATAAAAAAAGATTACAAAAGCTATTCAGGAAAAGAGAGAGATATTGCCATGCACCTATTTCAAAGTCACTATTCAATTCTGTTTTCTTATCCCCTTTACCATAATATTTTAACGTATATTTTTCTACTACCAAATTGAAGTATTGCTGATTTTCTACTGCCAATTGAAATATTGCTGATTTCAGTAGTGTTATGTAATTCTGCTATCACTGCCAGCTTTACCACTGCTACTAAAATTACTGTAAAGTGAGCTGACGTCACAAGAGTTTGGACACGTATTATTGCTCCTGAAGAGAAAAACAGTACTCCCATGATAAATGATAAATGAATGACTGCCAGTGAGGAAGAGAAGCTTGTTTCCCAAGCTCTTCAGCATCTCTTTTGTACCAAAACAGCTCCTTCTAGTTTATCTTCCTTGTTGATAGTCAGCTCAGAAACAATCCACTACATATTGCAAAATGTTACATCCTCAGCATCCTCACTCTGATTCACTACTCTGCTATGATAAAAATAATTACAGATTGTGAGCCTATACAAAGTAATTGTTTTAAAGCCAGTTCAAACAAGAAAGTAATTGAAGCAAAGTTGTTGTCTTAGAGGAGAAGATAATAAGTTTTGCAACTTCTGTGGAAGATCAGATGTACTCTCTGCAGCACTTAAAATATTGGTTATTTTATATACTTTTTCAAATACTTCTAAGGTTTGTACTTCCAGAAATAAGTGAAAGAGATGAAAAATGTGGGAAAACATTTTGATGGAATCTTGTAGTTGAGCAGAGTATCATAAAACTAAGATTCCTGTGCCTGATTTGGAGACCCATGGGACCTGAATTCTCATCCCTTTTCATCCTTGTAAATAAAGAGTAACTCCCTTATCTTTGAGTGAAAGTGCGAGAAAAAACAGACCCAAGGAATCTGGGATGTCAGATCAGCTCTGACCTTTTGTATGCTCCCATGACCAGAGAAAGGGCCCAAGTGCTGAACTTGATGGAAAATTTTAAATACTACAACTCTGTTAGAGTGTTTGGCTCTAGCTGTACCAGGTGTCCTCCCTTAAGGACCTCGTGGGCTGCATGAGTTTATGTTGTATAAAAACATGGTTATGAACTTCAGAGCCTGTTGTGTGTCTGTCCTGGAGTGCTGCTGCTGATTCCAAAACTTCTGGTAACAGCTACAGCACAGTGGAGCCAAGCAGAAAAGCCATCTGAAGTTCCTATACTCCACTTACACAGCTTACTGCTGGAGTATTAAATAAAAAAATCTAGTCCTATTTTGAGGCAGAGGTAGTAGAATATTTCTCTGGTCTCAGATTAATCATTTCTGTTATTTCATCTTGTCCTGTCAAAATGAAACATGGTTAAATATGGGCACTGAGTGTTTAAACTGCTAGCAATGTTACCTTTCATTTAAGTAGATTAATAATGTGTACTCTACATAACAAATTGCTTTAGGCACAGAATGAAGACATTGAAAACATATTAAAATCGAGTTAGGCTTTCTGAAATGAATGCATGCTTTAGAAACAATTCTGGTTTGAAATGTCTGTAACATCTTCCATGGTTTTTCTCTCACAAAAGGAAAGGTCTCCATTTTTGCAGCCCTGAGGGCAAGTGTTGCAGATTTACATTTCTGGTAGGAACCTCCCTGTTAAGTCAGTGCTGCTGAGGAAGCTGGTGGGGTCCTTGAAGGATAAGTCGGCTATACGTGGTTAATTGAGAGAAATGGATTAGGAAAAGGCGAGGCAGACTTGCAGTGTCCGAGGGAGCACTGGGCTAGGAGACATACCTAAACAAATCTTCAGAAAGAATTTCAAGAGCTCACCTCTTTTAAATTCTCTTCTGAAGTTTGAGCTGGCCATGACACTCAAACCCTTAAAAAAAACAGTTGATGGTTAGGAAAAACCTCACCCACATTGTCATCATTAAAAGTTAAATTGGTTGCTTCCAAACTGCATTGATGTCCTCAGCTGGAATTACTGGTGTGATAATTGAGCAAAAGCAAGGCTCAATCAGATATTTAAGATTACACTGCATACTGTGAATTATCCATTTCTATAATTTCTAACATTTCTTTAAAGAAAGCATGTAGTTGAATTAAATGTTCAGGGAAACCTTATGAACTTCCAATCTATTTCAGCAGTGTATTTCAAATTGTGCTTATAATTGTGTTTTTATTGAATATGTAAGTTCCTTTGAATTTCTTAATACAGTACATGGGTTTTAATATACATTTGAGAAGAATGCACACTGTGGATGAGTGGCTCTTTTGAGGGTTTTCAAATTGTCACAGTAAAATTGTCACATTTGTTCAATTAGCCTGTAGATCCTGCCACACTGATTTGCCAGCTGTGTAACCATTTCTTTGGATGCTTAGAAAATCAGACCAGAATGTCTTTTTTATTTTCTTTGCTTTTTTCCTTTTTTTTTTTTTCTCAAGGAATTTCTCACATTTCCTTTTGATTTAAAAACAGTCATACAGGCATCCAGCCTTGCAGAAGTCAGTGGATAAAAATGTCGGGTTCTAGCATTAGAAATTAAGTTTATTTTATAAATTCAAGGCATTGAGGTGCTTGTTGACTATTGTTCAGAGGCAAGAGATAAAAATGGTCTACAGACATGAATCCAAAGGTCAGACATATGTGCCCAGATTTATATTTATTCAACATTCTACATACACTGTGTGTTCTACCAGGTGCAAGTGTTACTGTATGGCCTTCCAGAGCTCCAGGCCAGGGCTCTGGTATGGCTGTTACTATAAACCATGTTAGCAACACTTTACAGCTCTTGTTTAAGTGTTTTCTCTGTTCCAAAATTTCTGTGCAACGTCTGAGTAAATACTGTTTGGGGGAGGTGGAAATATCTCCTAGCGCTTTGCAGGGTGAAACAGGAACAGCGTGGACACACATGGACACACATGGACACAGGAGACTTGCATGGGTTGCTAACGGGGAAAAAGTGGTCAGGGCGTGTGCTGCTGGTTGAGCGGGTGATTTAAGGCATAGACCAAATGTCACCTTTGGAGCAAGGGTGGAAATGGCAGGTTACCGATCTCTTGTCAGGAATGCTTTGAGATCTTCTGATGGAATTTATTGCACAAGCACTAAGTGGTAAAGGCCCCTTTGGGTTTTGTAATCCATTAGTTTCTTTGCCGTGAGTATATCCTACTAAAGAATACATTGTTTGTGTACACCAAGGTACTGTAACCTTTAAAAATACTCTTCTGAGCCTCAGAAAAAAACCTAAACCGTTTGTGTTTGGTTTGTAGGAGAACATTCCCAGTAGTGATTTTTTTTGTTTGTTTGTTTAAATGAGGCCAATTAATCCCCTCTACTTATTCCAGTATTTTATCGTTTCTAACCTCTTGAGTCCCTAATCTTTTCAACAAGAGGTCTGAACTGCCAGTTTATTTGAAAAAGTATTGTTGTTCCAATCAAATGAAAAACTGGTGCTCAGAGTTTTTTTGAAGAACACCCCCTTGTCATTCCTGAGTTCAGACAAAAACAAAGAACGCAGCTTCAACAGCGTGACTTCACTGGAGGCTTCTTTCCATGAAAATAGTTATCACTTCTCTTTTCCATGACGATTGAGTCATTGTTGCTTTTAAAAGAGGTTGTCATGAGCTCCTCATTACCATTTTTCTTAATATGATAAGTGTAAACTACAAGAAAGCTATCATGTTTGAAAGGATACCGGAACCCTTAGGAATGTTGCAGTAACTGCCTGTGCTCTTTGAAAAGCCTCAGACTGGGAATTTGCCTAAATGTATCATTCTGCAGCATTGTCATTTTACAGAGTCTTTCACTTACAAGTTACCCTTCAAAAAGAATGCTGTGTTACTGCATCCAGCCTTTGTATGTCTCCAGCAAAGTGAGATCAACAACTCCTTTTGGTAGTTGCTGGAACATAATAATACATCGCACTTTGTACATGAAAAAAGGAATATTCTTTGGCAGGTTTATTCCAGTTCATCTTTGTTTGGTGACTGGTAATTGTCAGTGTTTGACACCAGCTGGAGCTGCAACTATCACTGACTGCTTAGTGAACAGCAGCCACTGGGTCTACTGGGTGGTCTTTTCTTGGGCTTGCTCCAAGTTTGTTCCAGATTGCTCATGCGACCCCTGATAAACTCTTACTAATGAACAGTCTGCTATTCCTTTTTGGCCATCTAGAAGCCAAAAAGATGATAGATGTAATTGTTTAGTAATGCAGATATATGATTTTTAAATGCCAGAGCACCAAACAGTGCATTTCAGTGCCGTGGCTTTTGTGTCCTGTTCATTGATTTTCCTGTGGGAAAAAAAAGTAGTGTAGTGTTTGGAGGCAGGAGGGTTAGGGACTTTGCCCTTTTTCAGCCCTGTTTTTAGGATTTAGTTTGTTTCAGTGTGGTTTGCTGTCAGTTTTTAAAAAATGCAGACACAGGAGGAGGATCTATCAATTTGGGCTCGAGTGAGAACATGCTGATTTCAGACATTAGAACCGCTCTGTGTGGCACCAAGCATCCTCAGCTGTCATATGTCTTAGTGGCAGTCCCAAGTATTTAAGATTTCCAACCTCAAACTTACTAGCTTTGTAAGAAAGAACATGCTGGGAAATGAGGAATCAAATGCCTGCAACAGTGGGAAATCTGTCTACCAGAAAAACTCTGAAGCCTCCATACCTTAAGAGAGATCAAAAAAGACCTCAGCATGTTTTGGCTTTGGTTTTCTTTGCTCTTTAATCTGGCTTATTTAGGTAAGGCTGATATGCCAAAAAAAGTATATGTTGTATCAAAACATCTTCTATAACATGCATCTATTTTTTCTACACCTGTTAGCTTAGCAGGAGTGGATCAAAGGGGAGTGTTGGCGTGATTTGTAGGGCACACAGATGCAGGAACAGACCTGCTTCAAGGCACAAGTGAGGAAAAGGAAATCCAGGCTGAAATGTTTGTTCTTTTCTGAAGGCTAAAATTACTATAATAAATGCCAGGTTGCATGAGAGGGTTTCAGGTGGCTGTTTAGGTCTTTCTGTAAGAGGAGAGAATTAAAGGGTTGAGCATGAGAGACAAGCAGGGACTCTGCCTCTCTGATACAGGTGAGAACCCATAGTATATTCTTTGGCAAACGTGCTAAGCTTTTTAACCTTACAAAAGGTGACAAAATTAGAGGATCCAATGATTAGGCTTCAGTTTGGAGTTTCTTTGTGCATCCAGGGCTTGCTGAATGTGCCAGTCAGGCTGGCTAAGTTGTCCCCACACATTTTCCAGCCAATATTCACGGTTCCTAATTTCCAGTCAATATTCAGAAGCTCAACCACTGTCCAAGACATCACATAAAACAAAAAAATGAGACAGTTTTTGCCCCAAAAGAATTCATAGTCCCTGATGTAGGCACTGGGAAGATAATCATGCTCCTTAGGGGAGAATGAATTCTTCATACATGCAGGGAGAAGCAAGTTCTCAACTGAGACACATGGTAGGGAGAGCATCACGTAGATGGGGAAAAGAACAGCTTTGGAAGGGCAGGTTTGAGCTTTTCTGGGTGTTCACTGTGTCTTTGCGTCAGCCTCACACTGCTATTTTAATGGCATTACACTTTAGGTGTTTGTGAAACCCTGTAAGAACAACATTAAAAACAAACACTACCCTGGCAACATCCACTGCCTGTGTGGTAAACAGAATAAGGGTCTGGAAGAGTCTTGGTTTTCAAGGCAAAAAACAGCTTTTTAAAGGATTTCAGTGTGTACTGCACAGCAGCGTGTGGTGGCTTCATTTCTTGGTGTTTGACGAGCAACAACTCAGAGTCCAGTCTTAATGAAAGCAAATCATGGCTTATACAGAAGAATTTAGTTTTAAACTCAAATAAGTTGCCTAACCTGGTTTCTTATTTTTCCCCATACACCGTTTCAGATAATTAACGCTCCTGTTTTAAGACTAAAGCTGGTGTCTTCTGGCACAAGTTAATGTTTTCAAATTCCTGATCATTTTTTGACTCAGTTTCATAGTATTGTCAGGATGTAAATTATAAGCTGGTTACATGGGTCTAAAAATGTAAAACTTAAACAGTTTCTGTGCTAAGCCTATAGAACAAGAAGTTTTGTAGTATAGCAATTTAATTTTGCTTGGTATTGAATTTGGAGATTTTATTTTTTCACTACATTGGTGTAAGTGGCTCCAGAAATTAAATGTGTTTTATAATAAATTACATTGATAATGTCTTGTCCTGTGACTACATAATTCACTGTTGTATTTTGTATGAAAAAACCCATGAATTGATTACATATGACAATGTAAAGGAGCTGATGTAATGTATTGTATAAATGTGCACAGTGGAGTGCCTCAGGGTAGTCTTGTTTTGTAACTGTAAATTATAGTTCTGCTCTCCTCTTGGTGTGAACCCTAAGTTTCAGAGAAGAAAACAGGCAATTCAAGACATGCTTTTTTGCTTGTGAAGCTCAGGATGGATGGAACAAATTACCAGATTCCCTTAAACAAGTGCCAGCAGTGAATAGTTTCAAAACACAGTTGCTTATTTACTTGGAGAACAGTTTTTTCACCAATGTTTTTTAAATTGCAGAGATGAAATTATATGTTGGTATTAGTAACTTTTGAAAGAATTAGCTTTTTATGACTTATTGTGCCTTTGTTTATATTATGCTGTTGTAGTGCCAGGATGTTATGGTGTATTTAACAGTTCAATGCATACTTCCTATCTCTTGAGGCCCTCATGAAAATTAGATGTGCCATCCCTGGGGATGGTTACCAACAAGTATGATTTTGAATAAACAAAATCAATGGGATATGGCTGTGCATCTCAGTGGGCATGAGAAGCTGGCAAGAGCAGGAGGTATTGCTTTGGCCATACTGTCCACAGCAGGGCTCTGGTTCTGAGTATTGGGCAACAAAGCCATTAGTTTAGTTCCTGGAAGTGATAGCTGAAGGATGCCTGGACTCCTGAAACTGGATTCTATACACGTGACTGGAAGTACCCAAGTATTTATGGGTGTATCATTGACTTGTAGGACTCTAAAACTGGTGTTAGCTGATGTTGACTGGATATGCAGCTCCCAGTGTTATACTAAACAGAAAAGACTGAGAATTAGTAAGTATGAAGGATCAGGATTTTACCCTCATGGTTGCTCTGGTGTTCTTGACGTGCTCTGTGAAAGACACAGCACCAGATATTGTCCATAGCATCCCAGGTGAGCAGGACCTCAAGTCTGACCCATCCTGACAGTTCCATGTTCCTGACCCCTCAGGTCTGTCCAGAACAGTTGTATGGAAATAGGAACACCTCAAGTGGCCCAGCATCTCACATGTGCCTGGCAAAACTTCCAAGCCTTAGCAATCCTCTCCTTGCACTCTGCCCTTACGGCCTGTCCTTAACAAACCCCACATATTCCTGCACTAGACAAGATACTTCCTGCCTGTCCTGGATGGGGAGTTAATTGTTACTCCTGATCAGTACATGCCTGTCTCATGATACAAAACTTGTCAAGAGAGCTGTTCCATGTGCTGCTGTAAGGTCCTGTTCCTTTTTTCACATGGTGTGATTTTTCTTGCCAGTTATGTTCTGTGAGCTCCCCATGTCCTTCCTGCACTTCACTCGCCCAGGTAACCTTGGCCTGGCAGGAACAGGGATACAGCTGCTGCAGATCGCCTGCTCTGTGCAGTTCAAGTTAATGTAGTTTCCATAGTAGGTCTCTTAGGGGGTTGTGGTGCATGTCCTAAAACTGCCAAGAACATGCGAGAAGGTGCTCAAGGGCACAAAACTGGCTTGGGATTAAATTGAAGGATTGTCCTGGGCAGCGTGAATCGCATTCAGGACAGGTTTTGACCATATATATATATATATTTAATCTTCCTGAGGTGGACCCTGAAGAAAAGCATCCAGCCTGTTTCCCAGAGGAACCTCGGGAGTGAACTGTTGTGTGCACAGGGTGGCCCATTTGTGGCCAGGGCCCAGCTGGAAGCTCAACCATTTGACAGAGTGGACATGCTGTTATGTAGGCTATGGTTTCCTTCAGGATTGTATCAGACTTGTTAAATTGGAATCTGATGGTGGGTTCATGTGGTGTAGCTTCATTACTCTCACCCTAAAACAGCCTTTTGAGCCGAGGTGCCTTCTCCCTGTAATATGGAGCATTGTTTTGCTTCACATTCTCAAGATTGGTTAGAGAAGTAAGTACATCAGTCATGATTTACTATTTTTTCATTGTCTTGTAAATGCTCTAAGCAAAGAATATGAGTGTTATTAGTTACAAAAGCTACAGTGTGAGGGAAATATATTGGAAAGTTTGCGGTATACAGGAGTCAAAGTATTGAGAAATTCAGCAGAAAAAGTACATATTTCTTTGTGGATTTTCAAATGTTAACAAAGTAGGAAAGGAAAACATGTTGTGAAGTCTATAGTCAACTGCTGTTGGCTTCCAAAGCAATTTCTATATTCATTTTCACTGAATATAATTTTTGCTTGTCCCCTTCTTTTTAGTATGGAAAGGAATATTAATTTACCATGGGATGATATGTAATGCATCCCATTCTCCAGTTGGCAAAGGGAACTTACTTGTTGTCATTGATAAAACACACAAGTGTTTTTTACGCACACAAATGGTGTGGTTTAGGTGATGGTCAGGGAAATGGTTGGATTTCGTAGAATAAATTCTACCTTTTTAATCATAAACTCATGCATGTATCCATTCTGTTTCCACATGGCTTTCAAACACTTACGGTACAGTAACAAGATAAAGTCTAGTATGGCAAAGACAACACTGCAGATGCCACCATCTGCATTTGTTCCTCAAAAAAACGTGTACTGGGCACTAGCTACTCATACTGAATTTACTAAAACATTTGCATGAGTAAAAGGTTTCCTGTCTTTTGACATTCACACCATGAAAGATTGCTTTCTTTGGAAACCATCACTGAAGTCTTTTGTTTGGTTTTTGTCTTACAGGCAAAAAGGTTTGGTATCCCTTTGCAAAGGAGAATTTTTTGAACTGCTGAAACATGATAATCAAATGTGTATTTATCAATTTATCTATCATGTCCCTGTCAATACTGAAAATGTATCAAAATTACTTACTAGGGAAGTATTTGGCCCAGTATAAATTAAGCCAGATAACTGGTCAGGGTATTCCCAACTGCTCATGCAAATTTTCCATTCCTTCATAAGGAATATGAATGAAAACAACCCATAGGGTTATCACCACATTCCATTAGGGTTTAGTGTCATTTGCTTGTCCATGTATAAATATATATCTATATATTCATTCTTTCCTTAGCCTTTCCTCCAAAGATGAAACAGGCTGAGATGTTTTTTAATTCAGTATGCATCACACACATAAAATGTGGCTGTCCCTCATGCATTACTGGCTTCCTAGCAGATAGAGCTTGATCAGGTTTGTATAAATGCAGAAACCAGAAGGATGCTGTGAAACAAGACATGCTTTTTACTAAGGTTGCATTGATAAATAGTTAATAAAACATTAATAAATCATTAATACAGTCTTTAATAAATGGTAAATCATTTGGCTATCTTTATTCCATCAAGGCAGTAGGCTGCTTAGCACCAGCTGTAGCATCAAATTTGTAATAACCTTAGAAAATCTATTCATCACATATTAATTTTTTCTGAATGCAACTTTAGCATACTGTGTCACCAAAAACTGGAGAAAGTTTAAAGCAGCATATTTAACTAAGAGTTAAAAGGATGAGAAGGGCATACCACAGATACAGTCTCTAGCAGCAGTGGCCTCAGGTTGCGTTTATTGCTACTGGTGTGTGCGGGACTGCTCCTCCTCCTGCTCAACTGGCTGCCCTCTAATGATGGGGGCAAAGTGTCAGTCCTGAGACTGCCTTTGTGGCCACTGAAGGAAAACGCCAGGATTGTTGCTTACTTGTTCTGCCTTTTTGTGAATGTACCCACAAGAGATGCAGTAAGGGTAGGGTTTGGCCAACAGAGATCTATCAAAACTGCAGAACAAGAAAAAGGGCTGGGAAAAGTCTTAGAAATCTCACCATCTACTGCACATTGCTGTCCCAAAGTAAGAATCAATTCTGCCTAAGCCATTCCTGACTGATGTGTGCTAATCTGTTCTTAAGTGTGTTCCTCCACAGATGGAGTCTGTGTAGCTCTCTGAGCAATCCATTTCAGTGCCGCACAATCCTTACCATTAGAGAGCCTTTTCTTATGTCTAACTGGAGATTTTGTGTGTGCAGTTGAAGTTCATATCCACCATAAAACTGGAGAACAGATTATTTTCTCCTTTAGGAACAGATCTTGCTGTAATTGAAGACTGTTCTCATGTCTCCCCTCAATTCTCCCAAGGGGAGTACCATGAGCCCTGAATCTTGGGAGACTTCAAATTAGATCAGGCTAAACAGTTTAGAATGCACTGTAGGAAGGTAAGCTGCCTCTGTAGGAATGCAGAGTACACAATCCTGGTCCTTTTTTCCATAATGACCTCTTAGAGGCTGGCTCAGTGCTTTTATCTGTACTTAAAACCACGGCACTCTTTCTTTTGAGCAAGAAGGAAATTATGGGAAAATGAAATACAGAGACAGGAAATAAATCTTGAAGGCAGCTATTAATTTTAGGGACTGGTTTTGTAAAGCTATTTACCATCTGCCCTGTACTCAATTCTTTTGCTCTGACCTTTTCCTTAAAAACTTTGCAAGTTTAAATGCTTCCCCAGTCCTCTCCTTCAATTTAAATTGTGATTTGGCTTTGTACCTCTGCAGCTCTTAGAAGGTTTGCTTGGGGTATTTGTATTGTGGGTGATTCATTAGATCGTGTCTGCATGTGTCCTTCTTAGTTACTTACCTGGGGGCTTTTATAGCTGAAAAAAGCAGACGTAGCTGAAGAGACGAGCGTGCCTAGTTCTAATAAACAAAACACATGGACTCAATTAAAACAATGTTTAAATAATTTTCAGAAAGGAGGATGCTTGATGTTACTACATCAGAGGACCACAGTGAGTTCTAAGCCAACAAACTGTGCAGGTTTACTTTCTCATTTAATCTCCAGGTCTATAAAAAAATGCGTGCTTCCATAGCAGTCATCGACCCACTCCAACAGTTAACATGATTTTGGAATTACTTTAAGTCCAAACCATGTGAAAATAAATCCTAACTCAATTTTGTGGGATTACTTTGTTTCCATTAAATTCCTCTTTAAAGCATTTCATATGCTCGGTTTTATTATTTTTACTTCCAGGAATTTCTAAATACTTCCAAATTTGGATTGATTAAAGTTTTTTAACTTTTCCTGGGGAAAAAAAAAAATGCAATTCCATGCCTACTTTCCCAGGTATTTACAAATGAAGGTGGCTGTAAACACATATTAATGGATACATACGCAACACACACACTCTCTGTGTGGTTCTTTATAGTCTTAACATATTGGAAGGTAGATATATCAGATTTCAGAATCTAAAAAAAAATAGACCTTAGCAAGTACTTAAAGATGAGGGACCTCCAAAAGAAACTGGGGGCATAGCAAAGAATTGTGAAGTCATGTGGCTGATTAAACAAGTGACATCCTTTCTCCTGGTTCTCCAGGGTAATGTGCTAAGCTGTCACATCCCTGCAGGACGTGGGGAGTTGACCCTTCCCTGACAGGAGTGCAGTGGCATGTTGGGGTGTCCATCTGCAGCTCCACAGTGCTCTGCCCCAGTGGAATATGCAGCTGTGGGGTTGTTGCCCAGACATTCTGAAGTGACATTTTTCAGACAAGTATACTCGAAACTTTCTCTACTGTCATTCAGGGTTCTTTGGCCAACGGTGCTCTGGCCCCTGCCTGTAGGTAGATGTCGATCTGTTTCTTTAACCAATTATATACTTTCTCACTTCTTCCACATGCAGTGTTGGTTTATACACCTGGCTTTAAATGTTTGTGCTGTTTTGCATGTGTGATTCGACCTGGAATTTTCTGTCCAATAATTTTTGTTGCAGTGTTAATGGAAGTGAAAAGCTTCAACACAGCTAGCTTGTACCTTTGTAATAGACTTTGACGCTCACAAAGTCACTCTGTAAACACATAGATTGAGTAGTCCTAACCTCCCTGAAGCTGACTTTTGCTTCTGACCTCAGTGGAGTCAGGATTTCAAACCTTGTAATTGAATTTCCTCAAATAGCAGACTCCTTTTCCCTTTTCCCGCTGTTTCATGTTCAGGTGTCCCCTAACAGGGAGAACACTAGGTTTGCTTACACTTCAGCCTGCCAAGGGGGTATGCCGTGGATCCTGGATGCATTTTGACAGTGAATATTCTGAAATGTTTGCTGACATCACCTTCCCATGAATCCCAGGCTTTCTGTACAGCCTTTTATGTGTGTCCAGGAAGAGGCTGAGGTCAAGCCTGTAATTGCAGTTCTAGAATATGCTTCTTTTCTGCCTTCAGTCAGACTGCCTGGTCCTCTTTTAATTATGTGATACACTCTCTGTTTCATCACTTTGCTATGAAGAGATTTGCCACAAAGCAACCTCTGTGGCATAGGATTTGGCAGAGGCGTGCAGGTTTTGGATTATATTATCTCATAGAAAAGTTCACCGGATGCTTAAATCTTTTTCTGCCTTTTTCTGTGGAGGTCAGGCAATCAATGCAACATAATAGTGTACTTCTTGTCATGGTGCTGAGCTGCTGCAGCCTCACACACCAGGGGGGTGAGCTGGTCACCAGCTGCTTCCTTCCTCCTCATTGCCATCATTTGGGCTTTATGCAATGAAAACAGGCCTTGGCCTCCACAGCAGAAACCCAGAAGCTCTTTCAGGAGCACAGACATCCGCACCTCCCCTGTCATCTGCCCAAGGAAGTGCCAAGGCTTGGCCAAAGGCTGCTCTGTGTGTGTCCATGGTGCTGGTGCAGAGCCCTGTGGGGCTGAGCTGCTGGACCAGCCCTGCCCAACTGCTTCTGCCAAGACTGGTTGAGGGCTTCCCTACACAGTAGTTGATCCTGGGCTCTGTCCCCCACAGGGCTCAGCCAGCCTTCACTGTGGTAACAGCATTGCTAAGGGTAGAAATTTGATGGGCCAAAAATACTAGTGCCTAACAGGAGCGGGGGGAAGTTTATATGCCTGTCACACTAACCAAGGACCATGGGGCATAGTTTTCTCTCTCCTAACCTCCTGCATGACACATAATTTGGAAGGGATAACTGAAGATCTGAAACTTGATGGCTTTGGCTTCAGTAAATTATATATTAGTGTCAGCTGTAGCCCCCCAGGGCATGTCTTTAGCCAAAATGCACCCACCACACTGCCCCTTTTGACAACAGTTCTATTTTCTGTAATTAATTGTATTATGTTATATTTTTACTTGTGGAACATTTGCAGTGGTTGTCATCTTACCTACAGAAACTTGCCTGTTCAAGGGGTTTGTTGGGGATGGCCCTGGGTTTGACCAGTTTGATATAGCAGCTGGGAATTTTAGTTTACTACAGTCAGGATTATGGCCATTGAACATAAAATTTCCTGTATCAGACCCTCTTTTGCTCTTTGCATCCCTTGCCTCAAGAAGGAATTCCTTCTGAGCTTTGAAGGCAAAGAGAACAACCAAGGCAAAGATACAGCAGAATGCCAGAGACAAGTAGTACTGCCTCTCTGGATATTTATTAAATTTAAAACAAAGATAAGAGGGAAAGTAGCAGTATCTACCATAAAACACACTCATTAGAAGGACATTTACAAGCTCTGCCTAAACCTACACTTGTGCAGTTTCCCTGTTTTACTGATTTCCCCCCCCCGCCTCCCACCATACTCCCCAGTCTGCTCCCAGGGAACTCACTGGGGCAGCAGCTCCAGGCACAGCGTGAGAGGGCAGGGTGTGCTCTGTCCCTTCTGCTGGTAGTTCATGGCCATGGGCACCCGGGTCGTTTCTCTGACTGTAGCTGGAACATGTATGGGCAAATGATGGGTGAACACACTGATACGGAAAATGGGTGCCTTGCTCAGATGGGCTGGTAGGCAGGTCTTCCCCAGAGACTTGGATTTCCTAGTTAAGCACAGGCTTTCCGTGTAACCCTGTGCAAGTCACCTTATCTCTCAGTCCCTCATTTTTAAAAGGGCATCCACAGTGCTCTGGTGCTGTGATGTTTCTTACCACAGTAAGTTGCCTATGGCCCGTGCCATGAGAAGATGCTTTGGTGCACAGGACACTGTCCCTGCCCACCAGAGTTTCATGCTGTAAGCCCATTCCAGATTTTTCTAGACCTGCCTCTGGTTTATTTTGCCACTATGCAGTCTGGAATAAGGCTGCATCTTGCCACTGTGCACCCCTCTTTAGGGGTGCATCCAGTGCTATACAGGACGGTCCCCTTCAGGCTCGGGCTTTGCAAGTAAAACCCTGCTCTATTCGTAAATCCTGACAGGCTGGCCATGGAGGTGGAATCAGATGCCACCTGATGAAGTCACAATTTGAAGAGTGAAACCTGTCCTCACCCTCATTCTGAGGAAGTGCTGCATGTTGTGTAGTTAAGGTGTTCAGCTGTGACACAAGGATGTGTGATGGTGGGGTTGTTTCCGAGCATAATTGCATCTTCAGGCTCAGTGGAGGATACATGATCGCTTTTAGCTCTCATTCTTTTTGTACATGAATTTGTTTTCAAAACTTTTTCTTTCTTCCCTAGGAGATGACCCATTCCTGGCCTCCTCCTCTCACTGCTATTCACACTCCTGGCAAGGCTGAGCAGACCAAGTTTTCTATCCCAAGCAAGGTACAAGTAGGCTATTACCAGTGACCTGATTAGCATTCTGTTCTGTTGAGTGTACTTTGCTGGAGAGTTTATTTTTGTAATCGGTCCCATTTTCAAAAATTTCTAACACTATTTTTAGTTGGAAATTCCCAATCAGACTGTTGTTAGTAGTAGAGCTGCTTATTTAAAGCTGCAGAAGATACAGTGGAAGCAAAGTGAACGTCATCGCTGTTGCTATAGGACTCTTTCTACATCAAGTACAATATATTTAGTTTGTTTTTCTTCTATTATTATTTGTGCTATGAAAAGGTTGAAATGGTCATTTGTTCCCACTTACTGCATGGTGAGGTTTAGACTGCATGGTCAAATTACAGTGACTGAAAAGGTCCCTGCAAGCAAAGAGTGCGATGGCATCTGTCTGTGCCACACCCCGCTGGCACACAGGGTTGGGCACCACAACCCTCAGCACTTGCCATGGCAGAAACAGATGCCTGGGGAGTACCTGTAGTTCACCCAATATGCAGTGAATTGTTGAATTGTATGATTTGAATATGCTTTTAGCCCAAATTCCAGTAACACTGCTAGAGATCGACCTCATACCTGGGCAGGCTCATAATTCTACAAGACTATGGCACATTGGGTAGTCTGTGGAACCCTATTAGGTGAACTCTGTGAATACAGTGAGAATTCAGGTCTTTGTCTGCTGAAAGCTCTTTTTTTAATTTATACGCTCTCCTAATTCAGTGCTCTGTTTCTGATGGGTCCTACAGAAACTGATTTGAGTCTTGCAAACTGCCACTATCTCCATTGGCAGCAGTATAAGTGTAGGTTCAGAGAAGCTTAAGTTTTTATTTGCTTTTCTGTTTCTATTAAGTGGGCTTTGAACTTTTAAGATCCACATCAAAGTTAATTTCTGGGCACATTAAATGTTGATCCTAAAATTCTTGACCATATCGCTTCAGTACAAATATAAATTAGATTAATTTTCTCTCTCTNTTTTTTTTTTTTTTTTGAGCTAGCATTTCAGGAAGCAGGCAAGCACATAAATGTTTCCACGTTTCCTAGTTTACTTAAAAAAATGCAACAGAAATGTCTCTTCAGAACATGACTTTAAATCAATTATGACTGGCCAAATTCTACATCTAGAACATAATGTGGCTAAATTGTGCAGCCATACAAACCAGAGCCAGGCACTATTAGAAGTTCTCAATTTGGCTATTGAAAAAAGATATTCTCATAAGAAACATATATTAAAAAGGGCGATAAAAGAGGCGGAACTTATCAGAACAGTTTATCCCTTTGACATTCAAATTTAAAGTGCCATGTTTACTCTAAGGGCATTATTTACTTCACAAGGGACTGACTGACAGCACAATATAATATTAGGAACTAATAATGCCCTAAGAGGAAGTGCAGTGAGTGCTTTAATGACTTTAACATCCTACAGAACTAACACTTCCAGCAAAGCAGTGCCTGGCTGTAAGTTGAGGTTGTAAATAACACCTTAATTTCAAATGATCAAACTCTGCTTGGAAGGAAAGCTGATGACAATCACTGTGGACTATAAAGCCTGGAGAAAAACTAAGCAAGAAAAGACTGTGACATTAAGGAAGCAGCTTAGTTATTGTGAGCCAACAAGAATCCTGGCATTAGCATGCTCAGTGTTGCAAGCCAGATTCTTTGCTGGTTTAAAGTTGTTGTACTTCCATTGATTTCATTGGATTTGGACCAATTTCCATTGAGTGAAGATCTACTTCCTGCGTCTTTATCAAATCCTGTGTGTCACAGACCAAATAAAAACAGTGACTGTCAATAAAAGATTACTGTATTTCCAGGCAGTGAGATCAAACAACAGAAAGGCGATGGCACTGAATTTAATTTGTAGTTGCATTCATGCTGCTTTCTAAATTGTACGTCCTGGATGGCTCACACACACATCCATGGCCAAGCCTGCAAAAGGCTTGGACTGCTGTGGGTATAAATCTGTGTGGTGTCCCCGTAAAGGGAGCGTGTAGATTTACAGCAGCTGAGGACAAGCTCTTGCCTGAACTGTGAAGAGTCCCTCAGTGGTGCTCTGTCTCCACAGTTTATGTTTTTTTTAAGCTAATGTCACTGGCGCTGCCTTAACAATCCCATGATCCCTTCCCTGTGCCATCTCCTTCCCTGTTTGTGTAACGCCAGTGCCCTTAATCTGGCAAGCCAAGATATATCTTACCTTCTTCATCTTATTTAACTAATGCTGACATTTTGTGTGTTCTTCTTTGTAGGACTCCCAACATCTGACCTCAGGATACAATGTACAAAGTAGGTCTTTATCATCCTAGTCCTAACAGTCAGGGTTGGGTGTTTCCTTTTTCTGCTTAACGTCATTAAAACAAAGGCTAAAAAATTAATTTCTGCAGTGCTAAAACAGATCAGTTCCAATTTTTATTACATGTTATGCATGTTGTGAAACCAAGTATAATTAGATGGGCTGACAGCTTTGGGTGCATTTTAATTCTACAGTAATCTTTTGACATTTGAAAATGTGTTTCCTTTGTTTGCAGAGTGGAGTGATCCAGCAGGGAAAGTTGCAACTAAGTCAGTGCCACAAAAGTCGTAAGTATTATTATTTCCAGCTTTAAATCTCATTTTAAATTTATCATAAAGAATGAGCTTATTTCTCCAAAGGTAACTAAAATCTAGCTGTGCTCATAATCTTGCCCTGGTGTTCAGGTGTTCTCAGTAGTCCTTAAAAATTAGCCATAAACCAGTTTTATGTTTCCAGTGCTTATTACTGTTTCTTCTTTTTAAGCGTTAGCTAACAGAGGTATGTGTGAAAGATGGGTTTGTTAAGCAGAAATAATGCTGATTTTAGTTCTACAGCTTGCCAAAATTAAATCACTTTTATGCTTCTCTCATCAGATACTAAGCCTCTTACAATAGAAAATGCAACCCAATGATGATGCAGGAATTTTAACATTCATACAGTGAGAGGGAGTAAAACACATCATACGGAATAATTCTGCTAGCTGGTGTTGAAAAGCTAGTCTTGAGTTTCATAGACTTCAAAACAGCTGAAAATCACAGATGATCTATAAATATGACAGTTGAAAATTGTGGAAGTGCTAATTCTCCCCTGTGTTAAACCATTTCTCTTTGGTACTTCTCTGGTGTAAGGCTGCAGTAATGTAGCAATGAGTTGAGACTGAACTGGTTTTTTACTTTTGTCCCAGGTTCTCAAAGTAATTTACAAACAGGAATTAAATAGCAACTTTAAAAAGTAGGTGGTTGTTTTTATGCTTATGAAAATGTGTGGGTCTGATTTCAGTTCCAAGCTGCTGGTTTTTTTAGTGTTCAAGTGTTTCAAACTACTCAATGCAGAACTGCACTAGTTTAACTGACATTTGTGTAAATACAGTATGTTCTTTAAAAATTACTTCAGAATTATTCTAATGGTTGCCCTTAATCTACTCAGGACACTATTTTAAGTAAATCCCTAGGGGGGAAGGAAAATCAGTGTGGAGATACCTACAGAGGTTTTTAAAGTGAATTTAAATAAAATGATTCTTAGTGCACGTTTTTGTACAGGAAAGGACTTGTTGGAGTTCAGTGGTTTGTCTGCGACCATGTAAGAAATGCGGGACTAGACTAGACGTGGGTGTCAAATCCATTGATTTACTCACCAGACTCTGGAGGTCCAGTTCTTTACTCACAAACACAGGTCATGGAAGTACTCATTCAAATAAAGTTGGTTGAGTAAAGCTTACAAAATTGTGGCTGAATGAATGATTCAATTTTCAAATTAAATAGGATTTTTTTCAGATTAAATAAGAATTGGATAGGAATGCTAATGATATATCGATTAATTTGTGTGAATAACGTTTATTTATTAAATTTAGTAACAAATTAATTTTTGCCCTTTGTTATTTGGTTTCCAGTAATGGCTTGGTTTTTTGTAAAGAATCTAGCCAACTGTACCCACTGTTCTTGGTAACAGAACAGAAAGGGTGCATTCATGTTTCAGAACACATAAGTGATCCAAATCCAGCATCAAGCACATTCCATAGCAAAAAAACCCCACCAAAACACAAAAATAAAAAAATATTATTACATCTTAAAATTATTTTTCGCCTAAAGCAAGTGTATTTGGATTCCACTGTGGAAAATATTTTAGGGAGTATACCATAAAATACAATATTTCGATAGTTTGTAACCAACAGTAATATACTTGTCAATCATGGTTTATAGTTATAAGCTGAATTTCAAAAGAACAGTGCTTCAGAGCTCAGTGGTGTATAGTGCATTTAATGGGACCAAAGCTCTCTATAGGAAGCCTGATATAAAACCCGAAGACACTGAGTACATTTTATGAACCAGTTGCTCTCTGTTCTGCTGCTTGATCTAAAGTTCCAGTACTATCAATCAGATTTCTGCTGCAATGAACTGCCTTCTTATGATAGGTGATAGATTTTACACATGAGAGATCAGAGCTGCAATAAAGCTACTTTTATTTTTAGCTTCCAAATGAAGATCAGCTAACCCATTACTATCACTTTTTCTCTTTTACTGCAGAAAAATTGTTAAGGCAGCTTCTAAGAATTTCCATAGGGCTTTGAGAGGTTAGAAGGCAGCCCACTGTGGGACTTGGCATTACGAGGCCAATTTGTTTCTTTAGATCTGAGTGTGCAGTTACCACCACTTTCATGGGGAATTACAGGACTTGAGGACATAATGAAATTAAAGTGGAAAGTGGGGCAGAAAGACGTAATGGTATCAAGGAGAGCTGGACAGTGCGATCCAAACAAACTCTGATAGATAGGCAGCTCCTGCAGTCATTGTGTATCTTAATAATATAGTATTTATCAGATTGCAGTTGTATTAAGAAGGATTTCTTCTTTCTAACATTGGTAGGTTTCAGGGATATTGGAGTGTATGAGTGAAATTACAGTCCAACTTATCCCCAGTTATATCTGTTGCTGCACTGTCAGCCACAGGGCACAATGTTACTGCCTTCAGAACTGTATCCCCCACCAATTCCTTATATATTTTGTCAGCAGAGTCTGTTATCTGTATTTCAGTTTGATCAAATCTGACTGAAATTGACTTTGTTGATCTGTATGCTTTTTCAGAGTCCTTTTAATCTGGATATGTTTCTAGCTGTTCCCCAGCTTTTTTAAGCTCACATGCAACTCAAGTGAAACTTTAGGTATCTTTTCATTTGCATTGGGCCCAGTGACAGTCCTGTAGATTCCATTGACTTTGTTAGAGATCCATAGGAGTTGGTAGTAATGTGCTTGCATTCACCATGTTGCTGAGTGTCACCATGACTAGCTGAGGAGCGAATGCAGAGCAGAGACACTTCACCTTCACAATGCTGTGTTCTGCTCCAGAAGCCAAGCTGCCTGTGTGTCCTTACAGAGTTCAGGTATAAGAACATTGGCATCATGGAAGATCAGACCAAGGGATGTATGATTTTTGCAAGATAACCTTTCAGGTGCAACTTGTAGGGGCAAGAATGGGTAAAACACACTGCAAGGGACTTTAATGACCAACATGTTGCTTTTGTTGGAAGATGCAAGATGCCTGACCTCTTACCCAAGTAAAGCTTTCTGAAATACAAATTTCATCCTTTTTAAAATATTTCCATGTATTTTGTTACATTGACATTCTGGAAAAACCCACTCCACAGTGCTCTGCGGCAGGTAAAATAGAAGATAGAGTCATGGGGATTGTGTCTAAATTCTGCACCTACGCTGTACATGAGTGCATGTACATATAACTAACCTCAGATCCTAATTTCTACTCAAAAATCTCAAAAATGAAATTTTGAATGCTGATGTGCATGCTAGTGCTCAAAATTTAATTTTTAAATGAATGCATGTGAATATATTGTGAGGAGGCTTTTATAGCTGAAGTCAGGCTGTGTAAAACTGCAGCACTTGGTTTCCCTTTTTTTTAATTTCAAATTCACTGTAAATCTCTGCTGGGTATTGTGCGGTCAGTTTTCAGCCAGTCTGCTCTGATTAGTTTATTATGAAGCATAGTAAGCAGGAACAGATAAGGTGCAACCAATTGCACTGCAAAGGATTTTCTGTCAACTTCCATGAATTTAAGGGTACAAACTCAGCTCATGACTTAGGTTTCTGTTATATAATTACCATCACAAGTATGTCATCCTCAAACATCCAGTCCTTTTGTTCTGTTTTGGTTGTTAGCATTTGGCCTCTGTCCAGCTGGAAACCACCCAGAACCTTTTTAATCAAGCACATCCTGTGTTTCAAAATCATACTGCAGAGTAGTCTTGGGTAGTTTCCATAAAAGCCTAGCTAAAAAGAAGAATGTAATCATAATGGTATTCTTCCCCTGTCATAAAATTACTTCCTATACTTACTGTATTAATACAGTATTAAAAGGCCCTTCTCATGGGCTCAGTGAACTACCGGAAGCCATTAAAAACTTAGAGCAGCCAATTTTTATGGATCAGACAAAACCGACTCATTTTATCTTTATAGAGTTTTTGTTATCCATCATACGTAATGATACACAACCTGTGTGGGACTGGAGGACAGCTAAATAAAGAGAGCTCAAAACAAGCAGCTGAAAATCTTTTTGCCACATTTCAGCAAGGATTTTTCCAAAGGGGTTCACCACTGGTTTCAGTTGGGCCAGGATTTCACTTCGCAGTTCTAAAAAAAAAAAAAAATCAAATAAAGAGCAGCATTTTTGTGATCCCAAATGTTATCATAATACTTGATGGAAGCATGTTTGAAAATGGAAATGTGCTTCTTGACGTCTGACTACTTTCCATGAGTAACTAATGGCTTTTTGGAAGTTCTCCACTGTGTCAGGGGCAGCCACCTGGGAGCATAGAAAACAAAATTTGGCAACATGTTCAAGCTATGAATTAAAGGTAATTCACAGTTTGAAATGAATCAGCATGAGATCCTTATGAAGAGTAGTCAGACATCAAGAGGATTTTACACCAAGGATTGTATATTGGATATTGCAACAACAAGTAATGTTGTTATTCAGAACTATGCAGAACATTCAAATCAAGAAGCACTAATGAATTTTTAACCTTGAAAGGAATCAGTTAAGAAAAGAAAGAAAATAAACTGAATTCATTCAATGTTCATACATCATTTCCAAAAATGTACCATGAACCAAAAATGTAAAGTTTATCTCCAGCTGGAATAGGAAGAACATTTCTGTTAATGTATCAACGCTGTATCTGTGTTCCGGTCACAATGCAGCCCAGGAATAATAGACTGGCGAAGCTAAAATCTTAGTATTAATAATTACAGGTTTGAGCTGATCCCATTGAAGTGTGAGAGCGTCCGTGGATCCTGCAGTGTCGATGCCCTGCTTTCTGTCATAGCTCACGTTCACTCAGTGAGCGTGGCAAGCTTTAATCGTTAGACTAAGTAATGCCTGTTTGTTAGAAGTTCCAAAGATATTCCCTCTGGGTAAACTGGGAAAGTCATGAATATGAGGGCCTCGCACTGCCATGTACAAATTATGATAAGTGAAACAACAGTGGCATGTAATTGGAACTCCGTTAATCTTCAGAGAGCTCCAGTGCACTGTATTAAAGGGACAAATAGCAAATGAAAATGGAAGGGTCCCTTTTGAGAAGATATTTACTGTTATGTTTTGTAAGTTAGAAGTCTGCTTTTCATCCTTTTGCCTCCTAAATTGTTGGATTTGGAGCAGTGACAGTCAAGATTGTAATGTTTTGTTTCTCACAGCTGCAGGCTTTGCCTTTCGAGCAAACTACGAAGTAATTCGAAATAAAATATACAAGTATTTCCTATGGACAGTTGCCTGTAGAAGCAAACTTGCAAAATATTTCAGCTGATGTGAAATATGTTAAAATCCAGTGTCATAACTAGAAGCCCTGTATCTTTGAAGATAAGCCCATTATTCAAAATAATTTCTAAATTAGACTCTTAATTTGTTTTCATTATTCAGCCTGCTCACATACAGTTTAACCTCCCTGTCAAAATAAAGTTATTTCCTAATACATTCTTTTCCATGATCTCTTTCTCCTGACATGTTTATAAATCAGTTTAAAAGATTGTGGAACAGAACTAAATTAATTCTGTGATATTTTGCTGATCAGTGTTGAATAATTTTTCTTGCCTATCAGACTCTTACTGTCTTTAAGACCGAAACAAGCCAACCAACTGCATTCTTGCCAGCCTTGCTGATTGCAACTCAAGTGAGCACTGAACCATTTGAGATTCCTCTGATACTGAATAACCTCCCATTAAAAATTCAACATTTATTTGCCCTCATTAATGAGTAGCAGCTGAAACACTTTGTTCTCAAGGAGGATGCACTGCTGCGTCACCGCCAAGTGCATGCAATCACTGAACTGCAACCATTGAAGTGTCAGCATTAATAGAGAGAGGTAAATGACACACAGTAACATGTTCGGATCCCTGATGTATTTCCCTGTCTGCTACATATCAGTTCCCATTTTGGAAACCAGTTAGACTGCAAATCAGCCACAGGTTTCCCTGTATTTGAAGAGCTTTTTCACAGGCAGCAGCATCTGTTGTGCCTTTATGGCTTAAGGCCAGTCTCAAACCGACCTCCCAATTTACATTTCTGTGGGATGGAATCACTTCCGAACTTCAGTGCAACTTCAAACATTCATTTTGAAAAACAAATCTACTCAGTAAAACTGAAAATGTTAATCAGGATAGAGCAGAGGAAGCCACCACACTCAGTACCTCTTCTACCCATTTGTTTTGTGACCTGAACGTTTGCTTATAAAATACATATAAACAAGCTTCTCATTTGGCTTTCTGGCCACCATAACTTGGACCTCACCTTGCTCCCTTTGTTTAACTCTGACCTGTTGGTAAATTTCAGGTCCAGCGCCAAGCCATTTCTCTCTCTTGCTTTTTTGTCCCGATGCTCTTTGCTCCAGTCCCTTTCATTCTTCCTGTCAAGACTTACTGGCTTTGGAGACTTCAGTAGCCTGAGACAGAGAAAATCGTCGCACAGATTCATCTGCACGATGCTGCAAAATAGCCATACTTGGAAATGGGTGATAAGCTTGAGAGAAGAATGGATTTTGCCAAGGAGCTTGGCATTCATAACACCAGAGTGGGCTTGAGACTCCCAATTTGTGTCCTAAATACCCTAGGTAGGACTAACAGCCACTTTTCCTAATATCCCAACTTAATCCTTGGCATCTTTCCTCTGAATCCATCTGACAACCCCAATAATCCACCACATTTTTCTCAGCTTTACACTCTCTATCCAGAGGAACTTATATTGCTACCATTATCCTTTGGGCAGAGTGCTCAGCGGGGCTCCAAAGCCTATCAATTTTCTGGCCAGAGGGCTTATTTTTTATGAAGTGAAGTTCTCAGAACACCCCACGGGGCCAGGCCACGCTCAGTGTATTATCCTCTGTCTTGGATAGCCCTTGGAGCCACAGATTCAGAATGGCTGTACCTTATGAGCACATCCTCCCACACGGTGAGAAAGGAAAATACTCCCCACTGCTGGGCTAATTACTGCTCGGAATTCCTGGAGGAAGAGCTGCTTCCCTCACTTGCGTCCATGCATCTCGGAAAATGTGGTTTGTGACTTTCCTAATGGTGTAACCACAGCCTTCCAAAAAAACAGTGTAGCCCTGGAGGAGGAGGGTGATGTCTGTAGCCTTACCCCAGTAGGTGCAAACCAATTGTTTAATTAATATCCATGTTGTGGAAACACGGGAGAGGGGCTAGAAAACTGGCAAATAACTGATTATTTTCTAATTTCCCCAGGAGCTTTTTACCCTTCAAGATAAAAATAGTAAACAAAATATGAAGGTGCTTTAGCTTTTGGGAAATTGTCGCTTACTGGAAAGTCTTGTTTAGTCAAAATGCTTCACAAAAGGATCTTTACAGGTTTTGAAAGAAAGATGTTGAGTTATCTACATCACAGTGTCAAGGAAGACCCAAGTTAGTCCGTCAGGCTCATCCGAGTCTGTGGATGCAGTAAATGTTGGCAGTAACAAGGGCACTGCTTTCACATCTGTTTACCTGTTAGGCTCGACTGAGTATTCGCTTTTTGGGTGTCCCTGCTGAGTTGCATGCACGGAACTGCGTTTTAAGGACAGATCTGTGCTTTTCTGCAGAGAGAGGAATGAGAATTGGTGCTGCCCATATTTGATTTAGCATGAATTTCAATAGTTGCAGACGAATTCGAAAGCCTATACAAATCATAGAGCTTCAAGTCTGGCTGTATGCTAGACTGGAATTTTTTGTTAGGTCAGACCTTTATCTTAGCTTTTTTTTTGTGGCTCTTTATGGGGAGATTGAAGAGGAACTGAAACTGGTGACCTGTCTTGACCTTTAGTACTGGATTAAAATTCCAACTTGCTGCCATGGCAACAGGGCCTTGAAAATTAGATCCTGACAGAAGCAGGGAGAAACTTAAAACTGCAACTGCTGCACTGAACTGAGGAAAGGTTGCTTATAAATGTCAGTGACAGGCTCTTAATTGAAATAATCTCCGTTTCCCTGTACCGAAAAAAAATAAGGAAGAGAGAAATAAAAGCAGAAGAAAGCCAAAAAATAAACAAACAAACAAGGAATCCACCCCCAAAAAAATTGTCTTGGTTTTTTTCTTTAGGAAAAAATCTGTTGCAATTCAGAGCCCGTGCTGCTGAACCCAGCACAGGCTCTGACATCAGAAGTGGCAGAAAGAGAAGCTGCTTGGTGAGAAGGCAGCCAGCCACACACCCACAGAGGGCTGAACCCCCAGTCCAGACTGGCAGCAGCAGCCAGACAGTGGCCAGTGTTAAATCACAGGTTCACTTTGTATTGTTTTCTCCTTTAACCTGACACCAGGGATCAACAGAGACATCACAGTGTCTCCCTGACTCCCAGGATCCATGCAATTATCTATTCCGTAGATGTAAAGGGATAAACATAAGCTAGATAGTGCTATTTCAGATCAAGTGTGATAAAAGTTACTCATTTTCCAATCTAATCAATGCAACAGTCAGAGGGAGATAATAGTGCAAGTCCTTCACTGCTAAAGGAGGTTAAGTTCTTTTTTTCCCTGTTGAGAGCAGAATGCAGTTGTGACCTGAAGCCAGAAGGTTCTGAGGGTCACCTAAAGGATTTCCTGCTCTTTCCTACTTTATCCAGGAATCCCCCTCATCCCAAAATCAAATAACCTTGAAGATCAGGTTGTAACACAGTGTCATGTAACCCTGTGGCTTTGCCCAGGCTCATCCTGAGGATGTTGTGAGGGCCCTGCTCACCTTCCCAAGGCATCAAGGACCAGAACCAGCCCCGGTGACACAGGGGAATGCTGCCTCCTAGCAGCCACTAGCCCATCTTTGTAGAGTCCCTGTAGGGATTGCTGTCTTCTTCACAAAAAAACAAACCCAAAAACAAACAAACAAACCAACCTCCCCAAAACCCCACACCACATAAAAATGTAGATTTTACGTATCAGAAAAAGTATGTTCCTTAATGGACAAATAGATAGCGTTGAATTGGATTAGATGCTCTGTACGGTTAGATAACTGCTGCAGAATCAGATTGGATTATAAGTTCTATGTATAGCTAGATGAAAATTTTACAGCTGTAGGTAGATGGCATTAAATTTTTGAAAGAGATAATTTTGCCAAAGCTTAGTATCTAAACTTCCTGCAAAATCCCAAGACCATGTTTGGAGTCTAAGTTCACAGAGAAGGCATGCACAGAAAAACAAATCCTTCAGTTTTCTTTAGACTGCACCCAAGTATTGGATTTGTTGTGTATTGTAGAATTATAGGATCAGAGGAAATGTTACAGATGTTCACAAACACAAAATTTTGCATGCTGTGTTTGGTATCGTTCATTGCATGGCTTAGAGATAACGTTTGTCACTAATAATGTCCATTATCAAGGGCAGGTCGCATTGAAATAACGCGTTGTATCATCTTAACAAAACATCGGTTTCTGGAATAGACTGTTGAGAGAAGGGAGAAAGCCAGTGAGGAGATGAGCAGCCTTCTAACAAAGGAAAATAAAATCCACTTAACATTTGTCAGGCTCTGAGTTATGTGCTTCAGTAACATCAGGCAGTTAAAAATAGAGGCCATTATTTGAAATTTCAAATGTCGAATTAATTCTAAGAGTAAGTTTGTTATTTCAGAGCAGTTGCTGTCAGAGACAAATTCGGCCCATCCTGCTGTACACTTGCCACTGTTACCATTTCCAGCAAAACACCACTAATTCTGCCTTAATTACTGTCAGACTGGACTATGGAGCCCTGGAGTATCTGGCAATAAACTTGAGTTTTGCTGAGAGGGAAGGTAAAGAGCCATTTAAATAGGTTTTTGAAATAAGCATGAAATCTCCGAAGATGTACTGTTGTAGTGCAGACTGTATATCAAAATATATAAGCATCTAGTTGCAACAACGGCTTTGTAAACACATTACTGAGCAAACTATGAAAAGTAATCCACCAAGGGGCTGTTTCCCTAACTCATAAGCATGAAGTTAAGAGACCAGTGCCATAAAGTAGATGTGTGCTGTTAAAAAATACTTTTATGTGAGATTATTTGGTGCTAAGCCCAACAGATGATTCCTTTTTTATTTTTAGATGCATATCTTTTAATGCTTGAAAATACTTGTGTTTGAGGCAAAAGTCAGCTGTCCTCAGAAAACCTGTGAATAGTTCATTAGCTTGGGGCAAACAGTGCTGGAGGGTGGAGAGGAAATGCCACATGCGCCTCAGGTGGGCAGGGCGCAGCGGTGTCGTGCAGTCCCACCACAGCCATCCAGTCCATTTTTGTGGAATTGCAGGACTGTGATGGATCAGGAGAAAAGCCTGTTGCTCCTTTCAGCAGCGTGCAGGCATGGCCTGAGGGGCGGTGGGAGCGCACCTCGGCGGGCAGGCAGAGCCCCTGGCTCCGAGCCCTGGGCTGCCTTGGTGGGCTGGCGGCTGCTCACACACGAGGGGCACAGCCTCTTACAGACGGTTTGGAGGCCCCAGTCTCCAACTAACCGTGGCCCAGCTGTCCACCGTGCGCGTGTCACTCGGCCCCGTGTCGGCGCCCTGAGCTGTGCAGAGCCGCCTGCTGCACACGGACAAGGCATGAGGTGAACTGTGCTGTGGTGGGAATCCTTCTGACCCCGAGCTGGCGCCTGTGCCTGGCTGAGGAGCCTTCCTGCCACACAGCACTGGTGGATGGTGTCCAGAAGGGACACGAGACCACAGCCGGAGGATGATCTGAATTCTGGGTCGATGAACTTTTCTGCATTTACCCGTCATGTCTTCATTCCAAGCCAACAGCAATGCTCCTGGTGAGTACGAGGGGAGTTTGCTCAGAGAGTGCAACCCACTCTCAGAGGGATTTTATTCAGGAAATTGCAAAACTTGAGTAAGAAAAGGTGTTAAGTGAATTATATACAAACTGGATATGGAATTAATCTGCCATAGCCAAAACCCAGTAAGAGCTCATGTATTGCCAATTGCTGACATTTCTTGCAGTTTTGTAACTTGTGCAGCTATGCAAACACTGAACTAAAAATCCAGAATTACCTTCCCTTTCCAAAGTACAGAACTTTCTGTGCTCTTTTCCTTTAGCCAGAGTGTTACCAGCTATTCTTATTGTTAATTGACTCTTGTGAATTAAAAAAAAAGTATGCAAGGACTGAGGTTGTTTGCATCCTTGGCACACAGCTCAGACTGATTAATACTAACAAGAGAGCATTCATTGATTTTGTTTCCTTTGTCTCAGCCAATAGAAAAAATACCTACTTAGGAGATGAGAGAAAGTTTGTATAGTTGAAATCTCAGATATGACTGTTTGAGGTGCTGTTCTTAGAAGTAATGGGAGATTGATACTTTTCAGAAGAAAGACCAATATACCTGGTTATGAAGATTTTTGCAGGACTCATTTATTAGTATAACAATATGGTATTTCAACAACATTGTGTTCTTAGAGACTGAAGGCCTCAATAAGCAGTTGTGGTTCATCTGTAGTAAGTTTTTTAAAAGTCCATTCAGATAGGTAAACTTACGTCTTGTGTAGCCTGCAGGGCACACACCATGCATTGTCTTAAAAAAAAAAAAAAAGAATAAAGCAAACACAATGAATCTGTTAAATCATAATGGCTCCCAGTCGTGACAAATTTGCAGATTAAAGCTCACTGAATACACATTTAAATGATAAATGATAATGGCTTGGAAAGAGTCATTATGATCTATTTCATCAATAATCCACATTTTTTGCCTTATAACTACACCAAGGATGAGTATAATGAATACTGCCTGATGAAAAAATTATTTTGTTTATGAAAGAGAATCAGAGAAAAGGAATTCTCAGATTAACAAACTTAAGTGGTTGTTACTGTTTGTTTATATTGTTTATACATGACAGATTTTTCTCATTATTAATATTAATAATTTACAGCTTCAGTGCTTGTACTTGGGGGGAAAAAAACCCAATACCCATGTTTAAACTTAGTATCCCTCAAAGTGCAGTTGATTTCACTGGGGATGAAGCAGGGATGCAGAATTAAACATTCAAGCTGTTAGACTGAAGGTTGTTCAGCACTTGTGAGCACCTACTCCTATAAAGTGAGCAGAATTCAGTGAGTTTCTCACAGATTTGTCATGTTTCCCATGCAGAAACATGCACGTTTTCTTAATTTACTGTGCTCTGGGGTTTGCTGTGCCTGCCCAGGACAGCCTTCAGGGTACTGCAGCAGTTCCCAGGTGCACTCACGTCAGTCCAGATGGTGCCGATGTGTTTTGGCGCTGATGGACATGAACCTGTAGAAAACCTGGTGGGGTTTTGTTGAGAAAATCTTCGAATTGTGCTGAAACAAATTTTTCTGCTGAGGAAAAAGAAGGGGTGGAGCTTAGACCCAAGTGTGCTATGGTGCCAGCTCTTGGTTGTAATCTCATGTGCATGTGATCTCATGCCTGACCAAGGAGGGACTTCAGTGTCAAGTTCCTTTAGGAGTGAATTTGTGAAAGCCATTTAAAATGGAACAGCAAAACTCCATTTGGTATGAGGAGTGACAGAGTGCATCTTTGTGGGATATTCTGACTGGAATTAGCAGTTAAAGCTGAATTTTCGAACTTGAGTGGGTATTTTTATATGTGACACTCCAAAGATAAATCTGCTATGAGCGTGAACTGTAGTGGCCTTACTGTGTTGCTGGATAAACCAGGTGAATTAACAGCAGAACAGGATCCCAGTACACTTAGTCATGAAAGTGAACTTACCGGAGTCATGCGTCTGAAGGACATGAAGGTCCTTTTTAAGAACCACGTTAATCAAGTGTGTCTGTGCATTTTCTGTTTTCTGGTAACACACCATTGCAGATTAGCACCGTGGAGCCATTTAACAATAAACCAGGCTGTTGGAATGAATGTCAAACTGCAAACAAGGAGCAAGATCCAGTTCTAGGGACTAGATAGCCCTCTTACAAATATCCATGATTTAGGTAGTTCTCTTTTAAAAAAATTGCTTATTTTGCTCTTTGTTGTCACATAGCACACAACTCCCACCCTTCCCCGTAGGTATTTTCACTGTGAGTGAAACGGTTCACGTGGCTGTCATTTCAGGCAGTCAGTGTCTCTATAAATGCAGCATTAATAGTGTCCTGTCCTACCACAATGTTTTGAATTATAGAAATGCAGGCCTTTTTAACTTCAAACACATGCTTTATGTAAATACTCAAGTAAAACATAAGCTCGCAATGAAAGGCGTACACCGAGTTATCCCTAATCCCAGGGCTGAGCCTCTGAGGCTGGGGCGATGTCCCAAAGCACCTGTGAGGATGAGAGCCATGGGAACAGCTGTGGTGTCACCCAGCGTTAGAGCTTCCCGGGCTGGCTCTGGTGTGTCCCCGTGTCCCACGATGGCCTCGGGAGCGGCGCGGGGGCATTGCTGTGCGGGGCGATGCTCAGCCGGGCAGGGCACAGCGTGGTGCTGCCGGTGCCCAGGGCGAGGTAGAAGTGCCTTTGCAGCACACCTGGATGTGCTGGGGACACGGCCTTGATGCTCCAGAGGTGGGAGGGTGACCAGGCACGGGAGAGAGGGATTCCTCCTCCCTCCCCGGCCACCCGTGGGTGCTGGTCCCAGCCCCTGTGCTTTGGTAACCTGCTCGCTTGGTGTGTGGCCAGCCCCAGCCTCCAGAATCCCTGCAGTCGCTGTTATGGCCAGGTTAATGACTTGAAAACTTCTCATTAAATATTCTTCTGGCAAAGTTTGGTTCATCGATGGTCTCAGGGAGGAGAGAGGGAGGGGGAGTTTCAGTCCTGAGTGTTAAAAAAACAGCTTTATGTTTAGGCCTTTTTCCATAAGTTTTTCTCAAATGACCTGCTACGCTAAATGGGTCTTTTAAAATTTGAAAAGTTCAGTTCTAAGTTCAGGGGTAGCCCTTGGGCACTGTGGTGGAAGATCCTTGTACATGCTACAGAGTGATTATTGACAGAGTTTAGCTTTATTGACCCTGCTCTCCTAATTCCTAACAAATTTTCTAAATATGCTCTTTAAAATCCCTACAGAACAGTGCAGATTTTGGATAATTCCAGAGCTGTACCTGAGATTATTGATTTATTAGCTTCCTTCTTTCTGTCCCCTTCCCCGGACTGACCAGTCCTGTGACATTTCTTTTTCAATATATTCTAAGCAGAATGTGTGTGTTTGTCCTTTCTACAGCTTTGCACTTATCATTTACCCAGCACATCGGATCTGTTCTGTTGATTCAGACACTTCCCATTCCTCCTCTAACCCATTTCAGCAATGGACTTGCCTATGCTAAAAATAACACAATAATGTTTTGATAGCTTTGCCAGTGGGTTCAATGAAAACAAATGGCATGTTTATACCTGTATTGACAACTCAGAATGTCTGTAAACTTTCCAACTCTCTGACTTCCCTACATCTCTCCTCCCACCACCCGCCATGATACAGTTCCTTGCTGGAGGGTTGACTTGTTTGACTTGTTTTCCCCTGATGTCAAGCTTACACAATTGAGGGATAAAAATCCTACTTGAACTGGTAAAGAAAAACTGAATATTTAATTTCTGCACAGGATTCTGGGGTTGATAACTTATAGCTACTTATCATATAAATTAAGTACAGTTTGTGCTTAAGTGCTTTTTTATTAGACACTGCTGAGATTGTTAATAGCAGGTATGTTCTTTGGGTTTTAGAAAAAGTTACTTGCTCTGAAGTGATTGAAAATCAAGTGATATGTGTATCTTTAGGTATGTAATCATTCTAAAGATTAGAAAAACAAATGTTTTCCGTATTTACTGTTTCCATCTTCCTTGGAAATAACTATACTGCATTAATACTCAATATTTACCTAGCAAATCACTAAAACATTTTCTTCATTTCAATCTTTTGTTATGATGGCATATTAGATGCTTCTTTTAAGTGTTAACCCTAATTCGTACCAAGTTTTATAATTCTCTCATATGTGAATTAATAGAAAAATGTTGTCCATGAAACATTGCCTAAAATTTTGTTTGCCATAAATTTTCACAGAACATTCACCTGAATATTGAGAGGAAATATTTACTTAGAGAAAATAATCAGGTACTTTTGATGTCTTCATGTCCCCTTTCCATTTTTTTTTCAGAAAAATCCCAAGAAATCTTAGGTTAATTACAGAAATTCTCCCTAATTCTGTCCAAGCAGGATGTGTAGCTAGAGGAACTTCCCTGGGTGGTATTCATATTTCTGGTTGAAATCCTCCTGGCACTGCAGGAGTTTTGACTGTTGGCTGTGGAGTCCTCACAGGCATGTTGTGAGTCAGAAGATGTTTAATGAAGAAAACAGGGGAAAGTCGGAAAGAAAACAGGAAAATCAGCTTAACTGTGCCCAGTCAGCATCATAAAAAAAACTGTTGTGCTGAGGAATTGCCCTGGGCTACGTTTACCAAGTTGAGGTGCTTGGTAATGGTCACTGAGCCAAACTGAAGTGTTGTTTCCTGATGCACTGAGTGCCTGACAACTTTCTCCATGACCCACGGGGGTCAGCTTGTCCAGGTGTGCAGGAGGTGTGTGTGATGCTTGAAGTCAAAACAGATATTAATCATGTCACAGTGTCAGAGCGAGATGTGGAAAGGGTACAGGGATGAGCATGGAATACAGTATGTGAAGAAAAACACAGATGTTGGGGGAAGATGAATTTGTTGTTAAGGCATTAGATTGCTGCTCAGGAGAATGTGGTTTAAATTCCAGCTCTAACAGGGACTTCCTGCATGACCTTTTGGAAATTATGTCTGTGTTCTCAGTCTTTAAATAGGAACAATGGGGGTTTTTTTCCCATTCCCTGCATTTTCAGTTTAGACAGTGCAGTTGCTAAAGCAAGGACTCTTACAGAAAGTATGTCTTCATATTGACCTGTTCCCTCTTGGTGCACTCACACGTGTAAGATATGGCACGAAGCTGTGGATAGGGAGAGGAAAAATGTGAAATTGCAGAGTGGATATGCATGTCACTGGTTAAGAATTTACAGAATTTAGTATGGGATGATTGGAATAAACCTAATGAAAACATTGCCTATTATAGACCAAGATTTTTATAATTTCTGTGGACCTCTGTGCTATGAGAGGCTTCTGTAAAAAAACTGTTAGTTTAATCTCTGTTAAACTCTAATAGGACTTTTTACATAAGCTGGTTTTTAGCATGCATTTGGGATGAGTGCATTGCCCACAAGTAGTGAACTCACAAGTGAGTTATGCGGGTAATCCCAAACGAGTGCCAATAAAACTTTTATAACACATAGCATCATTATGGAATTCATTTATGCCACATATTTTATGGGGGAAAAAACCTATTTTGGTCATATATTAGAGAGTTTATAATTTTTTTACTGGTGCTGTTTTTCACATCCCTCTGCCTCTAAAGCCGAGCCAAGTGAATACCAGCAATCTGGTATTCTAACCTACAAGGAAGGGAAAATTAGAACAAACACATGTTTGAAATCTCTCTGAAAATAAAACAAGGGCCAGATTCTAATCTCCTTACTCATACCAAACACCACCATACCCCCTGAATAGCTCCATAGATTTCTTTGGGTCCATTTGTCAAGTGAAGTGCTATTTGACATGTGTGGCAATACCCAGAATTGGCTCAGTCTAAACTAGCTTTTTCCATTTAAGCCCTCCAAAGCTTGCTGTCTTCAGTAGTTAGAAACACATATTTATGTTTTTTAGCGCATCAAAAAGAAGAATTCTCACGCTGCTTAGAGGGGTTGTTTCAGCCCCTTTTTAACAGTTGAGTGAAGCAAAGCAGAATCCCAGCACTTCTATAAAGCTGAGACAGAGAAAAGCCCTGCTAGGAGCTTGGCTGGCAGGCTAAGCACGCTGCTGCTTCCCACCCCGTTTGACAAGTCATGTTCAGGAAGCAAAGACTGAGGAATTTGGGCCTTCCACTTTCACCAGCTGGAATCAGCAGCTTTGCAAACCCCATGTCATTCCACTGTAATCCATACACATGTAAACCTGTTGTACTGGGGCAATTCTCTTGTCCCCATCGCATCATTCTGTCTGCTGGCATGTCCCATATTCAGTTCCCCTCCTTTTGAGAGCTGTTATTTCACCTCAGAGACTTGACTCCTGTATCTTTTTTTGTGTAAACACAGTGCACTCTAAGAGAGCGTTTTTATCTCTCAGTTGTTTTCTGCTGCTGTGTTAATTTTATTGCCAAGATCAAAGATCCTGAACTGGTAGACATAAGTCAACAGAAGAACTTGACTTGACTTTATTGAGAGCAGGATCAGGCCATAAACATCCCGGGTTTGTTCTTTTGTCTCACATAAAATAACTCCACCGATAAAATGCACTGTCTGATGATGGCTGATCAGGGATTGCTGCCTAAAGCTCCACATGTAACCTAGCTATCTTCACATTAACCTCCTCCTTTCATTTCCTTGGTTATGTTGAATGGGAAGTAGTTATTGAACTGCGGTGTTAGATTCATAGAAGCCATTTGATTAATTGACTATGTCTTGAACTCTTGTGACCCGAGGCTGAAATATGGCTCAAACAAAAGTGGCAGAAGCACAGCGATGGGGTGGGAGTATAAAAGAGCACCAGTAAACTGTCCATGGGCAGCTCACGTTCATGTTCATGTTTATCTGTGTAGAACTTGCTAAAAGTAAAGACAGATGTCCAGCTTATCTCATGTAGTCAATGGCAATAATAAGTACGGATGCTGCTCGCTGAGAGTTGAGCCTGCTCCTGCTGTCACTCTGTCTTTATGTATCCACAGGGAGAAAACCTGGAAGGCAGGCAAAAAAAAAAAAAAAAAAAAGGTATTGCCAGAAATCCCTGTAGGCTCTCTGAGAAGGAGCGGATGTGTAAAGCATTTCTTTCTGCATAAACATTTAGAAATCAAGCTCTCATAAGTCAGGGATCCACCAAATGTGGTGTGAAGAGGCAGATGAAGCCTGCCTTCTGGCATGCCAGCATTTGCTGATTGATTTGGAATGCAGAAGGGCCCTTTTTATTTTTATTTTAAAATTTGAACCACATCTTAATACAAATCAGGTGAAAAATAAATTGAAAAATATCAAGCCTGAGATTACAGATGTGCCAGCTTCATATTGTTCAGTTTAGCTGAGGTCATAGTCAAGCCCATCAAGTTCACATCGTTTAGTGTGCAGCCACTGAGGTAATATTCAAACAAAAGAAAGGCAGCAGAATGCTGATACACTCCTTCTTTGCCAGCTGGCCTCATTCAGCTGTGCAAAGCACACTGGCTTCAGCTATGTAAGGAACTTAAATCAGTAAGGAATACAGGTTTTTAAAAGGATACGCTGTTCCAAATAGCCCATTCGTGCTCCAACTTTTGACTTTAGATCAGTCATAAAGAGGAAATACCTCTCCTAATATGCAGTTTCATATTCTGAAATTTAGAATGTAAGGGCTATGATAATGACGATACAGTTAATTTAAACAGAGGAATTTTTCAACGAGGGACATGTGTATTCTGCTCAATAGTTAGAGAAATCTTGAACTTCCTAGAAAGCCTACAAGTAGAATTACTGGCATCCATTCCTCCTCCATGCTGGTGATGTTACCATGCTGGTTCCCTGCACACAGGTATAGATTTATGTAGATTAATTTGGTATAGTACAGTGAATTGCCACTATGATATATATTGTAGAATTACTTCCTAGCACAGCCTAATGGCTGAAATCAAATAAAACATAAAAGTAGATTTATATAGATTGCTGTATAAATCAGATAAAGCTTTGTGTTACCTAGCAGTGGTAATGGAAGCTTTTCCTGCAAATAATATAGAAGTTTTTCATGTAATATTTTCATTATTTCAGTGAAAGTAAAGCAACAAAAAAAAAAAAAAAAGGAAAAGAAATAAACAAGTCTATCGTGCTTAGCCACCATTAAACATCATTAACTACAATTTTGTCTGACAAGTTCTCTCATCTGGAGATGGGTGAAATGGTAGAAAAGTAGACTGAACAATTGTATAAACCCAAATGAAATATGCCCTTGTATTCTAAGTGTGCACGGTTCAGTCAGTTAAAATAGAGCAATTTATTATGCTTTAGCAGCTTGAGCTTAATCTAGTTTTAAATAGATCTCTTTTTTTTTTTTTAAACTTCTTGCTGTGATTTAACTGGTTTGGAAAGACACATGATATAGTGCTCACTCTCTTGCTAGTTTACTTTGAAATAACTTTAATAGTGTGCTGCTGATGAAAATAACTCACAGGTAATGTAGATAAGCCTTTAAACAACAGTGAATATATTTGTTTTGTTTGAAATGAGTGGATAAAGGCTTAATGAAAGAGACAGGAATACAGAGTGGAGAGAAATTAGGTGGGTATAGCAGCAGAGCAGAATGGTCAGCAACACCCTCCTTGGGATTTTGGGGCTCTCCCAGGCAATGGTGCTGCCCCAGGGCGCCCCCTTTTCATCAGCTGCTCAAGGTTAAGAGTTCTCAGCATTTTGGGCCAGCCTACCAAATTTCTTACTGGACAGTTTTCAATACCAAACAGCTACTGTGAACCACTGTGAACCACTTTGCCATACTGGCCACCCATTGTCAGAATAGGTTGGAATGTTTATCAAAATCTCCTCACATAACACAGGCAGAGCTCTCACCTGCCTGCACTCAAAGTGTGCTCTGCTGTTCCTCGAGGCAGGGAGTCTGGGACCTTTACTGAGAGGAATATTTTGACTGTAGACATTTTGTTTGATATTATGCTGTAGTTTTCCACTTAGTTATTAGATCCCTCAGCCTTTGTGGTTTTTCACAGGTAATTCTATAATTAGACCAGCTGTGAAAAAGACTTTCTTGAAATCTTACTTGAAGAAATTTAACTCAGTCCCTTTGCATGTGGAAGGAAATAAGCATCTAAGTTTGTGTTTGTGGTGTTGATTGATACAAGCAGCCATGCCAGATGCATATAAACGTGTGCATTTATATTAGATCCCACAGGAATGGGAGAGGGACATGTTTTCAGGGAATTTTGTGTGCACCTGTGTGTTTGAAAGAAGCTCAGCAGCCAAGTGATACCAAATTCTCTGTCTAACTGGGGGTGTGGCTGGCACAGACTGCGCTTACAATAGGACGATGGACCCTTTCACCTTCAGGTTACTGGTTCAAATGTAAAGCAGATTTGTAGAGAGCAAAAGTCATTACACTCTCAGACCTATTCAGTGGCCTGTGCGAAATTAAATTCTCCGTCAGAGTCTAATGGATATGTGTCCAAGTCCAGAAGCTGTGATCCTAATTGGCACCCTTGTTGACTGGCATCACAGAGACCAAAGGCTGACTGGGCATACAGACAGAATTTCCTCTCCTTGTCCAGAGCTGGGTTAAAGACCAGTGGGATGTTTGTCACTGCTGCACATGACATGAATGTTTTTTTGGCTTGAGAAAGGACTGCAAACTTCAAAAGCATTCATGAAGTCTTGACTCTTCTAAAAAAGCCCTAAGCTAACTTTTTTTTTTTTTTAATTTAGAGAAAAAATTGCTAGCAATTTTTTTTGAGCCGGTTGAAGGTTTGAGGTGTCTTGAGTAAAAAAGTAGGGAGAAAAATGTTTTAATTAAATGTCAGAGAATACCAGGAAAATCCGTAGAGGGGGACTGTATGTACTGTTCCTTCATATGAATGACTATTTAAACAGAATCAGATTCACTGGGTTTTAAAATTTTCCTAGAAAAAATTTGCAGTTTCATAATAAAAAGGAAAAAGAATAGCCCTAAAAACAAAAAGAATGCGCCCCCCAGCTGACTGCCTGAAGCAGCTCATGACCATGAGTATGTATTGTGATCAGAGACTGTATGTATATTGCTAAACCTCCTTGATGGAGTGAGTTTTAATTTGGTTTACAGAAAGCTTTAGGGGATATGGCTCTCTACAAATTAGACCACAGGAGCTATAAAATGAAGGATGTCCTCCCTAATTAGAAACAGTGGAGCAGTCTGGTGTTCTTCCTAGTTGTAGCCTCGTGGGTACTCTCTCACAAGTGAACTCTGGGCAATAGTTGCTTCTCTAGTAACTGTTATCTGTCTTTTTACTGGAGTTATCTGTCATCCAATTTTCTGTCTCCATTTCTGTACATGCCTTTCTATGTAGGTCTAACAAATTCTCAACTGAAGCTTTGAATGGCTGCTGCAAAACAAAAATTCATGTGTTGCTCAGTGATTAGTTGCCACCGTCAGAGCAACTTATTTATTTTAAATCCTAGGAAGTGATTCTCAAACTCAGGTGAACGTGGCAGTCAGTTTAGGGGGTTCCTTTTGCAGTGTGCAGCTGTGTCAACTCGTTTTCTCATGCCCTTTCTGATGAAATTAATGAGAGTTAAAGAGAGGCGTATAGATGGACTGGAATAAATTCTGCTTTATAGTAATCAAATTCAATTTTCTGGACACATTTTTTAGCAAGAAGGAGTTCATCAAACTGGGATCCAGGATTTTGGACAAGAAAATAATACAGTTATTTAACTATAGCTAGAAAAAGCAATTGGTGCCTGGAAATCAGGATGTCTACAGCTTTCCATTTGTGCCAAATGGTAAAACCAGATTTAAGCTTAACAGCAAAAGGGCATTAGGTACATAAGGGCGTAAGAGCACAATGATTAAAATCAGCCATAAGTATATTTCCAAACTGCATGTGAAAGGAGAGCTGGATGTGGAGCTGAGCTGGGAAGTGTATTCAGAGACTGTGCTTAGGCAGCTATAATTTGACTTTTTTAATCGTTGGTAAGGGAGGACATTCAGGCTCTTAATTCATCAACATCTTTTCATGTAGACTTACATGGAGTAGGACCAACGACTGGTCCAATGAAAGCTTTAATTTACTTGTGACATATTGTTTCTACTAGTCATTGTTGTAGATCAATCTGAGAACAATTACTAGGTGAATAAAGAGGGTGAAAAAAAGAGTCAAGTAGTACTCTGGAATGTAAGTAAAAAATGGAAATTTAAAATCAATCAAAATATTTATTTTGCTGCCCGGTGTGGGATATTTCTGGCAGGAAAGGGCTGTGTTTTTAAGTGTGATTGCTGTTTAGATTTTACCAGAATATATAACTGAACATGTCTCATGACCGTCTTATTTTCATGTAGTATTTCATCCTCCAGCTTTGTAGGGGAACTTTATGCCAAGAGAACTCACTGGAGACTGAGTGACAGATCAGGCTGTTGTCCCACATTCCCTTTCTACTAAATCACAGTTTTCTTTAGATGGAAGGTGGCTATTGTGAAGCTGTCAAACTGAGGAAAGTTAAATGGGCTGAAGTGAAGGCTCCTGCTAACAATAGCAGCTATCTCTGTCAAATGAAAGCTCAGCAGACAGTTACAAGGCAATTCTGCACTGATGGGTGGTCGATTAAAAACAACAAAAGGCAAGATGAATGAAAGGGGAAAATCCCTATTACTTTGTGGTAGGAGCAAGGGGAAAACCAAAAATAAAATAAAAAGTCCACCTCACCCAACCCTGCAGCAATTGGAACAGACTTGTAGTTAGCATGACCTTCATCATCTCAGATATGGCACAATAAAACTGACAAGATTATTTTCTCTTCAAGCAGTGCTGAGGAATTTTCATTGGCAAAAATCTGGAAAAGTAAAATAAATGCAGAGTTCAAGGCAATTCACGAATTCTTGAATCTGATAACAGCTGGAACATAGTGCCACCAGGAAAAATAGCTTGGGTTTGTGCTAAAAAATTATGACTTGATTATTTTTTTCACAGTGTCTTTTCTGAGATTTTGAAGGTTACCCTATAGACAACCAGAAGAGGATTAGAGAGAAATTATCTTTGAGCTCAAGGGAGTACCAATTTAAATTGGATTTGAGATATAACTTTTGCATTACCTTAGGAGATGAAAGGTAGCGTTGTGCTCTGATAGTTACCCAACTGCCTAACCATATGTATCAACTGGATTAGTCTGTAGATTAACAGCTCGTGCACCAAGTGCAAGGTGTATTGTGCAATTTCCTCTTCGTGGGACTCATCCTTTTCCAACTGAACTAACATCAAAACTCAGCAAACGTGGGGAGGGCTTTGCAGCCTCCATGTCAGGCATAAGGTAAATGTACACATTTGTTCCTTGAAAGATAATTGTCACTAAGACTTGGGCTTGCTACAGCAGGTGTGTAGAGCAGGATGGGAAAGTACAAAAGTAATAGTCTGGGAAAAAAGGTTCATTATGTCCTTGTACTTACCCTGATAGAAAATCAAATTTTGAAACCCTAGTGAAATTTGGTGGGAGGCAAGCACCAAGACCCATTTAGATCCTATAAAATTCCCATTCCTTTTCTCACAATTTAAATGCTTGGATAAAAAAGCCAGGAAAAACAAACAGGTTCTTACATAACATACAGTTAAGAGTCAGTTTGCTGCCAACTGTAGAGTGAGGGTTCAAAGAGATTCTGATAAAAGTTTGGAATCAAAAATTTTGGAGACATATGTGCTTCATGAGCATAATTAACCAGCATCACATTCCAGTTGTATTAGGAAAAATAATTCAGTACTAGCAAATGATGCAGAACTAGATGTACCACAGACTCGATCCAGTCTGACAATTTTGACGTATTATTATTCTAGTACTTGTCTTCATAGAGTCATGACATCATTGCTTTATCAATTAAATTTAGTCTGTATCACCTCTAGGTTTATCCCTGGAACAGGCTGCCCAGAGTGCTGTGGAGTCTCCCCCACAGGAGATATTCAGAAGTCATATGGATGTGACCCTGTGCAACCTGTTCTGGGTGAACCTGCTTTAGCAGGTGGTTGGACTAGATGGTCTCCAGAGTTCCCTTCTAACCCAAACCATTCTGTGATTCTGTAATTAGGCAAAAACAGTGTCTGTGGGTATTCCCTACTGTAGCCATTTAAACCAACAACTGAGTATTCCTTTCTTGGTTCCTCACAGCTTCACTGGAGAGGGCTCTGCAAGCACGAATTAACAGATGGCTCAAAAGTAACCTGGGCTTCCTAAGGAATATACAGACTAGAAAGGTGTGTGTGGCTTTTCCAGAGTTACACCATTTTCAGGGGTACTGACAAAATAACCTTTGCAGATTTCAGGACAAATAATAGTTTAATCATGTGGCACAATTTATAGAGTAAACAAACTTTCAGTAAGAGCTAACTATATCAGAAAACTTGTGTAACATGCACAGAAGGCACTGTTAAATTATTTCAGTGCCATAATTCAAAATGCTAAGGAAAATTCTCCTGTATTATAGCCAGAGCAAGATTGGATCTGTAGCCAAGTACATCAGCGTGAATGTTCAGCTGTCTGGGGAAATACAAGTCTTGCACTGTTACTTAGGGGAAAATGTGCACAGACATGGTGGAGCCCCTTATGAAACAATCCTCATTTTGTTAAACAATAGGATCAAATTTTCAATCAGGTTATCTAGCATATTGCATTCTGCAAGCTTGCCAAGCAAAGAGAACTATCAGCATGAAGACGGATATATTTTTACAGAATTAATGATGTATGAAATCTGGAAGTGGAAACATACATTTTCATTTTATCCTCTAATTTTTCTTTTTACATTGTAAGTGAAAGGAAATGCTTGGAAATATTTGCAGTTATTCATATCTGTTTATCTTAGAGTGATTATCAGAGCAAACAGTGTCAGGCATTGTGTTTGGATCTGAGCCTGAAAAATAGTGCTTACAGGAGCAAGGATTACTTGCATGAGTCAGTGTTTTCAGGACTGCGCTTGGTACTTGATTTCTCTCATGCAAATGCAGTGCCTTATAAATCATCTAGAGTCAGAAGTCATTTAAGTATTTTTTTTTCATTTATTCCATCTATTTATATTAGTTTTAGTCTTGCTTGGTTTTATCCCCTCTATTTACATTAGCTTTAGTACTGCGTGGATTAATCTGTTTATACATTTTTAGACTGATCAACAGAATGTTCATTTAAAGATAGAAGTGAGTAGTCTTACTGAGGATTCCTTTCTCTTTGCAAACTCTATATCAGATCTGTGGGATAGCCATAGATTCTTGATGTAGGATTTTGCAGCTACAGAAGTGGCTTTAAAACCTGATCACAACTTAGTGTATGAAAATGAAGTTCACCTTCCCCAAGATCACCATTTTAGGAGTTTGCAAGTTTCCTCACATTAGGGAATACTGTAATATGAGTAAATTTCTTCTAATGGTGAGTTAAAAACTGATGTTTCTAGTAAAGGAAAGTCTGGTTTGTGTCAGGAAGAGGAGACCATGTCTTCATTCCTTTCCTATCCCTTCCATCCTTCCTTCAAACCAAGGCTGGAACAAGTGCATATTCTACAAAAACATCGCGAGATACTTGGGTTTAGTTTGCCTTTGGCATTTTTTACCTTCTTTTCTTCCACCTCTGCCTTCTCTTTTCCAGTTCTCTTTTAGTGCTTCTTGTGGCATTTTAATAGAATCATTTCTTTCTCTGTCCTCCTCTGTTCTTTTTGTCCCTGTCTCCTTAACCAAGACATGACCCCAGTGGCATCCAAGTTTGAGCTGGAAAACTCTAATAAGCCTAATACTGGACAGAAATAGTTTTTACTAGATAAAATAGTTTTCCCTTCTATATGTTCTTAAGCTATGAAAACAGTGAAAAGCTCCCACATCATATAGCTCACATAGGAGCTGATGTGTCTCCTCTGCAGAGACAGTAACCGAGCAGTGTCTGTGCTTGGTTTCAGGGCATGGACATATATTGGCTGTGAACACTGTTCAAAGACCTTGTTAAGGAATTGAGACTATGAAGGGAAATAGTTCTTGTGTTAATTGTGGTCGAGAGGTTGCTGGGCCTTGTGATGGCTAAAAAAGTTTAAAGTGGGGAAATTATTTGTGAATCACTGGGGATATCACTGGGGGTAAATTGGCCTCTCATGCGAACTTCAAGCAGCTGCTCTGATTTGCTCAGCTGAGACTTTTTTGGCTTTTCAGATCCACCTTTGCTTGTGAAGGGTGGATAAAGTAGATTCATTAGGGAGAAAGAGTGGAAAACTACCCCCATTCTGCAGAGTTGCTGCCAGAGGAGCGTGCCAGGGCAGTGGGAAGCAGGAGGCAGAGGTTCTCCCAGGTATGGAAGGGTTGTGGGTGCCATTTCAGCTGGAAACAGCCTGGGTCAGACTGGTGCTCCTGGTGAGCTGCTATGCCTGCTTATCTCATAGCAGGCGCTGGGTGTTTCTCCTCGTCACCCCCGCTCTGCACAGCTCTGTGCAGTCCTAATGCCCCTGCCAGGGAGGAGCAGAGTTCATCGCAGTCTGTGCTGTCTCTCTGAAGTGCCTTGAGGACTCGCTGTCATTCTTATCACTAACACTGAACTGCAGTCTCTCCCCATGGCACTGAACTTTGCAGACAGCAGTTCAAAATTAGAAACAAATAGTTCAAGTGGCAGAAAGAGACGCAAAAATACATCAGTGTAAAGGTTTAAATGAACTAAAAAGTCTGCTTCCCTCCAGACCAGGTTATTGAAGCTTCAGATTTACCAGACACAACTCATTTCCAATCTGCAGAAACAAAAGAGCTCTGCTCTTCAGATACGAGATTAGTCTATGTAAGGGGAAAAGAGTGCACAGAGAAAGATTTGCAAATGTCATGTTGGTACTGACAGCTCATCAAACAGCTCCTTGAAGGCCTCACTTTGTTACTAGATTAAAAAAGGAATAAAATAAAAGAATATAATCAATGAATAAAATTAATGTCCTTCCATATGCACGGTAGAACTTTGGATAGATGAGACAGTCCTGTGTTATTCATCCCCTGTTGAACAACTTTCTTTAATATATTTTCTGGTATGATATTTTTTAAAGTCACCTTTGCAAGTTGCTGTAGAATTATCAATCACTGTTTAACTGTGTGCTAAGTTCCCATAGCCTCTCTGTGTAAATATGCCAACTGAAGGCTTGTTTACCAGAGAAAATACTGGTACTCTGGCTAGGAGACAGTTTTAATCAAACGTGGTTGGAGTAAGCAGGTGTTTTTCATGTGGAATGTATTGGAAATGAGTATGTATCACAGAAATGGCTCTTGGACTATATACTGCTCTTGATAAATAGCAGAACCCAAAATTATATCAGCCACTGCAGTTCATCAAAGGGAAAATAGCAAAAGCTTTGTGTGCTCTGGCAGAATTTGGCGCACTAAAAAAGGTGGGGTCCTCATTTTTATTCGTCAAAACCTCAAAGAATGCAAATTTTTCACTGGCATTTTTAAAAATTATTAGTCCCTCCCTGTATTTTTCCTGGACCCATACTTTTCTTTCCTCTTGTATCTCTTTTCTCCCTGTTTTTTCCTCCCTGTTTACTTCAATGATACACCAGACTCAAACCTCACCAAAGAGAGTCCTGTGTTGTACTGAGGAGTCACCGGACAGTGAGCGAGACACACTGTAATAGAGATTGCACTTTTCTAAGGCAGAAGGCAAACCTGGTGGTATTAGTGTCATTAAGACAAAAATGTCAACTCACCAGCCTGAAACAAAAGGATGTAGCTTTTTGTGGTTTTTTTAAAACTCCTATTACACAGTTAAAATATTTTGACTCAGTTCTGCTCCCATTCTATTGGAAGTATTGTTTGGGAGCAGGATAGGAGCTCAGTAGGGATATGAATTTATTGGATGTGCTAGAGTATTATTTGTGCTAAACATGCGAATTTCCATCTATGCTTATAATACACAGATAGAAGTTGGCAGTAGGTTCCTCCCTCCTCCCAAAATTCTTGTCTCAGCTTTAATGAAACACAGGATGCCTGTCAACAGAGCAGTAGTTATAATGCACTTAGTAGCAACTTAATATCTTAGTTGCCTTGAAGAGCTCTTTATACATAGACATTAATGGATGGCTGGATAAAGAAATTCTTCTACTGAAAGAATTAATTTTGCTTAATCCTTTTGAAATTAAGAGATGATACGGAGAGATGAGTAATGAAGTGCACTCTCTAATTGTGAGGTACCTAATAGATAACCACAGGGGTTACTTCTCTCTCACCAGCTGTAATTACTCTAATTACTGATGTGGTGCCAGGAACGCTAAGGCAGGCCGCGTATGACAACACAAAATGGAGTGTGTCTTAGCAGGACATCTTTCTCCATCAGCTGGGCCAGAGGGAGGCTGACCATGTCAGGAGGCTAATGTGTGCTTTCTCCCATGGGGAGGGAGGGCACAGCTACCTCCATTGCTCACAGGCTGTTCTGTAGTGAGGACACTAAACTTGACTTCGGTTCTTTCTAAGGGGAGACGATTTCAGTCCATAGACTAAGGAGTTAATCTATACCTTAAGTAAATTAGCCCTGTTTAGGCCACTGAATCTGTGTAAATGAGCAGAAGTTACTTCTGTGAGTAAGAGTTTGCAAGGCAGATCTCCTCACTGACAAAAATGTAATGAAAGAAAATCATGGATTAGGAGGAGGAAAGATTAATAAATTATATTTAAGTGTGTATAGAATTGCTGTACAAAAGGCCCTGACTATTAAGGTAAATGGTGCTTGTAAATTCCATCTAATCTTCTGAGATTTTCTTTTACCGTAACTCTTACGATATCTGAGAGAAAATAATCTGAAGATGACTTGCACATTTCAGCAAAAGAAGGAATATCAGGTTTCAAGATTTATGGATGGGATGTTTTAAAACAAAAGATCTTCTTTTTTCCTTTGGAATTACTCTACCATTTATTTTCATTTCCCCAGTTTTTTTGTTCACTGTGTTATGAACTTCTCTGGGGAAATCTATTGTTAGATGTTTTCACACGCATAGACCCACTCTTCCCCCTTGATAAATGATAAAATTGTGCTCCAGTGTGTGCAACACATTCTTGAAATACATCTGAATTCTATTATGCAGTTTGTCATTTGCATGATACCTTTTGAGTTACTGCTCTTAGAGAAGCCTTATATACTACAGAGAAATGCACGAGGAAAATGAAAACCAAGTTCTCTCTGGAGCCCGTGGGGTGGCCTGGCAGAGGCTGTGTGGAACTGCTGGCCTCATTTCCATGGCAGCTGAGGGGTAGGAAGGGTTGCATCTCACTGCCAGTCACTGTCTGCATGGACGGTGTCCCCTCCACGTCAGTATTGCTGCAAACAGGAGTAACAAGGGCTTCGTAGCTCAAGATGGCAATATACTACTTTTTGCACCTCGAAAGCATTTATTTGATTCTTTCCTGGCCTGGATTTAAGTCTTATTAAGTTTCACGAGTGAAATTTGCTCTAATAGTTTAAGCTCTGTCTTTAATACCAAACAGAATAACTAGTTGTAGCACGTGCTACTCCAATCTAAAGCACACAAACATCAATTTAAAATTGTCCTTATCTATCAATGGAAGGTTGAAGCAGGAGGGAATTCTTTCCTTGGAGAGCACCCACATCCTCTGTAAGCTTCCCATACTAGGTACTGCTGCTCCTTAGCAGCACTTTGCTGTATCTTTTGTGTCACTAGTCACAGTTTCATCCTTTCCTTTCAGCCACATTTAACCAACACATCCTGCCCTGCTAATGGGACAGAAATATGGTTTTCCCACTGATGTTTCAAGGACAGTGTTACAGTTTTACAAAAACAGATGAGCTAAATATTTTGAAAAGCACATGAATATAATAAATATATTCCCATTTTACCAGAGACAAACCTGGCAATAAAAGAATGGGATGTTTGTATGTCTGGTTAACACCATTGCCTGCCCTCCTCCTTTCAGAAGCAGCAATTGTGTTTGATAGGACTCAGATGGGGTATGCATTTTGTACAGATGTGGTTTGACATGAGCAAGTTAATTTTCTGGGCAGCTCTGGATTAGGGAATTGCCCAGTATCCCTTGGCTGTCTTCTTGCAACACTCTTTCTTCCCTTTTCTCCATCCTTTTCATTCCCACGAGGCTGTTTTCACAGTGGAGTGGAGCTCCAGTGCAGTGTTGAACTGATCCCCGAATTAGACATGCAGAACCTCATCCTACCCCTGCTGCCTTTTAGGTGCCTCCTCCTTGAGGAAGCTGTGTCACCAAACACGTTATTATAAACACACTGGACTCTTGGCCCAGCCCTCCACAACCAGAGCAGGAAGAAATGCACAGCAGTCTACTATCAATCCAGACTTTATTCACTTGTAAAAAGCATTTCAATAATTTGCACATGAAACCAGAAGAAGGGTGTTGAGCTGTGAAAATACTCCTTTAAGAAGGTCAGATTCTTCTATAAAAATAACTTGAATTGAGTGATTGAATTGATAGTGCGTTTTCAGGGAGGAGATTTTCTCATGTCTCCTAATCAAATCCTCACTCATTGACAGAATCCCAAGCCAGCAGGCCTGCTGTGCACCAAACACCTGCTGAATTCAGCAGGCAGGATGGGTTACAAGTCTTGTTTCAGTGTTCATGCAGCTGAACTTGGGGAGACCACAGGGAATTTCAGCCCAAACCCCAGACCTAGGCTGAAGTTCTGCTGCCTTTGCTACTGCCAGCACTGATGAGTGGGAAAACCTATTCCAGTCACCCCAAAAGTCTCATCAAGTCCTGGGTCATCTTTTTCCCCGGCTTTGGCCGCTTGTTCTCTGTTCATGAAAAATGTACCTAAAATTGTATTTTACCTGAGCAGCTCATGCTGTAACAGCTGTTGGGAGTGGCTGAGGGACTCCATGACTCATTCAAGCAGAACAGGGACAGCAAAACCATATAAAAAAAGAGTCTGTCCCACTGAGAAACAGAAGCCATAGTGGGACTTGCATAATCATTTGGCATTGTCTGTTAAGAGAACAGATGCAAATTATGTACAGATACTGATTATGTTTAAACTGGTTTATTGTCGTGGCATATATTTTTAATGATATTTTTGGGAAATGTGTGAAGAGTCAAAGAGAGAAGATAAAACCTATTATGCAAAAAAGTTACGAAAAATAGCTCGTTTCGATTTTTGCCCTTCTCTGAATTTTCTGAGGCCTGATACAAGTTGAGGGCTCCTAAAACAGTATTTTACTCTTACTGTTTCTAGTGAGGCTTTTACATAACTCATCATAAAAAAGCCTTCATCCAGCCATTTGTCTAGCTAAGTTTGTAATATAGGAACAATCTGCTTTGGGAACCAATTCATCCCTGGAGGAAGTGGGTATTGTAGTCAGTCAATGAGATTGCCCCTACTTACACCACAGATAAATGTGTTGGTTTGTCACAACGTTTCTGCTTTGCAATAATTTCACATTTCAAATTATAAACCTCTGAAAATTGTAGATTATAATAAATGTGCTGACACAACTTCAACTGTTATAGTAAATGGCATTGCTCTAATAATGAAATAAAAAAATCCTACTTAATCCCATTCTTTCCCTAAAGTGGTGTTTTGCATTAGCTATGGATGAAAAGACAAACAAGTACATGTATATTCAATAATAATGTCAGCTGGGTCAGAGAAGAATAGGAAATAAAATTAATTCATAACAGCTCTGGAGATAGCTTTCTGATACAGGCAGTTTTCTCTTTGATTTGCCCTCATTGTAATTTTAACACAGTCACTAAATTAGCCTTTATTAATAGCTGTCCTGATCTTAATAACAAATACACTCTGTAATCTCCAGCCTGGGTGTTTCTGAGGTGAACAATTATATAGAGCAGAATAGATCATATGGGTATTTACAGGGAGCTCTGAGTCGAGGGCCCAGTTTCACGTTCAGCCCATCCAGACATTGTCCTGGGGCACTGTGGATACAGAGCTCTTCTGTCTCAGGGCTTGGAGCCTGAAATGGGCTGCCATTCGAGGTGTGGTAGGGAAATAGTCACCTTGGATTAAGGCTGCTGGCAATCTTAAAAAACCCTTGCTGGGCTTTGAGTGCAATCAGATGCTGCTTGCTTATAGATGAGAGTTAATAGAAACATTAAACACTACAAGCTACTGTGACCCATGTCTTCAGAATATTAAGCACATTTTAAAATTGTGGAAGACCGTCTAGTCCTCTGCATTCTCCAAAGTATTACCTCTTCTAACTAGTATTCTCTGGGAGCAGCTTATTTGAAATCTTTAGCATCGTACTTTCATTTGCACGTACTGTGTATTTTTAATTTTTTCCCTCCCTTCTCTGACTACCATGTATTTATTGTTGATACCATACTCAGTTTCTCTTTAATTATTCCATCTGCCAGAAGAGTGTGATGCATTTTAGAATCTGAGTGGTTTAGTTGTTTAACCTTTGAGTTTTGGAACTGAATAGGATAACATATTCTTTATTTAGCAGAACAGGCTAAGAAGAATTATATACTCCAAGTGATAAGCTTGGAACTGCTAAAGAAATACCAAAATCCAATTTTTTCCTCTCTCTAGTCATCTAAACATCCATTAGTCTCTTGAAGGGAACTCATAAATCCTGCAAATTTAGTTTATCTGAAACCAACCCAAACAGTTGTCCTTCCTACTAATCATGTTTTATATCAATTTTATATTTTTCAATATTCAATAAACATGTCTTATGCTTACTGTACTTGTTAGAAAGTGTCTGCAGAATAGGCTGTATGAGGACAGTTATTAATCAGCCATTTCAGATGGCTGTAGGGTTAGTTTAGTAAGTGTATCAATTTATCTTTTTTATGTTTTCTTCTTTGTTCTTTTCATTTATCCAATATGGAATTTCTTTTGTCCTTTTTGGTTTGTTTCTACCAGGGCATGTAAAAAAGGAATTTAACGTGTAACAAATGAAAAAAAGAAAAAAAAAAAAAACAACACCCAATAGCTGAAAGAAAAAAAAAGAACCCGCACACTACCCTTTGGGTTTCATTCATTAAATGATCCTTTGCATTATGTCCTCTTCAATCTGCATTAAAAAATAACAATAGAGCGCATTATCTAGCAGTGCTGCTTTAAAGCAGTGGATAATTTACACATTAAAGTGAGATGTAGGTTTAAAAGTAGGAGTGCAGGATTGAATTAGAGTTAAGAGTCAGAATGATATGGTCCTGTATGAAAATGGTCTTGGTTTCCTGGGGGTATTGTCCTTCTGGTGTAATGAGACTTGCAGATAACAATCAGGGCCTTTGGACAGAGTGAGGTACAGTGATACATTGAGAATGGCACAGCAGGTATTGGCTCTGGGGAAACAAATGGACGTGTCTGCTAGATAAACAGCATTAAAAGTTTCAGTTCATCGCCAAAGTCCAGGCCTCTAAAGATTAATAATTCCTGAAAAATGGTGTATTGGGCTTGCATGGCAAGGTTTTGGTAGCAGGGGGCTTCAAGAGTGGCTTCTGTGAGAAGCTGCCAGAAGCTTCCCCTGTGTCTGATAGAGCCAAGGCCAGCTGGTTTCAAGACAAATCTGCCCCTGGCCAAGGCTGAGCCCATCAGAGATGCTGGTAGCACCTCTGGAGTAACAGATTTTAAAAAGGGGAAAAAAACCTGCTGTGCAACAGCAGCTGGAAGAGAGAAGTGTCAATATATGAGAGAAACAGCCCTGCAGACACTCAGGTCAGTGCAGAAGGAGGGGCAGGAGGTGCTGCAGGTGGTGTGGCAGAGCTTCCCCTGCAGCACATGGGGGGCCATGGCGGAGCCGATCCCCCTNCTGTGCAACAGCAGCTGGAAGAGAGAAGTGTCAATATATGAGAGAAACAGCCCTGCAGACACTCAGGTCAGTGCAGAAGGAGGGGCAGGAGGTGCTGCAGGTGGTGTGGCAGAGCTTCCCCTGCAGCACATGGGGGTCCATGGCGGAGCAGATCCACCTGCAGCCCATGGAGGAGCCCATGCTGGAGCAGATGGGCCCTTGGGGAGAGGAGCCCACACTGGAGCAGCTTTGCTGGCAGGACTTGGGACCCTGTGGGGGACCCAAACTGGAGCAGCTCATGAAGAACTGCAGCTCTTGGGAAGGACTCATGCTGGAGAAGTTCATGGAGTGCTGTCTCCCATGGGAGGGACACCATGCTGGAAGGAGAGGGGAAGAGTGGGAGAAGTCCTCCCACCGCAGAGGAAGAAGCAGCAAAGACAAAGTGTGATGAGCTGACCGTAAATCCCATTCCCCATCCCCCTGCACCTGTGGGGGAAGGTAGAGAAAACTGGCAGGGAAGCTGAGCCCAGGAAGAAGGGCAGGGGTGGGGGAAGGTGTTTCATGGTTTGGTTTTATTTCTTATTGTTCCACTCTGATTTCATTGCCGGTACCTATAATTGATTTCCCCAAACAGAGTCTGTTTTGCCCATGACGGTAATTGCTGAGTGATCTCTCTCTGTCTGTATCTTTTGTTACATCTTCTCTCCCCTGTCCAGACAAGGAGGGGAGAGACAGAACAGCTTTGGTGGGCACCTGGCGTCCAGCCAAGGTCAACCCACCACAAATCCTTACTTTTAGAAGACTTTTTTATCCGTGCTACCGTAGTACTTTTATGGGTTCACGTATTACAGGGAGGCATCGGCCATTTATCAGGATGTTAATGACTAGCAGTTATGTGTCCAGGTACTTTGTAACCACTGGGCTGCCCGACAACAGAGGTCACTGAAAGACAGATGACTTACAAACTGGTTTAAAGATCTCCTTCACTTTTTTAAGATCACCATCAAGGCCTTGACTATTTTTCCACATTGGGATTATTGTCCCCTCTTTAAAATTCCATATATCGGGAGGCTTCCATGATTTAGTGGTAGTCTTCAAACAAAAAAACTTCCTAAGAGAGCACCCATTGATTGCTACAGTTATTTAAAGGCTAACAATAAAAAATCATAGACTTCGGTCTCCATCAAGGCAGAAAGGAAACAGTAATTGCAATTTGCAAGCCTCCTGCCCTGGGTAAAGTAGCTCAGACTGGCAGAAAGGGAGCTCTGCAATTTTAATGCCTGTTACAGCCGATCTGGGTGGGATGCATGAATTCATTCATACGTCATCCTGTGATAAGACAATTTGTCAAGGTGAAAAGATGGGTGTGAGGTAGCAGTGTGCCCAAGGAATACCATCTCTGAGGAGGACCACTGCATACAAGCATGAGTATATGGGAAGCTGTGCAGGAGTTTATTTGGTGACTGCTAGTCATGTCTCTTCATGTTGACAGACCTCAAAAGAAAAGATCTTTTCTGTCTCTGTAACAGCAAATAATATGGTTTCATACCCCATATATTTTTCCATACCCAAGTCTTGGATTAAAAAACAAACAAGTAATATGGGTGTTAATATTAATGTGCATTATTCAACTCTTTCTTCTGCCAACGAAAAAGAAGGAGCCACAAGGGCAGCCTCATCTTTTGGAGTTTATTTCCCCTTTAACCCAGGGCAGGGAGCAGTCCTGTGAGATTTACCTGTATTAAAAAATAAATAAGTAAAAATGAGGTGATGGACTGACAGATTTCTAGCTTGGAAAATGTTTGCCTTTGGATACTAACAACTGTGAGGTCCCATCTCCTCTTCTTGCTGTTCTGCATTCTCGGTTTGATGAGGTGGGGATTGGTACCAGTCTCAAAGAAAATCAGTGGCCCTAAACCAAGAATGAAACATGGATGACTTTTACTCTGTTTTTAGCAGTCCCAGAGCTGAATTTCCCTCTGAATTTAGAATTACACATAGGTATATATGGACTAATCACTGTGAGACAGTGTGCAAATAAAAGAGGACATGAAAGAGGAGCTGACTGCCAAACTTCATGATGGATTAGTCTGAAAGTCATTTGCTCTTCCCTAGTATCACACAGAAGGACTAATACACACATAGATGGAGTATTCATCAGTTTACTTACCACAGGTCTGGTTTTGCTGTTGCTCAATTGAAAGAGAGCTTTTCCTCTTTTCCACGTTTGCTGAGGTGTAGATTTAGCCCCTTGTGTGTAAATTTAATTCATTAAATATATTTCTGTATTGTCTCTTTTTTTCAGAATGCTTGAGGATGATCTGAAACTCAGCAGTGATGAAGATGACAATGAACAGGTAAATACATCTGATATATACGCATTGACCATATAGTCTGACAGAGTTATTTCATTGGTTGGATCTGACTGTGTGTTGGTTTATTATATTTGTATCAAAAATGTTTTAGGGTGCTGCAGAATCCATTATCTTAAATCATTTGCTTCCTTCCCATGGGAGGAAACTATTCTTAAATAGGAATGTATTTGGTCAGTTTTGCTGAGTAACTTTGTGAAGTGGATTAAAATCAACCAAAACATGTTTTACTAACCTTGGAAATAAAGACCACACACGCCATCACCCCTGATGGCCAGTGCGTTCTGGATTTCTCTCCTCTGTTGTACCAAGCTAACCAGGGAGCAGCCTCCACTTGTCTTGCATGCAATTTCTGAATTGGTGAGCTTTCTGGAGGTGGATGTCTAATGACCCCATCAGACCACCAAGGACAACTACAGAGGTGGTTTGCACTTTGCAATTAGTTTGTACAATTGCATGCAAGAATATTGGGTCCATAAGTTTTTGTTCCAGTCAGTGAGTAAAGGGTTGGGAGTCCACAGTGAGTAATCCAGTGATTCCCATTTGTGAGAGGGAAAAATCCTCAGCATGTAGCTGTAAATCAATACTGAAAGTCTTTTAACCTACTTGGGATGTTAATGAAGAATCATTTCCAGAAAACTGGCTCATATCATTCTCTATGCTTCCCACTTTATAAATATTTGTGGATAATACTGGGGAAGAATGCTGGTGACATTCATATTCTCAACATTCTTCTCAGAAAAAAAAAAGAAACTTTTGGTTAAATTCATCCTTCATTTTACTTTATATATGCAACAGGCTCAAATGTTTAAATGTCTGCAACAGAGAGGAAAGTAGTGCTATAACTCAGTGTAAAATCATCTGTTCAGTCTGGGAAATGTTAGTGATAAGTCAGCCTTTCCTTCTTATTTATTTTTAAACCACCTAAAACTTCTCCTTCAACTTACTTAATCCATCCTTTAGGGTCGTGCCAGGAAAGACTTACCTTCTGTTGAAAGTTGACCCCTTATTCATACAAGTCAGTATTTTTAAGTGCTGAGTTAGACTTGCACTCCTGTCTGAAGCCAAAAGGTCAAAATCCTGTACTTGTGCAGTGTGCTGTTGTGCAAACCTGGTGGTTTATGGCACCATCAGGTTTCCTGATCTACTGGAAATTTGCCCACTTAGTCCTGTAAAATGGCATTGTGATTCAGAGATGCCTAAAATACAACAATATTATCAGGTTGCATTTATTGTTTTCCTCAGCTGCTCCTCATCAGAATTGTGCTCCAGACCCTTCCCCAGCTCCATTGCCATTCTGGCAGGGAGAGGAAAGATTAAAACTCTCAGCTCAAAACCATTCCAACAGTTTAAACAGCATTTCTGTAAGGAAATGGAATCATTGTCTTTCCAGTCTTTGTGATTTTTCTTCTGCTCTAAGCTTGCAGCCAATGTGAAGCGTGAGGTAGCACTCACTAATTTTTATTAATAAAAACTCAGTAGGTAAAAATCAAGTTTGTTTCCTTGATATTACTCTTATTTCAAGGAAATTGCAACTCTCTGAGAACAGTAGTCAGTAGGGTGCCCTAGGACTTGTCCTTTGAGAATTGCTAGGGACCCTTCAATTTTTACATGGCAGAGAAGCAGTGACACTGATCCATAAATGCACTTTGGTCTCAGCTTTTAGTGAAGGTCTATAGTATCTGGAGAGAGTTTGATCTATCAGCCTGTCTTCTGGGACTCCCAGTAGTCCATTTGTCATGGTGGAAGATTGTTAGAAACTTGGCTGCACGAAACAAAGCTCTTCTGTCTTCCTCCCTCCCTCCCTCATATGAACGAGCACCCTTCTTTATGAACTGTGTTGCAGTTATTTAGGGCCTCACACTCTTTCAGGTGTTAAACATCTCCTTCTTTTCTCCCCACTGGTGAGGAGGAACACAACACACATGATAGCTCCAGTTGGTCATGTAAGAAAGAAACTGAGCTAGATTTCTGGATAGGATAGGAACTACCAGGTTGAAGTCAATGGAAGCTGTTTATTGTATAGACAGTATTAGCAAGGCTGTTAATGATCTTGGTGCCCAGTTTTGGCATTCACTTTTCAAACCTAATTTTGCTTTTCAAACATAAAATTGCTCCTAAAAGTTATAAACATGATTTAGAGAACCATCCTTAATATAAGTGTTAGGTCTGTTTTGGGTAAGGCACGCATGATGATGGCCTAGCAACATACCACCAAGAAAAAGATTCCTGAAAGGAGGCTTAAGAGACTTCAGCAAGTGAGAACTGACTGGAATCCAACCTACTTGTGCCAAACTGCTGCAAATTCCATGGAAACCTTGTGGGTTTCTTTTCCTTTTCTCCTTCTGGCACTTGTGGGCCTGATGCAGAAGTTGTCAAGTGAATTTCTTTGGGCTGGGATGTGCCAGAGGTCCAGTGAGATGTTCATTGCAGGTCCCTTCAGGCTTCAGGTCTGTAAAGCTTTAGACCTTATCGATCATAGCAATAGAGTGTGAGGCAAGTCACAGTCACTCCACCCCAGCTACAAACTCCTGTTATCACTTTTTGGGACTTGCAAGGAGAGACTCATTTACCACCTGCATCTGACACCTGTAAACACAACCCACAGTGTCTGCAGTGTAGACACTTTGAAGCTGGCCGTGTGACACAGGCTTTGTCCCATAGACAAAATGCTGATGCTTATGTCTCATTGTGGGTGATTTGGGATTAAAGACACACAGAAAATGATGGGTTAGATCTAGAATCAATTTTCATTTACAGCTGAGAAGCAGTTATTGATGCTGTGCTCACAGTTCAATAAAAGATCTAAAGATATAGACCTTGTGTTTTTCTTTCAATACAAGCAGCATAATCAGTGTCAAATGTTTTTACGAAGAAAATTGTATTGACAGTTTTATTAAAATTGCTGTCTTTAAAGTTTTAAGTTATCCACAATTTGACCTACTTGAATGGTTTTTAATATGCACACTGACCAATCCAATAGATTTTTATGTCACGTATTTATAATACCAGGTACACATCTGTTTAGTGTATTGTTTGAGAGATACTGTTACATTTAAGCATTGCCTGGATTGTAAACCCTTGTGGTGTTGTCACTGAGAGGAACGTTGGAACATGCATCAGTATTGCATTCGGGAGTCCTGTTGCACAATATGTTCAGATTGGCTGCAAGAGATACAGTCAAGGCAGATGACAGACATGCTATTAGTAAAACCATTAGATGACAAGGCATTTCAGAGATGCTGATGTTAACACTCTTCTCTGAGGAAGGACAGAGGTTTTAGATGGCTTTATTACCCTGTTAAAAAATATATCAGAAATTAAGAAGCATAGTGAAGGTTTTTAATTAGTAGCTCAGTTCAGCTAAAAGAGCTTAGATAAAACACAAGTTAGTATTTTTGTTCTCTAAAGCACCTCTGTATAATTCAAATTAACTTTGAGCTCAAAGGCATCCAAATGAGTTGTGCCTGGATACAGTATTTAAAGTAGCTGTAGTGTACCCAATTTTCTTTAACCAGCTCCTCTTTGTTCTTCTGCCTAAGGAATAGCCCTGTTAACCTTTTAATTGTGTACCTAATTTAAAGCACATTGCTAGTGTTCTGTGTGTTTTTGAACCAAAGAAACTTTGATAGTAGTTACAGACCTGCTCCATTTTCAATATTTTATGTGTATAGTGGTTTTGGCAAAACAAATCAATCAGATGTTTTTATTTTCTGTTTGACTTTTTTTCTTTCTTCTCATTAGTGATTACGACTTCATTGCCACTTCTCTGATAACCCTACGAACACAAGACATGCATGTAATTCATGGCCCTGCTCTATCATTTGTATTTTACACAAATGCAATTCTTTTTTGCTAGGTTAGTATTAGGCAATTACACTCAGAAGGTTTGACTTTGTATCTGAGTCTGAAAAGGTGATCAAACATAGACTGAGCTTTGAATTCTTATAATGCCTGCTGAGCTTTCAAAGCCTTTGTTCAAGTTAATTTTTTTTTAAAGTTTATGAAGTGCTAAGGCATAATATGCCTTCATGGTATCATGTAAACACTTTTTAAAGTGCAACAGTGACCACTTTCCTTGTAACAGTAGATATCCTTTCCTGTTGTATTTTTTCCCATTTTTAGCTGTATCCTGAACAAACTGTTTACCTCCCCGAGGTTTCTCTACATTTCCATTTACTTTGTTATCAGCAAAAAGGCTGAAGAACAGCTCTTCAGTAATGACATCAATACTGCACACACAGTGAGAGAGGTCATCTTGTCAAAGCTATAGAAAAATCAGATGGATTAGGATGAAACTAGGTGCAAAAGAACTGTGATAGAGTCTTTTAATGTAAACTGTTTATCTGTTATTGGGTTCCATTGAAATCCCAGAGTGGTGCAGCATCAGTTGTAGCCACAGTAGCATGTGTTTTGATAAAGAACACACATACCAGTGTTTAAGATCTGCAGGCATGTTTTATAATCATAGGGAAATGTTTTCATCAGGCCATTAATGCAAACAAAAACTATTAGGATAATAGTCATTATCCAACCTTGTTAGTCTTTAACCATAAAAACTCCTTTCATGCATATATGTCCCTCCTTGCTACCTCAGTCCGTTTTAATTGATATTCAAATTATTTTATTCTGCACAACACTAGTTGAAATAACAGTATATCATCAACTATGTAAATTAATACTCCAACTTCTGTTAGGCAAGTCTTTGGTAGTAAGAGATTTGATGACTGACATATCTAAGGTTGTAATTCACGTGGTAATGGCATAGGTTAATATATTTTTTTTGTTATCAGCAGAAGCTTTCAGTAACCACTCTGAGATGTGGGCTGAGCTTTCTGCAAAAAGCATGGCACACCACTAAAATACACAGTGTTATCAAAAGCTTTTAGCTTGTTCAAATTCACAGAATTGCACGTATTTTTTTTTCTCACTTGTTGCTATTGTGGAGGCCATCCATCAGTGAGGAAAGGGATTAATGCAACCCTCAGGAAAAATGGTTGCTGTAGAGTGCACAGCACTACAGACCAGCAGGGAGTTTGCCCCTGCAGGTCGCAGCTCTGAGGCAGCAGCTGCCCAGACCAGCACAGGAGCTGGAGGAGCTCCATCCCCCCCATCAACTCACCTTCTCCATGGTTGCTGTGGGTTGACACTGGCAGCTCAGAGTCTCAAAAACCCTCTACCACAGTAGAGAAAATAACACATGAAAAGCAAATGCTGGCAGGCAGGCAGCCCTAACAGGGTGGGAATGAAATGCCTTGGTTGAAGAGGAGTTTTACATGATACATCTTCCAGAAGTCCTCTCCTCACTGCCACACAAGTGAGCAGGTGCTCCATAGCCCCTCAGTGCTCTCTTTGACAGGTGCTGCTCTTGGGTTTGTTTTTCATGCCACCAGCCTGAAGCTGCCAAGCTTTGTCAGCCACACTGTAAGACATCATTCACCTCGAGGAAAGCTTTAAAAACCCTGATGCCTCCACCTCTAGTTAAATAGAGGTTGTTCCTCAGTGCAGCTGTAAGGACCAGACCCTGGATGGAGATCTGCCAGCCTTTTTGGACTGGGAGGGAGGAGAGAGATGCAGCTTTCAGTCCATAGGATGGGCCATGTGCTCTGTGTGTGTGTGCGTGGCTGTGCACACCATTTTTTGTAAAGGAGTTTTTATAACAAGCATGGAGGAAAATATATTTCCCCAGGGCCCGTTGCTGTGTATGCTACTTATGCAAAAGCCCTGTATTGATTTGGCAACAAAGAAGAGGCAGCAGCAGGTGAGATAATTGATTAACCCCAGCATTGTTGTTGTTAAGAGAAAAGTCAGACTTGGCCATACTGTCCTGTAAAAAAAACCTGGAGTCTGTGATACCTGCAGGCCATCTCAGTGCTCAACACTCTCTAGTCTGACCACACAGGACACATTTATCTTCCTTTTCTCCTCAAAAGGAGAGAGTGATTGTTATCATGAATGTCTTGTGAAGCATTTTGGTGAAGAAAGTGTCTGGCTTTCTTACACTGGCCATCTGCAGCATCGTTCTTCTGTAAAAGCCCAAGCAGCCATCTGTGAACTCCAAAATCTGAATTCCTGGGAGTTTTTTACACCAGTAGAGAATAGTGCTAGTGCTGGGTTTGAGACAGGGAGCATTGCAGAAGGCTGAAGGAGGAACTCATAGGTGGCCAGAACAAGTGTGAAGTAGGTGCTGAAAAGGGCATGATAAATCCAGTAATTAGCTTCTGTCAGCCAGAATAAGGGGAGAAGAAGTGAAAGTTGATCTCCCCTGGAGATATTCCAGAAAGAGAACAGTAATGAAAACTAAACACCTTAATTTTTCTTACAATGAATTCGTCTGCCAGTGCAAGGTTAGCTGGGGTTGGAAGTGCTCCGTTCTGTGCTGGCAGGATCAGTCTTCCCAGGACAGATCTGCCTGTGCACAGGGACAGGTCAGGACCACTGTGGGACAGTGCAATTGATTTGAGCAGGGTGCTCTCATTGGGAGCGTGCCTTCTTCACAAAATTACCAATGCCATGGCAATACTGTTAAGTATAATTTTTGGAGCTGTGCAATTTAGTAATTGGCTAAATCAATGTACTGAGCAATGTACTAGACTGGGCCAAGGTCAGCAAAGAGTTATTTTATTGCATTTACCTCTGTTGTCTCTGCTGCCTGCTTCTAATAGTTTTGACATTCAGTATAGATGTAGTGTTCAGTATAAATTAAAAACCTTAAAGTCTTTAGTACTGCAAAGGAAATAAATGGGCAGCACAAACAGTAGCAGCATCAATTCGCTGCCACTGCTGGTACTCTGTGACTCTGCCCTTTTGCTTCTCAAGTCTAGGGAAGTATTCATTTATTTAGAGTAGGGAGAAGACTAGTGATAGCTTGGACTCCCAGAGGAATGAGATAAAGGCCTTTGCCACAAAGGAAAATCTAAGAGCATAAACTGAAAATAAGCAGGGGTACAAGGGGCTGTTTTTGAGATGCCTGCCTGCCCTACTTTCCATTTTGGCACAGCAAGTTATAACTCATGCGAACACTGCAAAATAACTATCAGATACTGCATGGTAAAAGTACACCTTGTCTGTCTGTCTGTCTATCTATCTATCTATCTATCTATCTATCTATCTAATCTGTCTATCTTTCTACACACTGTATTATAAGACTGTAGAATATCAGCACCGTTCAGGTTGAGTTTCAAGGATACAAAGGATTGCTCGCCTTCCAGAACTTGGAAACTAAAGAATACACGAGACTGTGGTGCTTGTCTGCAGCTGGACAGTAAGGTCACAGGATAGTCTTTGAAACAAGCATTTTGTTGTTTATTTCTTGAAGTAGTTTAGAGAAGACTTCTTATTTCTCTTATAAATGTTTCTCGACCTTTTCTGTGTTTCTTTTGCCTCTTCAATTTTTTAATCATGCAATTAACATGTTGCAATGCGGCTATGCAGTAAACCCAATAAATAATGGATTTTTTAATCATTTATTAGCCATCTGGAGGGTCAAACCAAACACACATTTTAGAAAAATCATCAGTAAATAAGTCGATGACAAATACTGAGTTCTGTTCCCAGCTAGATCCTTTATATTTTCACAATAGCATTATCATCCACTGAGCCTTGGTCATTTGTAATCAATTTGTAACAAATTATTTACCAGGAAATGATGTTTCAAACCAGAATTTCAGTTTGGATTCTTTTTCTTGAACATGGTCCATTCAGTACAATTTTCTCAACCTCTTCTGTCACCGAGGATGTGTAATTGTTTTCCAAATGAAACAATTCTTATGAAAAAATCAGGCCTAACTGTAGCCAGTAGTTCTGTTCTCTGCCATAGAACTCTGCAACGACCATGTCAAATGGTATTGTGGGAGCATTTAAACCTACTAGACTTCATGAGACATTGGTTAGTATGTTTAAATTAACTTGACAGTCACAGAATGACAGGATCACAGAATCGTTAGGGTTGGAAGGGACCTCTGAAGATCATCTAGTCCATCCCACCAACAAGGCAGAGTCACCCGGAGTAGATTGCAATGATTTTGTAGAACTTCAAAAGCAGAATCAGCAGAATTTGTAATGTCTTACTACAATTTCTCCTTTGGTGGATTTGAGGAGTCAAAATTAGTAAAAATAACAACTTCGCATCAAGAGCATTTTTTATGGGAAAGGAAGGCACTGTTTCAAACCTCTTTTGTCAAGGTACATTAGTACTGAAGTCCTAAAACAAGGATGCATCTTACATGAGGTATCTTTGCAATGCATCCATTCGCTGACAGATAGCCATAACAATTTGTATTGTATAATTCACCAAGGACACTGAGTAAACTGAAACCAATAATGTTTATGGTACCCACACCAGCTAATTTAAAACCAGCTCAGGTATGGCTACACAAGCAACCAAGCCCTCCTCAGGGAGCAGTGCGTACTCAGTGTGTGTAGCTCTTTTCTCAGTTTTAAAAAACAAAAACCATAGAACAGTTCTTCAAGAATTGGAAGCGGACACATTTTTCATTGCACACTTCCTTAGTTTGATTTCCATCATTGGCCTAATGGAAAACAGGGATTTGGGAAAAAAATACTGACAAGAAGCCCAAATATATCTGTGTTGTTGCTCAATTAAAAGCATTTCGGTTACATCAGGGATGAAGGTGACTCCTAAACCACAGACAGACTGTTTCAGATTTGGTCACTTAAACTCTGTTTTTCATTCTGCCCAGCCTCCACTGCAACAATTGAAATGAAATTTCCAGTTTTTCAAGTATTCCTGAGCATCTCTCTGTGAAGCCATGAAGGTTACTGCATTGCTCAGAGCAATGATGAGGAGCCCTCTGTGGTTCATACACAGAGAGAGTTCAATGAACCATTCTGATTTGTGGATACTACATGCTTGGTGACTTGATATTTCAAAAAATGGATTTTAGCTGATCCATCCCACATATTTGACTTCTGAAGGAAAACTACTCATTTTTTAAAATTATAACATGAGAAGGAGAGTATCTTCTCCATTTTTTCTAGTCCTGGATACAGTAATGTTGGGCTTTTTGTCCTTGAGGTGAGACTGAATCAGAACAACAGACACAGAATCTCAAATACAAGGTCGCCAACTTTGTGTCAAAGGCAATTAGCAAGAAAGAAATACAATCTCCTCTGTTGACATTAGGGGACAGGTAGAGGAGAGTGTAACCAAACAAGTAAAGAAGGAAAACAGTAAGGAACACAACACACATATTTATACATGTATCATTACATGCTGATCCATCAGACCTTGGCTTTGAGGTTTCTGATTCTCGGCACAATCCTGGGTGGTTTGTTTGCTACACACCATCTTCTGCTCCTCCACAGCAGTCACAGTTAGCATCATCCCATCTGGCATCATCCCAAAGTCAGAGCACAGAACAGTGCTGGGGGTAAGTCCTGGTCCTCAGTTCATTACTTAGGATCATAGGTGACACATTTTGTATAAATGATGCAACTTCCAAGACAAATTATAATCTAGGAGGAGGTATATATAGATATAGATAACTATATATATAATTCAACTAATGTACAAAGTAACTTTGTTCTTTTTGTGTTGTTGAATTGAGTCTCCGAGGAGTCTCTTCTGTATCTACAGGACAGGAGAACAGTGTGGTGGGTTGTAAACTTATTTGTGTAGAGTTGCTTGACTATTCACTTGAGCAGACAGGGCTGGTTAGAAACTGGGAGATAAACCTGAGGTAGATTTGCAGCATGGAAAAAGGGAAAAAAGTTTAAGCAGGAAGGCCTTCCTTGTGACAACACGTTCAATGGCATGTAGTGTCATCTGTCTCACCCCAGGATGTGCTTTGAGGCTCGGCAATTGTCTTCTTAGATAGCTGATCAGTGCTTCTGGATCAAGAGAGTGAGGAGGCATTCTTAAAAGAAATTTTTGTCTAATCTCAGTTTCTCAAAATCAGATGTTTTTCCTTGAAAATCCTGGATTTTTAGTTATGCAATTGAAAATGCTTTTTTTTTCCTTTGGATAGCAGATACTTCTCTTGTAATACTTCACCAAAAACATAATTTGCCTTTTGCAGATGCCAGTTATCTCCCTTTTTTGTTTTTGAGCCATCCCCTTGTCAGTTCGTTCTCATCAGATCTTTGTGATGTGGGAAAGTTGTGCTGACTGGAGTACTTTTTCTGGTTCGTTCTATCCTACAGCCAGTCTGCTAATTGGTAGTGTTGAAGAAAATGAGAGTTTTTCATATATTGTAGTCCTTGTGCACAATCTAGAAGCTGCTTGTGCTTATTCCCATGTTTAATCTTTTGTGTAATAGTTAAATACCTGCTCACAAGTTGATGGGTAAATCCACACTGCAGAAAAAGTAAAGTACAGTGTAGGTGGTTTTTCAACTAATGGTAGAATAACTATCACCAAAATCAGCTGTAGAGGTAGAAGTCATTCACAACTATAAAAATCGTGGTAAAACATTCCTGGGCAAATATTCTCTGTGTCTTCCTGCTTTTCACATATTCTTCATCTTCTTCCTTCTTACTCAACGCTGGAGTCAGCTCTTTAAATAAGGTCTCAGAGAGCAGAAGCACAATTATGGAGAGGCCATAATTGTTAAAGAAAATCAGAAGAAAATTACAAATTAAAGTAGAATGATTGTCTAGTTCATGCTGGCTTCCATTTTCTAATCATCCTAAATTATTTTAATGCATGTTTTCAAGCTCAAAATTAGCCAAGGTCCCATGATGTAATTCTCCTAACACCCATTGAATATTACATTATACCAGTCCAATTTCATTCCAATCTTTTGCAGCATCATCTCTCACTCAGGGCACATATATCGTGGTTTAGGGACCTCCTACGCATTCTGTTTCTATATAGTACTTTTAATACATGAAGTTTAGGAATCATTGCAAAGTTAAACCCACTTTCTTACTTGTAATGGCCTAGGAATATAAGATAAAAAAAATAACTCTTAAAACATGTTTGTCTTTGAAATATCTTAAATTAATAATCAAAAGCTTGCATCAAGTCTAAAACAAATCAAACTCAGTCATGAAGATGAGAAACAGGAATTATTAACTGAGTAGCGAGGCTGATGGAGGCTCAATGAGATCATTTTGTTCAAAGATTAAAGGCAATGAACACTGAAATAGTTGAGGAGGATGGCTATGAACACATCTGACTAGAGCTGCTAAATTCAGTAATGATCAAAAGTTAATTATCAAAGCAGAGACAACTACTCAACGCAGACAATTTGAGTCAATAGCTAAGCAGCCCAGAAAAGAAGTAATTCAGAAGAAGTATTTTCCTATAATGAAGTTATATAAAAGACGTACATTTCAAAGAAACCTGCCTAAAACAAGATTGCATTCTTCCTGATCAGAGAAAAATAATTAGCTCTAATTGACAGACCTGCTGCACACCAAACATTTTCAAACAATATGTTTCTGCATCAAAGCCTTCCGTGTAGAGTTACTCAATGTCACTTTGATTTTGCCTTCCTTTGTGTTCTGCCACTGGGCATGCTCATGATATCGCAACAAATACACTGTGAAAAATGAATGAGCAACACCTACAAGACAAATAAAAGCAGAAGGACAGATCCTGGATTTCTTTCTCAGACAGAATCCCTGATGTATTCTGTGCTGTGTTTAACATCACCGTGATCCCGCTCGGAGGCAAAGTGAATCATTTGTAATAGGAAATGACCAGTTTCCTAATGATCCAACATTAAACTAGGCTGGCATGTAGATTAACCTGAGCAGTTGCAATATTTTTTTTCAGTTTTGTATAAGCAAGCATGTGTGTGGAGGACACTCTCTCTCCAGCATGTGCCTTTTCTTAAGAGTTAAGAAAGTGCCTTTTCCTCATAACAAAAGAAAGAAAATGTGGAAATTCTCCATTTAAAAATCTAAGGAAAAACATGCACTTGAATATTCATGATCCAAGAAAATAAAATATATCTATAATATATCTATAATTCTTACTTCCTAAAGCTGCTAGCTTTGTTCAAGGTAAACAGTTGCCATCGACGTAGCTAAGTGGTCAAAAATCAAACATCCAGTTTAGACTCTGCTCTTTAATATTCTATGACTTTGACATTGCCAGTTCTCACTCCCTGAAATATCTTCATCTTCTTTAATCTTTCATGTAAACAGTTTAGTTCACACCATCATGCACATGCTCTCCAGAATATCTTCTGCTGTATTTTGTATTAAATCGACTGCATTATCATTATTTACCTGTGATCCTAGACACTCTCCACTCTTCTGTTTTCTCGTCTTCAGCTCTATTTTCATACCAGGTTTTGTGTAGTGATTTTTTGAATAATTCAGGGGGAAAAAATTGATTTAGATGCAAGTTTCACATGCTTGAACTCAGAATTGTTGTAGTCCGGCTATTTGGTATATAGTCAAGCAAAATACCATTGTAAAGCCAAAAAGGACTTCTGACATTGTGGATATTTATGAGCTTTAAAAATAATTTTCGTTTCCTGCAGGATAGGACTGCAGCTTGGCATTTAGTGGGAGGCTTTGGAAACTGAAATGCCATTTTTGATGTGTTTTAATCCATTTTCAGTAAAGCATTTGTGTGTTGTTACATGTAGTTTATTACTTAGAAAGTTTTTTAATAATGTGCTTCTGACTCTGCATTTGGAAGTGGCTGCTGAAAAAAGGGAGATTTGGGAGAGAATCGTTGGAAGGGGACACAATTCACTTACCTGACTACTGAGGCAGGGAACTCATTTCATCATAGGCTTGTTGGAGAGGGCATAATTCGGTTTGGGTCTGTAACACTTGTGCAATCTAAAGTTTAGTATTTTCTGAGGTTTAAGGGTTTAATTTAGCACCCCTACTGTACAATTAATATAATTGATTCCTATCATGCATTCACTGATTTATTCTTTACATGGAAAATATAATCCAAATGAAACAAACACATTTTTCTTCACATGCTGGGAGTCAGCCCAAAGGATTGCTGTTGCCCCATACAAGCTCTCACAAGCTCTCATTCTTTCTCCCAAATTTTAAGCTCATTATTAGGGATTTCCATGGATTTAAACATGGGGTTTACCTTTGCTATGAATGGAGGCAAAAGTGCCAACACAGCAGGTATTTGGAAAAACTGGACTCATTGTAGAGCCCAACGGAAAACTCATTCTGGCAAAATTTAGAACCCAGTTGTGCAGGTCCCAGAGGTTTCAAAAGTTCATCAGTTTTCATAAAGGATTTAATTTGTCAAGGCTTATGTGAGCATTTTTCAGAAGCACTAATATTATCAGTTCCTGCATAGTAACCATTTTATTTCCATCCCTAGCAGAGGTTAAAGTTCCTCACCAAAACCCTTCTCTTAGTTCTTGGTCAGCTGTATAAAAGTATCTCTGAAGATACAGGAAGGAAAACTCTCCTTCCTGTAATAGGTTTATGGATCAGTTGTCTTAATTCAGCCTTTCCCCACTCTCCGTGCCTGTAATCTCACTAACCATCTGACTGCTTTCCACCTCTAAATCTGCTGCAGTCGGTTCTGCAGACACTGGGAGGAATTCTCCAAAAGGATGCGACAACGTTAGTTTATCTGATGGTGGTATTTCCAGCCCTCTTCCTTTAGAATGCTATTTACCTGTTCTAACAAAACCAGAGCGGGACGGAAGGGACGTTCAGATTACATAATTATGTCACAGGGGCATTAAAAGGAAAAGTCTCCACTAAGATCTCGAGCGGCTTAACCAGTGTGATAGACTGGCGCGGCTCTGCCATCGGTGCCCCCAGCTGTGTTGCTTAGCAACATTTTAATTCAAGAAGAATCGAAGGAGATGAAATCCCCGTGGAGAGGGAAACAGAAATAAGAGGGCCATTGACAGATGATCTGAGTTGTTTCTTCTAATATACTGTGAAGATCACTGGCTCTTTTCATGAATGATAAATGGGCTGTACACAGATCAATGGGTTCAGCAATAAACTGGAACCAGGCTCCATGTCTGAGGTGGTGCAGGCCGAGAGGCCCAAAGATTTACTCATTTAGATGATTTGGAGTGTGTTTTCTCAAAGGTTTCACAAGAGGAAATTGATCTGAACATTTGGTCATTCCTTGCCCTTTTCTGTTGCTGGTGAATAAAAACTGCCTTGGAAATGGAGTCCATTCTTCCCTTTATTTCTTCCTGCTGTTGTTCTTGCTCCAGATAGGGACAGATAGCTTGTGACAACGGGGCCAGACCTCAGAGTGGGAAATGAAGTAATGAGCGGCTCCTAAACACTCATGGCCATTAAAAACAAACCTCACTGGTACCACGGGCTGGGGCAGGAGTGTCTCACACCCCCAACACGGTCTCTGTGCACAGCCCTTGCCCAGCTGCGGGGTGTGCGCTGATGAAGAGCGTCCGCGCGTCGCTGTTTGCTCGTGACTTGGCTGTGCTTTGGTGTGGCACTCAATGGCTTGTTTCCCCCACCCCTCTTCTTTTTGCAGGCTGCTGAAAAGACAAAACTGAGAAACATTCCTGTAAAGTAAGTTGTTTTTATATCCATTTGAAAATGCAAGTTTAATGGTGTTGTTGGATGCAATGGCTAAAAAGGCTAGGACAGTAAGAAGGGTGATGATGGAGAAAGTGGAATTCATGTTGCCCCTAATCGTAGCATCAGGTCAGTATTATCGAGGAAAGCTTTAGATTTCTCGTGTGTCCCTAATGATTGCGCTCCCCAAGTTTCCATGAATTAATGTGTTGTCTGTGAATAGCTGCCAAATAATCACAATCATACCCAACACAAAGTGCTCCTGGCCTTGGCGGGGGGTTGTACATGCTAAAAAGATTGTGGTTTTTAATTGCAGTGCTCTAGAAGGTCTGACAGGGAGCAAATCGCTAAGAATGTGCCAGATAATTTCTAGACACGTGGAAATATTTTGCACCTCTGTATCAAGGCTGTGCCACCCTATTGATTAAGGGCTCTTTCTCACTCTCTGTGTGCGTCTCTCTCACACCACACGCCCATGTATGTTTCTGCTCTTTGCAGGAGGGTGTTGTGAAGGATGAGCAAGCTACCAGGGAGCAATTTCAAGGGCCTTTTATGAGAAGTTCTTAAATCTTAGGCCACTAGCAGCAACACTCAACCATATATCATTGAATTAAGAAAGTAGCTATATAATTGTCCTGGCTCTTTGAGAAAAGGCATTTCCAGTTAAAGCTACCAGCGTCAGTTATTCTGTTTAAATAATGAACACTCCAGTCCTAATGGGCTCTTATGTACCAATAAAAACTCATATTTTTAGTTTCTGTAGGTGATCCTAGCAGTTTAACCAAGTTCCAGTAGCTGTATATTCCTGTTACAGAGGAAATGTTCTAATTTTCATGGTAGTTTGCTGATCATACTGACCATTGGACTGGAGTGGGGTTTTTATTTGTAAGAACATGCACTGACAGGACTCACGGATCATTGTGCTTCAGCACACATAGCGGAAGAATACAGTTCTACTTCTCACTTGGCTTCCATCATTTACACCTTATAAAGTGAACACAAAACGTGTATGAACATTCCTTGGAGTGATTGGGCAATATATCAGATGACCATAAATCACTCTCTCTTTATGTTTCATTCAGTCTGATAGAAATTAGAAATAGGATCCAGCAGGGACCTGATAGCACGTGAAACTTGTAATAAGACAAGGGACCTTTCTTGCCTATAGGGCTAGTTCAAATCCAGCGCAAGCTGAATTAAAGTCATTGTAAGCTGGTGGTTGTTTAATAGAGAGTGAAATGAGCTGTGTTCTCACCTCACATTATACAGGATCCAGGAGCTGCAAGGTGATGAAAGTCCTGGGGAACAACTCCAAAGTAGTCATTTATCATTCATTCACTTTTTTATATATTTGGAGCCAAATTCTCAAGAAGGACTCAAATGAACTGAGTTTCCCCACTTATAACAGAGACATTGAGTGTTGCAGTTATTAAACAGCATGTATGTGACACTGATGCCCAATTAATCCCCCAGAAAGATTTGGGAGTTTGGGGGAAAGGGTGATTTAGGTTAAATAATTTTTTACAGGACTTGAATCAGTGTAACATTTTGAAATGGAAGAAGGCCAGATGGACAGTCTCGCTCTTTCCACCTACATGTGTGTATTTCACCCTGTCATGTTTCCCCCAACTGGTTGTTTGACTTCTCTTTGACTATGTTCATGGTGGCAGCTCCAATTAGTACCCTAAGGAATCCATTATACATATTAATTACACTCTGCATAACAAAACAGCTGAAAAAACTGCCTAGTTTTTTTTTTTTTTCATTGACATGTAACTATTTAAGGTACCTGTATACAATTACGATTTTATGCTCAAATACTAGCTTTCAGGGCAAAAGAAAGAATAGTGTCTTTAAGATACCAGCAGTAGTCATGGATTGCGTTTATATAAGCATCACAGCCACACTTAGTACAGCTCAGGCTTGGCTAGCTTTTAGTCACTGCTTTTGTAGCTCTCAAATGTCAAGGAGAATTTCACTTGAATTTTAATGTTCTTCAGCTATGCAAAATAAAGTTAGTAGCTTCCATTGTCATAAGGGCTGAAAGCTGTGCAGATTCCCTCTACCATATGTGACTTATCACATACATTTTTAAAAACACATTTTTGTTATTAAGACATATGTGATAGTACACTTCTGCAAATGTGAATTGCTTTTGGCTAAAAGCCATGCACTAATAAGTAGAGTTGAATCTAACTGCGTTTGACATCTGCTACAATGTATAATTTTTTTTACATATATAAATATATACATATAGAATATTTTCAGTTGTCATTAGCATAAAAATTTCCTTATTTTTATGTTATGCTGACATAGTTCTTGTGTCCCAAACCTGGAAGCAGAAATTGCTCCCTTTTATAGACTATAGTTTATATAAGATCCTTGGACAGAGCCTAATAGTGCCACCATTTAACATATTAGTTTAGGAGCATGATGAAGATTTCTGTTGAAATGGTCTATTTACTTTTCATTGCTCAGTTTATTAATGTTGCTGGTAGAATGTTTGGTAGGAAGTTTACTGTTCTTTTATGTTCTTTTAATCCCTCCAGCACTAAACACTTAGGGAGGGAAAGAAACAAGGAAGTTTTCTCTTTGCAGTTCAATTGAGCAGCCAAGCGGCTGGTTTCTTAATGTCCAAGTGTCTGTTGGTGCTTAGACTAAGTGATACGAACTTCCTGATGGCCAAAGTAGATGCAGGTGGCACTTGGCTCCTTCAGAAGGCTTGGTCTCAATTCCATGTTGCTTAGAACACTGCAAGGCACGAGACATCCACAGAACTCATCTTTCTGTATTGGTAGCATCATCTGACATAATAAAGGTATAAATAAGCACACAGTAAATAGCTAAGAAGTCTCTGTGTCTGCAGAACTGACCTTTTTTTTTTTTTTTCCCTTTGGTGGAAATGGTGCCGTTAACTTTTTCAAAAGCATAAGACCCTGTTCTGGCTGTATGTGGCATGAAGGTGTCCCCATAACTGCAGAATATATTACATTTCATTTATATATGCTCTCCTGCCCTTGTCATGTAAGGAGCACCTGCTTCACTTGATTTCTTCCATTGGTTTTATCCACATTTGCATTGAGAATCTGTGGTGGAAAAGGGATTTCCTGATGTAAAGTGCTAGATACTTTCTTACTTGCTGGTCCTTACCACGCTGTTCCTCTCCCTGAGTCTGCAAGAGGTAACGTGACTTAACCAATTTCACTCTGTGGAGGGTTTGCGATTTCTAAAAAACTGTTACATGAGAAATTGTTTTGAATTAGGGCAGCTTCAGAGGAATTAGTCTTTTATATACCCTGTGATTTGATGGAAGAGGGGGAGAACAGCAGTATTGTTAAAAACCCATAGTGGCTTTGTTCTGAAACCCAACTGTTGATCACTCTCCCCAGATTTTTTTCCCAGACTTATGTAGGCAATGGGAGTCCACATCAGCATGAATCTAGAGGAATCATGCCCATGCTAACTTGGGCCATTTCACTTGTCTTGTGTCAGTGGGCTGAGCTGCAGGATCCCCTCATATCCAGGTGCAGTCAGGTTTAGTCCTCACTCAGGTAGAAACGCGCTTGGCTTGGTAGCTTGTGTATTGACATGGCCCGAAGGTCAGCCAAGCAGCGGCAGAAGGGGAGGACAAAGAACAGCAATTCTGGAGGCATCCCCATGGGGAGTACCCTCCCACCTCCCTGCACATGGCCTTTTATGCTTCCATGAACACACATCTGTGTTGAGGAGCCACCAGTGGACTTATTTTCCGCATAAAATATCTTCCAAAAGCAGTTTATACCTCCTGTCCCCACAACGTCGTGTGGCATTGAGCACCACAGTGTGTTAAAAAAATACTGCCTTTTGTTTGTTTTAAACCCTTTCCCTCATATGTTCCCTGGAATCCACCCAAGTAGTTGTTGCACAAAAAAGCAAATGGTAAGTCACTGTTCTTCAGTCCTGATATTACATCCCTCTGTTGTATAAATCAAGGAATCTTCCTACTCAAAAGCTGCTAATAATGCTGATTTCTCTCCAAGTGTGTGAGCCCACCAGTGAGCTAATACAGACACATGGCAAGTCTGTCTGCAGTTGGGAAATGTCTACTAGTTGGGCAGAGACAGTGGTTAGGAAGATAAACAGGTTGTTTTCAGGTTTTCCTTATAAAGAGATGAGTTCTTTGCATGGCAATGCCCTTCGAAATAAGGACTGGATCACAGTCCTTTATGAAAATGGCCAAATGGATTCCTTGGGAAAATGCAGGCAGGTGAAAGAATGATTTGGCTATAATCTGATGTCTCCCAACACTTTGAAATACAGGGAGTTTGTAAAAAGAAATCAGAATTTTTAAATGGAAAATGAATGCTTTTAAAGGTGTAGTCATGTAGTCCATGAAATGCTGTAGAACTGTGAGAATATTGGAAGTGATTTCTTGCTTTGGGGAAGAAAACATTGACTTCCTTGAGTGTCCTTTATACTCCCTTCTTTTATAGTCCCTTTTAAAATCTTCAATAGAAAGTATATGACATTTTCCCCAAACACCTGCATATGCTTCAATTTGCTGTAGTTTTAATGACTTCCAGATACATGTTTTGGGATTATAGCCTGTGTTAAAATCCTGCTGCTTTTTATATTTTCAAAATATATTAGTTTTCCATCAGCCACAAGTTTGTTAACCAGCAAGATTTCTGGTGTTTATTGTCTTTTCCTGCCATAAAATTCATCTTCTCCTCATAAGGGCATCTGACTTGACTTGGTATGGTTTTCTGTCCCGACCATCATTGGAAATGCAATCCATTAACATTTGATATCTTGACATTTCAATTGACCTCTCATTTGCAAAGCGCAGTGGTATTTTTCGTGGCCTTTTCATCCTTGATTATACATGGAATAGGAGTGCCTGTTTCTAGTGACTGCACTTTAAAAATATCTTTGTTTTACCAGCTGGAGTGGCACCTTGTTTTTGCTTCCCTGGACAGACCTTATTCTGCATGGAAGGTCTGAGGTCTGAGCAAGTCATGCAGAGCCAAAGGATTTTCTTATTGACTCACTAAGCGGGAGGGCGAGCAGGTCAGACTCCGAGGGTCAGTTAATGTATGCTGTAATAGCAGTAACCATAAACAGAGCTTTTGCTCCCACTGGCCGAAAATGCAGGCCAGTGGGCTAGGTCTGAAAGTTGATTTGTTTTTAACCAGTCCGATCAGACACTTGCACCCAGTAGAGGTACAAAAGGGACAGAGTGCTATGGGTCCACATGCTGAGCTGTTCCACTGCAGGGTGTCTCCTGCCCGGTATTTAAAAAGAGATGAAAAGAAATGTGTCATGTCTAGATTAAAAAAGCCTTCCATTCATGGATAACTGTATGGGAGGATGGCCATATATACTTATATGTATGTGAAGGAGGGGCAATTTAAATTGGATGTAAGGAAGAGATTTTTAATAGTGAGGGTGATGGAACACTAGCACAGGTTGCCCAGAGAGGTGGTGGGTGTCCCATCCCTGTGGTGTCAGGTTGGAGGGGGCTCTTGAGCAACATCATCTAGTTGAAGATGTCCCTGCTCAGTGCAGGGGGGTTGGAGCAGATGACCTTTAAAAAGTCACACTATTTAATGATTCTGTGTACATACATGTGTACATAGACAGCTGTGGACCATAGGTACCTCTGGACGTTTGCATATGTGTACCTAAAGGACATTTGCTAAAGGTCTTAAACCACTTTTAAAGAAACAAAAAGCCAAACCTGCTAAGACTTAATAAAACTCCTGAGCAGTTTCCACATGGCCACCTGGTTGTCTTTGCTTCTAAACCTTCCTTCCCAATGTTTCTCCTCAGACTGTTTCTGGTGAACTACTAAATCAGACAGCACCAATTCAATTAGGTCTAAAAATCCATTATAACATAGTGCCTAAACTGCCTGCCCATATTCATTTCTCAAAGAAATCCATTCATATTTATGTTTTAATACTTTAAGTCTAGCATGCAAAAGCACTCAAATCCCCAGCAGAAATCCAGGAAAAAGCCCTCTTACAGGCAATTATAGACAATGTCCTTTAGCCCCGATCCTCCTAGTCTGTCCTCTTAAGCATCTGCACAGGTGCAGAGTTTGGTCAGTGGGCTCAGTTTATTGTACCAGCAATAAAGTCCCTCCAAAAATTTGCAAAACCCCCAAATTCCACTGGTTGTGCAAGCTGGGCCCGTGGTGGAGTGTGTCCAGGCAGGCAGAACTGGCAGGACGGTCGGCCCCTGGAGTGTCGCTGTGAACCCCCAGTGTGCACGTGGGGCTGCTCCTGCTGCTGCTGCTGCTGCTGCTGCTGCTGCGTCCCAGCGAGCTTTGTTTGGGGGGCTGCGTTTCCTCAGCAGAACGTGAACTCTAGAAATGTTGCCAAGGATTACTTTACTCTCACAAGTTAAAAGTTAGCGTTGGAAATGGATTATAGAACTCCTGCTTTTAAACTGTTTGCAAAGAAACACACTTATTAAATCTTTTTGATGATATTGCATTAATCACTAAATACTGATTTTTATGTAAATTTTGACTCTTGCAAAACTCTGACAATTCAGCTATCCCCATGTGGTTTTATCAGAACTCAATTGCTGCTTTAGATCTTTTTTCCGGTTTGCAGTACCTTTTGCTTTATTCCAAAGTCATCACAGTAGCTGGAAGATGTAGTACTTTAGACATAAAATAATAAGTCTATTTAATATTTTACCTTTATTTTCTGAATTTGTTCCTCTGACACATCTTGTTAGATAAATTTTTATCAGTCCAAAGGATAACCACAGTAGGGCTATTTTTATTTCTAGGGAAATGATGCATGATAACTACTGGCAGAGCCCAAAGCAGTAAATCAGTCCTGTTCCAACCACAGAATGTATTAAAAGTCTGTAGCCTGTGGTAATAAGTTATAATTTAGTTGACTAGCAGTTTGTTTGGACTTAAAACTGTACAAATGAGTCACATTGGCTAAGTCCTGAAATATAAAATAGTTTGTGCCTTATTAAGGTTTTCAGCTAGCACCACAACAGGTACCTTGAGAGAACACACGTTTTTCAAATGATCGCAATGCAGGTTTATAGTGAAATGCTTCCGACTTGATTGTGCAATTTGTAGTAGATGCTTAAATTACCACATGGCCTGTGCAGTGTACAGTGTTTGCTTACAAGACAATGAGATGAACAGACTCTGAGAGCTCATTCATCCAATCTCTTACAAATCTGAGCGCACACCATCGGTGTCGAGCCCCGCTGGCTGTATCCAGGCACGAGGTGCCCCTCAGCCGCCAGGCACGGTGCTCAGTGGCCACCACAGAACTTCAGGCAGCTGGAGAAACCTTGTCTTCTGGATGCTTTTATTTATAGAGGCGTGTATATGCCTGGTGATCAAGGCTAATCATGCATTTGTGCAAAATTTGTCAGGAGTCTTGCAGCTGGGGGAAAAAAAAAAGTATTTTCATTTTAACTGGGTCGCTTTTGTTATTTTTCAAAACATTTTTACACCTTCATTGTGATGCAGCTTGTCAAGATTAAATTTAGGTCCATTGTTCAAAGTTGTGAAAAAAAGAAAGTTTAAGCCAAGCAAAACCTTATTTTGCCTGACTCTTTTTGATGGGAAAAAAAGTTAGTTAAGGTCAATATTTTTTTTTTCAGTTTTAGTGTGTATCTGCTGTTGATCGAAGGAGTACCCATTTATCTCTCCTCACTCATCCTGTTGTTTTGATCATTTTCGATTTTATTATTTTCCTTGGTTATTATTTTGAATTTCAAGTTACTTAGCATTTATTCAAACCATCATTCTAAGTGTTTGCTTTGGGTGTTGCATCAAGTAACAACTACTTCTAACTAGCTGTCATCTTTTTATATTAATGCTTGAAAAATTTGCCTCTGAGCAATTAAGATATTGCAACCAACCAGCAAATGCTAGGAAAACTGAAGGAAAGTCCTGATCCTGATCTAACTGGGAGAACCTGTGCTGCTGGTTTCAGTACAGCTGAATCCAGCACAGGCACCGGACTTCAGGTCTCATACCCCTGAACTTCACTGTTGTGCTGGTTTTGTGTTGCTGGAAGGTAAATAATCAGAGCAAATCTATAAGTAGCACTAGTGTGTGTATATGACTGTGTGGTTTATTTAGGTTCTAGCATTGTCCAGGTGAAGGTTCCTGCCTTGGAGAGCCTGGTAAGAGGCAGTGGATAAAGTTATGATGCAGTGGGACTTAAATGAGGCTGTCAACTCTGTCTTTGAAATCTGCGAGACTCTGTCTATTCTCTTTTGGACTTCAGAGCTCCACTAGTTCCACTGGCATTTCTCCTACTTCTGGGGGTGAGAGGGGATGAAGTTTCTTTGTTCCTCCTGGCTTGTGGCCACATGGTAATATATCCAGTAGGGTTCCTCTGTTGTGTGTGGTCATGAAAATAGGACTGAGTAAAGGCTGTCCTTGTTATCACCTTTTATATACCCCCCAAAAATATGCCTGCCATGCAGCAAACAGTCCTTTACTTCGGCAGTGAGTAAATGAAATAAAAGAAAAACAGGTGTCTTTCGAGCATTTATTTTTTTAAAAATACAAAAAATTATGATCTAAAATTCCAGTCATTTAGGATCAATGAATATGAAAGAAAGGCAAAAGCTAGATAACATTTCAGGAGATAACACTGCTACAAGGTTAATTTTGCCTAGTACAACATTTCCTAGTATTGAATTGCCTGATATACTCCCTCAGGGATTGCTCCTGCGCTTGCAATAATCGAGGCTGATTTTATTGGAAAATCACCTCTGGATGAGAGACATACTCTAGAGAGAACTTTGCATGGGTACAAATAGGTTTTTGGTGCCAGTGCCGTGTTGCCCAGGCCAGCACAGTTATAGTTCCCAATCTGTCTGTGCATTCAAGCAGCAAATTCATTAGCAACCCTTCTGGCAGGATAGAAAAATAGACATATTAGGGAAATTTCCTTTGAATTGTTTTCAGGATTTGTTGGATAACAGTTCAGTAATCAAATTGCGCCTCCTAACAAGAGCATTAAATATTTTTATTAATAGTGGCAGGGAAGCCGCAGATATTCCTTTAAGTGCAGAACATTTTACTGTAACGCTGTGTGACTAGCGAAGATCATGGATGAAAGAAGAGATTAGCATCGTTGGGGAGGGGGTGCTTGTAGTGCCGGAGCTGATTTTTGTGTGTGCTCCGCGCCGAGGCTGTGTTGGGTCACACGGCTCTCACATGGCGGACGGGGTGGAAGTTGGAGCGTCGGCTCCTCCGTCAGGCCCTGTGGGTTTGCCGGCTCCTTAATTGCACGAGGGGGTCACGTCGTGACGGCACCACGCTCGCTGACGGGCTGTGGGACCCCAGCTCAGATCCACGGGGAGGCTTCCAGGCCTCCTCAAGTGGAAAGTGAGCATATTGTGAAGGGGGCGCGTTTCGCCTGCGGCTGGAGGAGGGACACGCGGAGCGGCGCGGCCGAGGGCCCTCCGCCGACCTTGGAGCGCCCTTGAGCGTGGGCAGGCCGGAGGAGCGCCGGGGAAAGGCTGATTCAGAGAGACAGATTAGTGAGGAAGAAAAATCAAGGAGATTGGCACAAGGACACTGGGGGTGGGGGGGGAAATCTTTCGGAAGAAAGAAGGGAAAATTTTTCACACTCAAGGCCAACACTGAACCCCTATAGTCAGGCTCGTCTGTCCACACACCAACAGCAGGAGGAGAAAAAAATACTGGATGCAGCTTGCACACTAAGGTCTGTGCAAAAGCTGGTGTTCTGCCGTGAAAAAGAAAAAAAAAAAAGTGTGGACTAGACTTTATTAAAGAATAAATTACTTATAAATTACTTTCAGCTCAGGGAAATGACAGGGTTAAAAATTAGGATTGTAAAAAATAATCTGTGGGCTCTGTTCCCTAATTCCTGTTGTTTTTGTGATTGTTTCACTGTGAGGAGGAGAGCCACTCTCAGTATCAATCACAGTAAGCTATTTAGACACAGAAATAAGTGGCATATGGTGTAGCACTTTTGGGTCTAGCAATCAAGTAGCAACCTTCTGCAGTACAACTGTAGCTCGGTTCCCAATGGGCTTCACTTTGATGATTAGTTATATTGAGTTCCCTGTGTCATTCAAAGACAGCAGAATTTCATACAAGTTGGTGTTAGCTTCCTCTCACTTCATTTCAATTTTCAATAACCAGTGTCATCACAAGTAACAGTTTCTTCATAATGGAACCTCATGTTGAATCCGATTTGTCCTTCAAGTCAAAGAGCACTGTGAAAAGTCTTCTGTAATACTGATCTCTGGAAAAATTCCTACTCCAATGAAAATGGGGAGGGATTATCTATTTATTTCTCCTAAAGACATTTAGGTGCCCAATCCCCAGATCACTCAGGAAAACTCAAACCCTCCCCCCCCTCCCAAAAAAAAACCACATTAGTATTGCATTTGGGGATGGTCTTAGTATTCTTTATAGGACTTATGCAGATGCTTTTGAAGTCATTGTAAGTGAATAGAAAATATTTCTTCACTCGTATTTGAAACCAAAACTGGTATTTAAAGCCGAGTTCTCTGTAAGTGGAATTATGTCAGAGGAGAATTTAGACTTGGAGTATGAATGGATCCCTGTGCATTTCAGCATGGCATCTGTTAAATATCAATGTGCTTCACTGACACAGGACTGCTCCTTCCCTGTGATTTACCTTCTCTCCATCAGCTCTGCCCCATCCCTGGGCACTGGAGAGCTGTCCATGTGGGCAGCTGGAAGGGGCCAAGGGTTTTGCCCACGGGAGGATGAAAACGTGGGCTGTGCTGGAGTTCAGGGTATGGGGAAGGGAGGGGAGAAAAGCCCAGAACATGCATCATGCTGAGCATAAACATGTGAGACAAGAGTCTGCCTTTTCTGTCTGGGGTTTCTGGAGAAATCTGGCATCCTGAAGAATGTTCTGCCCATTCCAGTGCTTGAAGCTGCATCCTCCCCAGTGGGCTGTGATCCCAGTTCTCTTCTTGCTGCCTCTTCTCTGTAAGATTTACAAAAGGGAGGAACCCTTTGAAGGTCCACCAGTGTCACACAGCCTGTACACTGAGATTCAGCTGGCAGCTTTCCACATAGCTAGCACCTCCGCACATAAGGATCATGCCAGGTAATGTAACAGCCCAGGCAGTGCTTTTAAAAAGTAAATTCTGGGTCACACGTTCACCACGAAGCACTTGCTGTAATTCACAATTAGACTTAATATGCTGTCAGAAGAGTGGCTGCAGACAAGTATCTCCCAGCTTTATAAGCCCAACATGTACCAAGCAGCAAAGATGACGTGGCTGCCTGTGTCACATACCCAAGACTGCCCATCCCATAGTTTTAGCTCTTGGCAGTTTCCTACAATTTTGTGAAATATTTTTTTTAATGTGACAAAGTCACTTCAATTACACAGTCATTATAAGTTTTGCCAAGGTTGACTATGGATCGCTTTGTGTTCATTAGAGCACAAAATTAGAATTTTCATTGCAGCAACTGTAAACAGTATTGGCTCAAAGGAGTCAAGCTTTCTTCCCTCCATAAAATCTTGGATAAGCTATAACTGAGGACTTCCTTTTTTTTTCTTTTCTTTTTTTCTTTTTTTTTTTTTTTGACAGATTTTAATTTTTTTTCTTGAACTACCTTCCGGGTTGTTGGATTTTTTTTTTCTTCTTCTTCCTAACCCTTGATATATTTGTTTAACTGAATAACCAGTTCCCTTCAAAATGGTGACATTGCCACTGTGTGCATGAACAAGCAAGTGCAGTCAGTGTTTTTCTAAAGCTGTGAATATATTATTCCTTCAACTTCTTAAATGTTATAGCTTGGTGCTTGTCACTTTAGACCCAGTCAGATTTGTAAAAGCCATAAATGGTCTCTGGAAAATAACCCTGTTCCAAAAAATACTTCATCATCTTCTTAAGCCCCACTAAACCCCATTAAGCTTTCACTTAACTAATTCAGCATTTACTACTTAAGTAATAATTAAAGTTTCTATTTCATATTCTCATGAATTTATGGATATATGTGATTGACTTTGCTCATCATGCTGATGTAAATATAAAGAAATTGCATCAAAACTAATCATTTTATATATGCAAAAATTAAGCAAATAGGAAATAAATCCAGCACAGTGTTTCAAGCAGTGGAGAAAAAACCAAGGGTTTCAAATAAAGTCCAGGCTTTAAAAAAAGCTGTATGGAAAGAATAAGACTGCCTCTTTTTATCTGTATTTAGAAAAATAAATAAGATCAAGAAAAGCACCTTGGAGAGGAGGTTATATTTTTCCCTTGCTTTTTTAGTAATTTATTTAGGTTATTTTAAACCTCATATTGCTGATTTAGCATACTAGAAACCATTGTGTAGTAAGTATTGGAATGCTGTTTAGTAGAAAATACAACCAAAATGTTTCATCTGCTATTTTTTTGGGCTGAAAGTGAACCTATGCTGCTCTGCCTTCCTTTTCTGCCTCTTAGGATTAAGCAGCTTGTGTGGCTCCTCACTTGTGCTTCACTTGGAGGAATTTCCAGGCTTTGTTTTTAACCTGATGTGTATTTACAAGGAAGGAGAGATGACAGAGACTATTATGAAAGTAGCCAAGAACTTGAGCAGACATCCCTGTCAGAGCTTGCACAGCAGCCTTGCTCCTACAAATTCACAGAGTGCTTGCTTCCCTTGGCATGTGGCATGCTCCTGTCTTGCCAATGGGATGCCCAGTCCTTAGCAGTTTATTTTTTTTTTAGATATAATATGCCATGATAAAGTCATTCAGGATAAGATATGTCAGCAAATGCACCAACGGGCTTTATCAGCTTATACCTCTCAGCAAAACCTGGAGCTGCAGTGAGTGGGGACAGCAGCCATGCAGCAAAGGCATATCTCTTCCTCTTAAAGAAATGTGTTTAACAAGGTTATATACCATTTGCATTCCAAATTTGCAATTAGCACCCCATGAACACACAATGAAATCATCCAAGTGACAGATACTATGTTAGATATATGTAGTTAGACTTTCTGTAGATTAAACACACTATTAGATTTAAGGCAGCACAGCTACAGTAGTGCATTTTATAGAAATCAGTGTAATCTGGGTAATATGAGAGCTCGTTGAAATATCATTCCCTTGTGTGAAGGATGTATGTTTGTGAATGCATTTGTGTGCACGCAGGAATGCAAATTGCTAAGTGAATAGATTAGCAAATTGTGGATTGTGGAAGTCTGACTGTATATAGTAGAAAATTTTCCTTCAAAGCACATATAAAGGTTTGATTCTGCAACTTTACTCTCAAACCTATAATTTTACACTAGCTGGCATAAATTAGCAAGCTAGAAGTCTAAATATATGTGTCTGACACGCCTCTCAAAAGAAATAAGATAAATGCACATGGTGAGGCAGGAGTAGTATGTGTAAAATATCTGTGCCTTTCTGCACATAGGTTACATTTAAGTCAGAGAAAGGAAAGAAAAATCCTTCAACTGCACTTTATCTGTGTTGATTGTAGACTGGAGTTCTGTGAATACATTTTTTTTTAACTTCAAGGACTTGCAGTCTGTAAAGAAACTGGCAATGCCAAGCATTCCTTCTCTACCAAATGTGATCATTTCTGAATCCAGACAGAGGCTTACTTGCATTAATGTGCTCAGTGGTGTGGTGGAAATCAGTAAAATGATGAGGCGCAGTGAAGGGGGAAGGCGGGCTTTCCACATTTATTTATTCTGGATAAATGGTGCCCATTAATCTATCAGGAAAATATGGAATTAGCAGGGAAGAAACCACAGTTGCAAATTTGGCAGTTGCTAGCAGGCACAGATGGTCTTTCAGCGTTTTAAGATTTTCCAGTCTTTTGATATTGATACCAACATTGAAAAGTAGCCCGTGTATTGGTAATGTTTATCTGGAATAGCCATAGAAAATTCACATTGTATATTTTGGATTGTTCAGTCACCTCTCACTGTATTTGCATAAAGTTTTCTCATCTTAAGATAAATTTTTTATGCTCTGTCTGTCTTTGGTTATTTTAAGAAGCATAATTGGAGTATGATTTGCTAAAATAAGAAAGCCAGTATATCCAGACAAAGGCATTAGGAGGAAAGAGACTCTTACATGTGAATTCAGTGTAACAAATTCTGCAGGTTTTTTGTCCAAACTGTTACAGATAGTATGCTTTTTTGTAAAGTGGTGCTCTCAAAACCAGGATGTCGAGTCCCTCCTTGACAGAGTGTTGTTTATTCTTACTCTGCTGACAAGCACTGATCCTCAGTCACTGTATTGTCACTGGAGCTGGGAATCTGGCCCAGGCAATGTCTCCATTCAGTATTTCAGGGCATGAAGTCAAGAGGGAAGGATAATGTCATCTGCTTAATTTGCTTTGGGAGTGTTTGGTTGAGTCTTTAAAGAGTGTGTTGAAATATTTCACAGAGGAAATCACAGAGTAATTCTTGCCAGCTTTACTTTGAGTTTATTCTCATCTGACCAAGAGGATATAGTACCTTAATGACTGTTCTGAAATGTGCCTTCTGCAGCACTGTGGTTGTGTGTACAACTCACATGAGCGCGGGACAAAGACATCTTTGACTACACACAGCCCAAGATGCTTTGTATTAAAAATTAGTGAAAACATTTTTGGGAAAAATTAAATTAAAATAGTCTCAGTGCACCATGAATTTTTATCTGGTGAAAAAAATACCTGAGATGCAAAAGTGCAGACCCTACACCACTGAGGGGCAGAGATGCAAAAACAAAGGAAGGGGCTGGAAGCAGAGACAAAGAAGTCAGACATCAAGCCAGACTTAGAAATGAGCATGCAAGATTGTTGTTGTGTAAGCAAAAGCTGACCCTGGTCAGCTCTAACTAGTATTATCTTCACTTATTCCAGATATTGCTAGAGGAATTTCTTCATTTGTTTAATATCAACAAGCAATTCATCTGGACTTCACTCAGCAGTCATATACAATCATATCATCACTCAAGCACATACTCCAAAATTCATCCACACATTTCAATAATAAAGCCATGCATCTAATATAATATAAGTAGTGAATTGTTCTAGACATATACTCTAGCATACATTCTCCAGCTTCTCTTTTAGAAGAAACCATTTAATCTTTTTTTTTTTTTAACCTATAATTGTGCTACAGTCAAATGAGCTCTTAAACACTGCTGTAAAAGTCTTGACTGCAGGGTAAAGGATTCCTCACTCGCTTTGTCCTGTACCCTTCACTGCAGTGAATTTCTTGGTTCCTCCCCCTAATTTACCACATGTGGATGCATAGAGACCTAAATATTGCCCCCACTCCAGAAGCTGTCTCAGGCCCTCACCCTCCTACTTTTGCACCATGCCAGAGGAAGGAGTTCACTAGCGTTTGGGGAACACTGGCAAAGATGTGTTGTCTTGGATATATGTGCGTTAATGTTTGTATTTATAGCATTTATTTCACTTCATCTTCTAAAAAAAATGTCCTGGAAGTCTGTGAGTACACTCTCCCACTCTTTGGGTGTTCCTCACTGAATTTGTGCATGCCTGATTGTTTTATTTTATTTTTACTTACTTGGAGTTACCTGGGTGCATCTCTGAAATTCATAAAGTTTGCCAGAGTAAAGGCAAAGCCATGGGCCTGTGGTTTGGCCCAATTGAAAATTAAACACCATTCTCTGCATAAAGGCATTTCTGACTCATTTTTGTGCTGTAACTCCATCAAAGATGTATTTTTTTTGGCCTGTAACCATTGTACAATGATTGGTCTTTAAGGAAAAGTGAATATCTCCAACACCAAAGCCCAAAGAAGTTAGTTTTGTTGTCAGTTTTCTAGTGCACCCAGGAGAAAATCTATTCTCTACCATCCTCACAAGTGAGAACTTTGGGAACAATTTAATATACATTTTTCCATTTAGGTTCCCAAGTGCCTTTGTGTATTTGCTCTGACCTTATGTAGGGAAGAGTTGCAAGTTACTAGCAGTCATCTTCTGTGACTGTAATTTAGTGTAATGGAAAGATTCCAAGACCATTAGAAACACAGTCCATACAGCAACCTGCCTTCAGAAATTCAGGGTAAAACAGTAACTTTCTTTAAAGAGGCAAACCCCATCAAGAAAATGGGATTATTGAAAGTCCTGAATCTCCTCTTCATAAGCTTTACACTGCGTTCATATACTAGACTGCATCTTAAATATAAACCTATCATCAGGTTTAGCAAATCAATACCATAAGAGTGTGAAATGGTCCCCAGAAATCTCCAGAATGCCATTTCACAGTAAAAGCAATTGAAAAAGAAGCTGCAGTGGAATATCTTATGAGATAGCCATTTAGATCACAAAAGGATCATAAAAGTCAGAAGCAGTTTGTTTGAAGCAAGGTTCGTAATATAACCATACAGGGCTTGCTGGGAAGAAAGAGGAAAATTGCAAACCAATTTGTGGTTACAGCTTTTTCTGTCAATTCTACAGGGATTTAAAACTTGTAAAAGGTGGAACTTCTGCCATCTTACATTGCTCAACTAGAAAGAGAGAGCTATAATCATAGTAGCTAAACAAACACCAATTATTGAAAGGCAATATAGTCTTCATTAACTTCAAAGCAATTAGCACTTCTTTAGTTAATTTACTACTGAGCAAGGTGATGTCAGACCAATGGCATGTGTCAGTAATAATCCGAGCATCTTTTGAGGCTTGCTTTCCTATATTGTCATAATATTTTGTCAGTGAAGTTTTGATACTTTCTCTTTACGCACAATAAAGACACAAGGAAAGCGTTAAAAGGAATGTTTCTGTGAGCAAATGCCACCTGAGCATTCCACCCTATTTCAAACATGTTTGTGTCACATAACTATGTATTTCTTAGAAGATAATTGTGTCCCAGTGCAGGATTGTAGAAGCAGAGCGTTCTGGAGGTCTTATGTCACAAAACAAAGAAAACACTGTAAATAAATAAATCAATTCATTCTGTCAACGCCCATTCAGTTCTACAAGTGTCTTGTACACACCCTTTGAATTAATGTGTAATCTTTGTCCTTTGGTAAGAGCTAACAGATGACATGACCAACTGGAATGGCTTGGGTCGGACATAAACAAATACCCCTAAAGGTTGGAAACTTGATTAGGTTGCAGTGGAAAATCCTTTAATATTTTTCTGAAGCATCTTAAAGATTCATGGTAGATTAGAAGCTAATTTGGAGCCAGTCTACCTTCTTCTTTTCTTCCTTTTCTTAAAAAAACCCCTAGACAATAAAAAATATTTCTGTTTATTCTTCTGCTCGCATTTCTCTTTGAAGAGTGGCACTGCTTTAATAAAGATATAGGAAATGAAATTTTAGCTATGTTACATGCAATCAGATTACTTTGAACAAATGAAAAGTAATGGTGCCTCCTTTAATACCACTGGAAGAATTGATACTGCCGGATTCTTCTCCGATGGCAGTGCCCGGGCGATCGGAGGCCTGATGCCATTTACCCTTTGGTGACACCCCTGTGCTGTGTCACCAGGACATCTCTCAGTGGGGAGCTTTGGACACAGGAGGTGGAGGGATAATGTGCTGCCCAGCACTGGGAGCCTCCCATTTTCCTTGCCGTTTCCACCGTAGGGGAGCCCAAATCCCCATGCAGGGAGCGCAGCCAGGGCTGGGGGAGAGCAAAGGGACTGTGCATGTGTGTAACTTGTGCCCAGGGATGCTCTCCACTGTAGTGCCCATGGAATGGGACGCAGCCTCGGCTCTCCTGCGCCTCTCTGAGATCCGGGAGATTTTGAAGGCTTGTTCAGTCATGCAGGATCAGGTTCTGATCACAGTATCTTTAACTGCTGCTTGCCCTAAAGAGTTCACATGTCTATAATGGAGGCTTCACTTTTCCCGTTCCCTTCTAGATGTCTGTCTGCAGCAAGGACACCCAGCTGGCCAGCTCTGGGAGACCTCGTGGCTGGCCAGGGGGGCAGCAAAACAATTTTTTGCTGCCTGCCTCTGTGTGGTATTGCCAGAGTCTCTTCTTCATGCCGATTCCCAGTCGCTGTCACGCTGGGGCTCTGCAGGCACCAGGCATGAAGCAGAACAGGCCTCCAGCAGCTGCGCAGTGGGACATGCCATTGCCCCGGGATCAGGCTGACGTCGAGCTGTGCTTTTGATTTCCTCAGCTGCTGCTGTTCGCTCCTCAGCAGTTCGAGTCCTAGGCTGTAGAACACTAAATGAGTGCTTGAAGTGATTAGGCATTATTTATCTACATTTATGAACAATGCATTTCATTCATGTCATCATTTACTGCACATATTGGGAAAGTTATTGGGCTCTTTGGACGATTTCTGTTCCAGGAAGTAAGTGTGGCATTTTTCTGTCTTACGTAACCCTTCATTTATCTCCAGAGCCTGCTTTCTGCATCACCACTTTTCTTTTTCAGTTTTGTACATGTTCTTGTGTCTGAAACAATGACAAAAAATGCTCATTAAAACATCTGTTCTAATCCATTTATCAGAGAGGAACAATTACAAATAGCACTTTACCAATTAATTAGTAACCTTATTCATCGTATAAACTCAAATCATGCTAAGGCAGCGTCTCTTCCTTTACATGATTTGCACCATTTTTATCATCTTATGTGACTGATGCTACTGAAATAAATTTCTCAACATGACTCAGAAAGACAAAGGCAAATTATCTCTTTCCCCAAGTGAATGTTAATGAGCAGAAGGCTGGTGTGCATCATTGCTACCACTTCTTGCAGTGTCCCTTGTTGCAGGCTGGAAAAAAAAAGAAATCTTAATTATTAAATGCCACTAGAAAATCCTTTGCCCTGGTTTGTGGGTAGCCAGAGCACTCTGGTAGCACAGGGCCATCGGTCTCTGGTAGCCACACCAGGGAGAAGGTCAGTGCAGTGCTGCAGCTGGTGGGTTGGCTGGGCCAGCCAGCATGTGAGGGATGTTCAGGGTTGAACAGCAGCAGCAGATTCTCCTGGCAACTTAAAGTTGTCCGCAGGCTGCAAGGAAAGGTACACGGATGCCACTGATAGTTGGTGTGTCATTACAGACCTAGTGCACAACCACTGTAAAGTAGCACATCTCTCCTGGCTCTATCAGGTCAGCATCATTTCACACCAGGGAAGGGTTTGCCCCATGAATCAAAACCTTTTCTGGTGTATCTCTGTTCATGACTTTGGAGTTACCCCAGCAGAGAATTTTACTCCAAAACATTGCAGAAATAAGACAAAGCTGGCAAGATGAGAGGGCTAACAGCTGAAGCCGTGAGGTACGAGATATAGACAGAAGACAAATAGTTTGTGACTTTGGGGTAAGCAAGCTAATTCTCCAATTAAATATTTGATTTCTTTTTTTTAATGCTACTTACTGAGTAAAATATAATAATGGTTTGTCTTGCATAGCTAAGTGTGTGTTAGCAGTAGACTCCCAAGTAGGGCCAGGAGTCACAGAACTCACTCTGGTGTAATCCAAAACAATTCAACTTGAGTAAAGGAAATATCTATTACATTAAAAAAGTTTCTAGCCCAGTATTAGGACTCAATGTCAAAATAGAATTCTTATTACTAACATTTGCTTTAAAAGACAGTATTGGCAATGAAGAACAGGACTAAGGGACTGTGTCAGTGACATGCACCTGTTGTTCATGTTTAGAGGTAAAGTTCAGCCACTTTATAAACACCACAAGAATCTGGGGACATCTTCTTATAAGGCTGTGAATACTTGCAGTGAAGCTGAACTGAGAGAAGGAACAAGAGTACAATCCTTGCCTATGCAGTTGTGGAAGTTCGATGTTTTTGCATTACTTTTTTGTACTTCAGAGCAGCAGCACTTCGGGGGTATGGTTTGGGATCAGCTCCAAGTCTCAGTCAAGTTAATGTGAGCTGGATCAGTTCCTCCACAACAAGCAGTTGTAGTTGAGTTCTATGTGGAAACAAGTAAATGTGATTGAACACATGCCTACACACATCATGTGTCCCAGGCAGCTCTGGTGGGACCTTCACACTTCTCATTTTGCAAAAGGCAACTCTTCACCCAGCTTTTAAAAAAAGCCTTTAAAATGTGAAGCGAATATAACTGATACAGGAGTGTCTGGCTGGGTTGTGAATAGCCTGAAACCACTTTTCTCTGAGCTGCAAACAATACTGTGCAGTGCAGTACAGTCTGATACAGACAATGACAGGGATGCTTCAAGGATCAACATCTGTTACCCAAGAAGTCAGCACAGCCGGAAAAGAGGGAACATCTCTCAAGGAGATAAAGTGTGGACATTTACAGGGTGAGCTCCCCCTGTGCTGTGGGAAGTGAATCTGTGGCAGGCCATCAGTATGGTAGATACACGTGTGGGAGAGTTAGACATGAACATGTGCAGGCGTTTAACAGGATATAAATGGTATCCTGGATGTCCCTGGTTGTATTTTACTGCGCCAGCATTCTTTATTTAGAAAGTAGGAGAAAATGCTCTGGAAAAGTCTAATCCAGTGGCCTAAAAACAAACTTAAAATAGGAGTCCTAATTTTCCATGCTTGCCTTTTTTCCCCAAAATCTCTGTCGTATTGGTCAGACAATTCAAAACTTTCCAGCCCAGGTGCCAAGATTCAAACATCCTAAAGATCCTTAGAGAAACAAGAAGGGCTAAAAGTTTTACTTGGGATTTGGTGAATTGATGTGGGAAATGTACAGGAATTTTGCATAAGATGTTTTGTTGAAGACTTCATATATAAATGAATGTGTTCTCACATATGTGTAATATATACATCTGGCATGTCATACCAGTGTGCAGAAGAAAGTCACTTGGTAATCACTTGTAACCACTTGTAATGGTTACATCACTGCAAAACCTAGATGTGGAGAAGGGCCTGGAAACTCTTAGCAGATTCTGCTTGGTCTGTTTGTGAAGGTGTGTGAAAAAAACCCACATAACTATTGGTCATGCATAAGGATGAGGAAAATTCTAGTGTAGTCTGAAAAACTGACATTATACGGAAAAGAAAGAGAAAAATATGAATTCAGCTATATTAAGTGCTTTTTCATAAATATCTTCAATGAAATCAAATATTTTGACAGACGTGAAAGCAACATACTTTTATTAAATTGATTGAAAGGTTCCACGGGCCTTGCATTGCGCTGTGCAAGGCATCCCCCACAGACAGGATGCAGCCAACTTAAACCTCTCAGCAGGGACTGCACTCTGGGCTTAACTGATTACATAAAACATTTTAAGTCAATTTAATGAAACAAAGTATTTCATTGTGGATGAACTTAACTCAAAATATTTTATTTGAATTTTCCCAATAGGAATGTGTTGCTTTAGAGGGGAGTTTGAAATTTTCTTGCACATAGCAATGCTGATTTTAATGAGAATTTGTTTTTGTCAGGTCATCCTGGGGGAGAATTTCTAAGAGCTCTGCTTAGTTTTCCATAGGAAACTAATTAGGATCATACTTCTCAAGTCCTGCTGGGCAGATGATCAGTGGTACAACCTTCTGCATCACCATGGAACACCAGACCCTCCAAATAAGTTACAACAGATTGTAGTTCCCCTGCCTGGATGCAAGACAGGACAGGGCCCTGGGGCTCTGCAGGCTGGTCCGTGGGGCAGAGCTCTGAGGTGGTTCCACTGTGCCAGCAGTGGAGGGTGAAGAGCACTGCAGATGCTCAGCTGCTGCTCAGCTCAGGCAGCTGGAGCTGATGTGACAGAATAAAGAGGATTTCTTTCAAACCCATTGGGCCCAGGGTGATTGCTGAACATTACAATCAGGGTCTTTTACTTTTTCTTTTTTTTTTCTTTTTTTTTTCTTTTTTTTAAGTTTGATTGCCCTCGCATGAGACTGGAAGGCAGAGAAAGGGCTGTGGCAGTACAGATTCCTATGATCTCCCCTTGCCGTGTAATCAGAAGAGCTCTGCAATTGAATATTTCGCAATAATCACTCCATTTTCAATGGGGATGATATAAAAGCAAATATCAAGGCCTCTGGCTGACAAAAGCTGAATACAGAGGGAAAATATGAAAATAGCAACTTACTTCAGCAATAAAGAGAGTATATTTTATACTGCAGTTTTTCTTTTTGTTAAATCATGACTTTCTAGTAAATGACATCCCAGAAGATATTTATCAAAGCAGGAAAGCACTAGAAAGGAGCACCCTGCATTCACTTTAATATTTCTCCTTTTCTTCTGACATTTTCTTGCCTAGAGATCTAATTCCATTAAATATGTACATTTTTGACTGGAAGACTTCTTCATGTATCTTTCAGATGAATCTTAAAAGTACATAAGGTCTGTAGGGCAGGTTTTTTTAAGTGCAAATGAGGCGCACAGTAGAATATTGTCTATGAGGCTTTTCAAATTATTTATATTCCTGCAGTGCTTTACCTTTCTCTTTCTGTGATAATGATAAGGAAGAAGTGAGACTCCAATGCACCTTCTGTGGAACACTGTCAAACAACATTAGTCAGATTTAATATCTGACATGCAGGAACTTATTTTGGCTGATATCCATTTTTATTTGATTTATTAGACGTTATCATGTCAGTAACTTTCTCTGATCCCGCAGCGTATCGAGGTTTTAAAGCCCCGTAGGCCCACGATTGGTCAGTGTTAGAGCCCCGTTATGCTTTGGTGAATGGATATAAATTAACATTCCCTCATTAGGCCTACTTTGCAGTACATGTGAATCTGCTGTGGGAATAATGACAGCTAAATGCTCTGTTGGCCCCCAGCCATGCCCACTTGTGCCGTTCTCCTCCAGCCTTCCAAGGCTCTGCAGAGCTGGGCTGTGACAGGGCTTGGGAAGACCCTCGGGGTCCCTTGGGCACTGTAGACACTGTATGGACCTGACAGAGTGTCTGCTGTCCCCGTGCCACCTTTGAAATAATGGCCTTCTGTTGTGTTAGAGGCCACTGTGCAGTAAGAGTTGCTGCTTCAGATTTGGTGTAAAGCAAAGGTCCCGGCCATTAAAGATTTCATTGCTTTCTCATAACAATTTGAGTTAAGGGTGTTAATCCTGGTCTCTCAGCCAAATTGCCACTTAAGTAATTATAATCTGCCTGTACTGCTGCCAGTGCCACCCTCCTCCCCTTATCTCTCTGCATCTCAGGCTTTCTCTCCTAGTTCTTCTGTCCTATTGTAGGCTTTGTCTTGCTGCCCCTTTCATCAGTCATGTATTAAAGCGTTCATTTTCTCTTTTGTTTTTTGGACGGGGCCTTAAAGCTATACTTGTAAATAATCTCTTCTTTTTGTGTTTAATGCCTCCCACATGTGACATTGTGGGTCCTGCACCAGAGCAATGTGTCACAGGTTCGAGACATAGTGTGGAGATATCCCATCCACACAAACCACCAGTGCTCCTGCTTCCCTTCTGTTAAAGGATAGATTCTATTTCCCCTCATATGCTGGCCAGCTTAACTGAGAAGAAAGAAATGGCTGTGGCAAGTTGTCTTGCCCATCCCTTCTACCTGTCTGTTCTTCAGATGTTGAGCAGCCTCCACGTGTGAGCTGAGCTGTGCAAGATCCAGAAAAGTTGTCTTTCTCTTGGATCTCTCTTACTGTAGCACAGAAGTGCAAGTGACTGTGGGGATGGTTGCACTAAGTGCATATTTATACAAGTCAAACAAAATACAGCAAAAATCAGGACTGTGCCCTGTCCCAGAGGTTTGAAGTATTTCTCTTAGAGTTGGTACTTGGCGTTTTCCAGGAATCTAGTTTATTGCTCACTTACAAGTTGCAGAATATAAGTAAGCTCCATTTATGGTCACCACTAAGAAAGCCCAAACCCCAAATAATTGACACCACTGTATTGAAACATGGCACACTCCTAGGGCAAAACAGTATCTGTATATAAACTCTGTAACTTTGTGGTTACTCTTGGAGTTAGTCTCCGTGTTCGACTTGGAGCTTGAAAGCTGGCATAATTTTCGTCTCCACCTTGCCCAATAAAACTCCTTTTGTTTCTCGTCCTTGCATAGATTGCTTTGCTGTTGAACTTCATTCAATCTGTAATTTGCTGTGATAATATGGCCTTCCCATCAAGTTCTTGAATTGCTTTTGAGTCGATGTTTGCCTTTTCCTCTTCCTTTTCTTTTTTTTCCTTTTCCTTTTCTGCTTTTACTGCTCTTTCTTTTTTTCCTTCTCCTTTTCCTTTTCCTTCTCCTTTTCCTTTATTCATGTGTGGATAATTGACCATACATCTGGGAGGAATTATCCACTTCTGCTCACATTCCTTCTGGTTCCCTGGCTGGAGGAGGATTTGCCATTCATCCCTACATCAGACAATGAATAGGACGCCACTTGGTCCCTCACTGCCAGCTCAACCCCCTTTAGAAAACTGTCCGCTTATCCCATGTAAATACAGTCCTCTCCAGTGCTGCCAGCCAGTTTCTATTGCAGTAAAACCCTCAGCCCTCCAGCCTGCTGAAATCCCAAGCCTTCTTTCTCAAAGGCCTGTTTTTCCTCAAGTTCAGGGAATTGGTTGTCTTTTTTTAATTGTTGGTTTGTTGTATGGGATTGTTTCTGCTTCCCAGGTCCTAACTTGACTTTCAGGTGGCACTAAGATCTGCTGTTGGAATTGCACATGGATTTTGACAGAGTTAATTCAGAGAATAGGTCATCTAACTTTGATTGCTGCAAGTTTTGAAAGATCATATTGCAGATGTTGAATTATAGCTGAATCTTTGACATGCTCAAAGAATTCTTGTGCCTGCTGACTTCTGCAAAGTGTAGTCTGATAGCATCTCATAACAGCTCAATATATTCCCAGAAGGACTTGAACTGTGGCAGTTTTAGTTGCACTGCAATCAGTGCGAGGGGGGGAGGAAAAAAAAGTACCTTTCAGTTTAACAATGAGTCTGCAGGAACTTCCCCTCCGTGTTCCCTTCGTTTGGGCTGCCCGGCTGCTGCTCTCCACATACCACACTTCATCCCCAGATGTTTCGATAACATCTCTGCCTTTGAGTATTAGCAATAGATCATCAAATAAAAGTGCTAAGTAAATAATCACTGTCAGCAGAAATATATAGTCGAGACAGCACGTTTTGAAATATGCAGAGGTGAGAGTCTGGCATCCCTCGAAGAGCCAGGACCCGCGTACACACTGCCATATGGCTGCAGGCACCTATGGGATCCACCGAGAGCACTGTCAGCAGTTTTCCATCTGCACTCACATAGCAGCATGCAAGGTGCATGCATCTCTTCATGTATTCCCTGTAAAACATCTGAAGACAATGGGAGAGGCATTAGCAAGATAAATACATGACCAAACCCCAAAGAGAGAATACAGATTATTGTTGGGAGAAAAAAAAAAATTATATTTTATGCTTAACAGCCTACCACAGGAAACTGGTTAAGAGCGGGAATGATGCTAAGTATGAGAAGCAGTTCTTTTCTCACAAGGTTTTCCTTGCCTGGATCTCATCAAGCTAAAAGAAGCTTCTCTTAGGCTTCTTGTCCCCACTAGATAATTGTTCTATCCTTTGTTTTCTTTTGTTCCTACTTCCGCCGTTGATAGCAGCCTGAGGGAAGAGGGGTGGGGAAATATGTTCTTCTGCAAAAATCGTTGCAGGAAGAATAGCCAGAACATAAATGATACTGTTTTGGCTTCAAAAGGGTAAGCAGGTGTCTTAGGAGTCCCCGAAGAGCGATGTGCAAGCTTGTACAAACAACCTCCGAATCACGCCTGTTTGTTATTCACACAAACAGAGTCGAAACCCTCTGAATTCCTCAGTTCCCAGAATTCAGATGGTGCACAATGGCCCATAATGAACAGCACCTGTGCTTACCTCAATTACTGCACAGAGCCGAACAACGGCAAGAAGGGCTTTCAAGAATATTTTTTTCAATAATGGATTTAGTTATGTCTTTCATAATTGGATTCAAAAGCTCAAAATTTCATTTTGCAACTTGTTCATGAAATTTGTATGAAAAAGTCTGGCGTTTATTCAAAAGAAGTACTGTATGAACAAGAAATTGCAAAACAGCCAACTGCTGGTAACTAAGCAGCCAAATTATAGTCCAAGCACTTGGCAAATACACCATCTTTTTTATTATTTCAGTAATTGAATTTCTGTTAAAGCGTGGAGCATAATTTAACATCAGGAATGTATTTATAATACAATAGTGTTTCAGTAATAAATGCATTATTATTGTCACTTTTAATGGAGTCTTATGTATTCCCTCAGAGACTATGTGGCAGACTCTGAGACAACCACTGCATCAGTGTTGTTTGTAGACAATTGAATTAATTGGAGACAGGGTCATTAACTCGACCTGAATACCTCTGATTGCTTCTGTAAATAAGGTTAGAGAGCAAATGGCTAATCTTTGTTGTCATTATAGATTCTTTTTACATTTTCACACTGCCTTGTATATTAAGATCATTTTGCTAAGCAGCTTTCCAGGCTGTCGTCATGTTTATGGTATTGTCTTGCATGGCATACAACCATAATTGTATCAGACTTACATTTCATTTCCCATATCTATATAAAACATGATACTAGAGAGAGACCTATTCTGAATTGCAGCACATAAAAACCATTGGACCAACAAATTAATAAACCAAAATGAATAAGCTGTAGCATTAAAAAATAATCAAATCACAAAACAAAAGTTGATTTTGTTTGCTTTTGTTTGAAAATTCCAACCTGCAAGACTTGCCAGGGATAATATAATGAGTCCATTACTCAGTTGGGAACATGACCTGCAAGGCCAGCTCTGTGTATACCAGCCTGTGAGTCAAATGTTATCCGGACTTTTGGCACGGATTTTCTTGGAAAATAAGCAGTGGGCTGTCATTAAAGCGCAGATAGAACACAGCTATTTTTCAAGGAGAGATTCAAAAAAAGGTTGTGAGCACACTGTTCCATTTCACAACAAACTTAATAAAGAATGTAGCCTCAGAGGCCTAGGAAGGCATGTGTCAGGAACAAGAGACACCCTAAACTTGAGAATGAGGTCAGGTTCACACTGAACTCAGGGATACCAGCTTGTCATCACTCACATATTCCACCCTATACTTAAAAAAAACCACTTTGCTTTCTCAGAAAGGGTCTTGTAAGTGGAAGAAAACAGCTGGCAGTGTCTTATAATATGCCTAGTATTTGCATGTATTTCTTTCATTCTAAATTTATATTCAAGATGGGCTTGAACCCAAAGCCCAGATATGCAGTGTGAGTTAACTATGCTCTGGAGCCAAGTGTGGGATCCTGAGTCCATCTGTAACCTAGACAATAAGTGATGTTGTATGAATTCAGATTCAAAAATAACAGCCTCTCCACTTCAAAACTAGCAAGTAGAGCTTTCAGCTTCAAAACTCTGCCCATGTGAAACTGCCATTGGCAGTCTGTTGGTGCAGGAATCCAGAGCCTGAGTGAGTGTGGTGGGAGGAACACGCTGCCACACTGTTTTCTCGCAGCAGCCTCTGCACAGCTCACTTACAAGAACATTCAGGGATGTTGCCTCACCTAAAATAGGAAAGGAGGAAACAAAGCATTGAATAGGATGCTAAACAGTTCCAGGCTTTCAAAGGCATCATTTGAATTTACTGACTGGCCTTGTCGGTTTTGCTCTGCAAAAAAATGAGAGATCAGCCAAGCAATGCCATTACTGCTCAGCATCCAGCTTAGTACTGGTCTGAAATTCGGGGTGAGCCTTTTAGCGCTGGGCCAGAGTGTCTCTGTCTCTTCCTGAGTATTTTCAGGGGTGCAAGCACTGGTGGTGTTCACCTTGGACCCTGCTGCCAAAGCAATGGGTCCTGCTCAACCTCTTTGACCATTTGTGGTTCCATCTGCTGTAGGGCCTGGCTTTGGAGCTCTGTCCTTAGTTAATTTGGCTTTACTGCTTGTGATATCCCAAATACTGTTGGTAAAATTAGAGAGGGTGAGGTTTTATTAAGTCTAATGCAGAAAATAAGTTGCTACTTCTCTACTTCCCTGCTGGTAGGGTGACACCTCACTCCTGATTTTTGTCATTAACAAGCAAAAGAGCTTCATGTAATCAGGAGCCACCGTGCCACACTAGAACCATAGAAGATTGAGGCTGTCTGGGCAGCTCTGTGAAGAACATATTTGCACCTTACTAAAGGGTAGATTATCTAGTGGAAAGCAATAAAAAGTTCAAGAGAGATCGAACTTTGCCTGTTTACCTCTGTATCCATGAGGGGTTTGGGTCTTCTTGACCTTTGCTTGTTGGCAGACCTTCAACAAATCATTGCTGATACAATAACCCTTCACCAGTCTGAGGAAAATGGATGGTGGTAATGTTGAAAAATCCATTTCTGGTCACTCAGGAACATAAATGTCCAGAATGAAAGCTTCCTAGCTGGAAGATTTTTAAGAAGAAATATTTTAACTAATCCTTAAGTTCTAAATTATTCTGTCTACATTGAAAGGTCGCTTTTTTCAGAACCCCACTGACAAAACCCACTTTATGCTCAGGTTTATGGTCACTCCACTTCGATTTTCCCGAATCCCTCTTGGGGAATGCAGTGTTTGCACACTGCAGATGTTAACTGCCTCTGCCAGCCATCCCAGTTTCTCTCAGCCTGGGTTAAGAAAGCAGGCAGTGTGACACTTCAGGGAGGCATCCAGTGTTACTTCTGGCAATCCCAGTTACTCTTTCCTATTTAAATGAAAGCTGGCTCCAAACTTGTCCTCAGCAATCCTATGTTTGCAGTGTTTTGGTTGACTCCCACAGTCAAGGGATGCTGAGCACCACCAGCTCCCTCTGGAAGACATGGAACTCTGCCCACAAAACCCCAGCAAGTAGAAGTGGAAGCTAATAGGATCTTCCTTTTATTTTGGGGTTGATGAAAAAGGCTGAAAGATTTTCAGCCAGGTAAGGTTACAGAATTCAAGATTCTCTGTTTCCTTTTGCTGTCATTCAAAATAACAAGCATAGAAAATTCTGTTTAAAATAGATGAGCCTTTGACTTAAAGGGTTTTCATGTCGAAGATTTAAGATGTCAGGTTTAAACATGACAGTGATAGTATTAGGCGAAGTATGAGAACAGAGACTTGTAGCAACTGTCATTTTTTTCTGACTGTTTATTAATGGTCTTTTGTGATTTATAGTGAATGTTGTGAAGGATCTTCAGGTCCATTTATCACTCAGAGAAGCACCTTTTTTTTCCTTAATACCTACGTATGTCATAATTAAGGGAGGATACTGTTAAAGATGTATCTCTGTTCTTAACATAAGAGCCATCAAAGATGATATGTAATCGTAAGTAGATTTGATACCTTTTGTAAAATCTATAAAACAATGTATTATGTTACTGGCAAAAATCAACAGCATTAAAAGGAGATCATATTTGACAAAAATATACAGAAGGTTTTGATTTTCACTCCAGTTGGAGCTTTTTACCCCATTTTAAAGTAAATTGTATGGAAGGCACCTATGTTTCAGCATTCAGCTTTATTAATATTTTACTAGACATCTTTCCCCTTGTTCAAAAAACAACTCATGTGTGCTGAAGTACATCTTTATATCCATGAAAGGCTCTGGTGGCGTGCCATAAATTCATCATGTGCCTTTAGGAATACTTCTTAAAAAACTCTATCAGAGTAATTGCCTATTATTAATAATGATGATTTCTTTATAGCATTATGGCAGTAGCAGTGAAACGAAGTGTCTACTTGTGCATTTCATTAGTGTCTGTGTACTTCTGTGGCCCCTGTTACTACAGCTTAAATCTGATGAACATAAATATGCTTGGAGTCCCACAATACTGTATTTATTAATAACAGGAAGAAGTGCCAGGAATTCAATTATTTTCTCCATTGAATCCCAGAGAGACCTGGGAATCGAACCAGTATTCTGAAGTGTCAGACTGGTTCTGTAGCCACAGGGTTGTCTTCCTTTACAGAGGTGCAGGACTCATCTCCACAGAGGTGGATTATTTGTGCCTGTGAGCCACCCCCTGCCTCCAGCACCAGTCCTGCTGTTTCATGCTCTGTACAGTGGATAATACATGGAGATTGCTAACAGTTTGTGAGCAGCTGAAGCTCATTTAGTAGAATATTACCCAATTTATTCTGATTGTACTCAGTTTTTGTCTCTGCCCTGTCTGTATTGCTTGTCTCACTCATCGTGCTCCTGACAATAGTTGGAGCAATTTGGGATCTTTTCTAAACAGGGATGGCTCTAACAGCCTGCAACAGGCATTTTTTTCCCTCCTCTGGCTTGCAGAGACTCATGTTGCCATTCGTCCTCTCTGCTCTGCTCTGAAACTGGTTGTACTGCTGATCTGATCCCAAGGGATTCCCCTGGAGAGGAAATCCAACAGTTTCCTGAGCTCACGTTGGGACACTTGTACAGTGCACAGGTGTAAATGACTCTCTCTGTGCTTTAAAGCTCTGGAAAATCAGGATATGCCTTTGGCACCTTTCCAGGCTCAGAGATACTGTTTTACATGGGGAAAGAAAAAGCAAATTCCTACTTTCTAATGTTTTCTGACTGCTTGGTTGCTCAGGATAGTAAAATTAGCTTTCCTCAGAAAACAGATAAGACTGGAAATGTTGAAGAGTTGGAGGTGTCATGTGGATCCATCTGCACCAGTGTGATTTGGTCCCGGAGCTCCCAGCTCTCTTCCCACAGGGCTCTGTAAGCTGGATGCTGTTTGCAGTTACCACTGAAGCAGAACTGAGTTAGAGCAAGCAGGGTAGGGTAGCTCATTTACAATGCTATGTGCCCAAGTTTATGCCATACTTGAATGAGAAAAAAGACAACTTTGATCTTAGTGGTTCACTTTGGATGGTTTTTTTCATAACCACACTCTGACTTTCTGCTGCAGAAAACAAAATCAAAGTGTAAATAACTGAGTCATTAAAAAAACATTTTATGTTAACTTGAAATTATGGGCAGTAGAAGGGTGAATATGTACTTCTGCACTTCCACAGAAGATTCACAAAGTGTACAGAAAGATGCAGTATTCCAACATTTCCTTTGTGGAAAATAAAGAAGTTGCTGTGTATCAATCCTCATATCTAGCTTGATTCAGTGGGGCAATATTGATATAATAAAATGGTTCCATTTACATCAAATGAGGCCCTTTGGAGTCTCACAGTAAGAGAGTATTCTTGTTCTTCCAGATGCCAGGCAAACAGTAGCACATCAGGGCGCAGTACAAATAATGCTCTCTGACACTTGAATCCATTCACTAAAATATTGTACATCAAAAAGCCTACATACATTGCATCCCCTGAATAATATCATGCTCACAAAATTTCTAAACTCTGAGGCGAGCAGGGTGATTCATGCACGAATCATGGATACAATATTGCTTTTAATATGCAAAATCCCTCTCTCTTCCATGTCAAGTGTGTATAACAGTGCTGTGATATTGGAAGGAGAGCAATTTCCATACCAATAGTTCAGGAAGTTTTTTTATGTGCACCATTAGGGATGTGCCATTAAAATTCCTCCTTTCCAGTTTGTTTTATATGATGTTACAGGCAGTTTGATGTTACACCTTTTCTTTATCACAGGTGTGACAAAGAGTCAGAAGTCACTGAGGCCCAGGAATGAAGCCGGAAAAGAGTCAGAACGGGACAGTAGAAACAGTACCATGGTTAAAGACACACTGCAGATGTATATACACAGTTCCACCTAGGATTTGAGGCTAATGTAATTCTTTATTGGAAGGCTTTGACCTTGTTACGGATTCCTGGCAGCTTTTCCCCACTCTATTCATTACTAATGCAAGCTGTCAATCACTTTAGTTCTGCTTTGACATAGATTGTGGCTCATAGGAGTTAGCTCTGTCATTCTTTTTATTTCTTTCATCTTTACTATCCTTTTTTATGGTCTTTAAAGCTGGAAGTATAAAAGGGCTATATGTGTATGAAAAAAATCTGTTTCAGTAACTCTATCAACCTTGTTAGAAACAGTCTTTGATTAGAATAGTTACTTTTGAACACAGTAAAATGAGACTGTGGCTTTTTACATACAACATCTTGTAAATTACCCTCCCCCTCAAAATAAATCAGTACTTCTGTTTGTATTACAGTGCTCAGGGTTGATACGGGCAGATCAGCTGCCACATCCTGAATAACATATTAAAGAGGTTTTCCCTTTCCATGTGTTTTGACATGAGAGAGCCATCATAAGTGATGTCTTACTACACGTGCTAATGTTAGCTGAAGCAACAATTTCCACACCTTATTTCATTTCATTGACCTGGGTGCTGATTAATATTTTAAAAGCCTTGGTACAGGTTTTCAGCTCCTGTGTCAACCAAATCTTTGAAAGTTTAGATTTGAATCCTACTAGCCTGATGATAAATAATTTAATACTAACCAATGGAAAGGCAGCGAACAAATCATTCAGAGCAATCCTTTTCCTTAAAAAGCAATCTAATGGTAGTCATATATAAGTTTGAAGATAAAGATATGAACAATTCATTATAAGAAAAAAGGCAGCTCCTTTTCAAATTAGAAGAGACTATTACTTCCTGATAATGGTGTAAGAATAGAACAGAAATAAAACTTCATTATTGAACCGTTATGGTATTAAATTCTGACACTAAATATTAATCTGTTAGGTGCTGCTCTGTTATTATCTGCTAGAATAATGAAGCAGCCTTTTTTATGCAGAATTCAGTGAGTCCAGTAACTCCTAGTAATGCCCATCAGGTTCTCAGTTTCTCTGTAGAAACAGACTCCAAAGCAGAGCTCTGGATAGCTTCTGAACAGCTGGAGAGGGTTTGTTCCTCAGTCTCTTCAAATAAAGGGTAGTGAGTGGCAGAACAACAGGATCCCTGCAAGAGTGAGTGTTGCTGGTGGATGTGGTTGAGTGCACAAAAGTCTTACTCAGGGCTGGTGCCCAATTTTCAGTGCCCTGTGCAATCAGAGTCTTTGTTCTCAGGAATTTGCATTTTAAATAGACAAGCAAAATTAAGGACAGGCCACATAGTCTCTCTTTTGCTCAGCAGGAACTGATGCACAGATGTATTTTCTTCTCAGACACAAAGCAAAATTCATCCAAGGCCCAGTCTAGTAACTCAACAGGAAGATCAACCACTCTGTCAACTCTGTAGTCATTTTTCCATTATGGGCCTTGGCGTTTCCAGATTTCGTTGGTTGAATTTTCCCTAAATATAAGACTATGCAGTAAAGCATCCTTTGTAGGGTGCTGCTTCTAATGGAAATACATTGCCAGCATTGATGTGCTGTTGACTCACTGGTCAGTTCCCATCTACAATTTCCCACTGCCCAGCAACGCTCTGCTTTCTCTAAGTTTACATTTTGATTTCTGGGTATAGCAGTGGAACAAATGGCCAATTCATCATTATCCTAAAAAGGAAGGGTTGGAATGAATAAACCTATTGTTGGAGGGCACCATCTATTTGCCAAATTCTCTTCACAGCAATTAACATGACTACATCTAATTGGTAGAAGGTTCAGGGAGATAGCTAAGGACTTGTTAGGAATTTTTGTTCCTTGATGAGTTTTACTACTGTAGTTTGAATGATACATCATTTTTTTGCATCTGTATTTACAAGGTTAAAAGTTTACTATTTTTCTTATTAGAGGTTAATGAGTTTGAGTATTTCACATTATCTTTGTAGTAGCTTCCAGGTTTAATCTTGAAGATCATTTATTATAAAAATAGACTAAATGATATGTGGAAAACAATATAATAGTCTGGATGACAACAAGAACAAAAAAAGTTTAAGCCATGTATCAGGCCTTCAGTTCTCTTTGAAGCATAATAATCCAGACACATAATAATGCCATGTCTGCTTTAATTGACTTTGGAAAAATAACCCATGAACTTCAAAACAGACAAGCTGCAGGGTGACATTTAAATTTAGGCAGATAATCTGTACCAGTGAACTGCAGTGAAAGAAAGATGGTTGGGGTGTGATGAGCTCGCTGCAGGAGCCACGAGCAGCCACACACCTGCAAGTCTCAGCTGCTCTGTGGTTAAGTTTGAGCTCAACAAGGGCTGAAAACTACTGGTGAACTGGTGTTTGTTGAGCACAGGGCTTGGGATATGGGGAGAACAAACTTAAAAGGGGGGCAAAACTGATGTTTCTATTAACTGCAGAGAGCCCTTGCACTGACAGAGTGTGACAGGCCCGCACTGAGTATGAGGATGAGTGTAATACCTCTGATGTTTGTTTTGTGTGTTTGGATTGCAAGCTCTCTGGCCCAAGGACTGTGTCTCATCCTGTATTTACACAGATCCCAGCACAGCGGGTCACTGGTCTCAGGAGGGGCCTCCAATCTCAAGTGATAATAATGAACTGGCTTTCTTCTAAGTGTTATTTACCCAAACAATGCTGTGTTCTGTTATGCAGCATTGTTTTTATTAATTTTTTTTTTCAGTTCACATGAAATAAATACATTGTTCACCCAAACACTGTGGAACAATGTGAGTGCTCATCTCCTGCTGGGAAATAAAAATTCAAGGGTTTCAAAATACCAGTGCTTCTTGCCCCTTTAGTCACTTTGAGGACTTGTCTGATGATAAAATGCTTTAAATCCATTTTAAACCTTGTCTGGACTGGCATTCCTTGTCTGGGTCTTAGCAACATAACAAAGCTTGCTTTGAAAGGCAATTCCCAGTTCATGTAGTTGATACCTATGTGAAGAAGCCCAGTTTATTTGTTTAACAGCTGCTTGAATGCATATTTGCAAAATCTCTTAAAACATGATTGAACTTTAAAGCTGAAGAAGTCTTTGGGAAGAGTACAAACCAACATATTTTTTGAACTAGAAGATTCATTTTATTTAAGGAAAAAAAGACCCACAGAAGGTAATCCAGAAATCCCCACTGAACTAATTTTATTTGAAGCAAAGATATTTTTTCATGCACTTGTATGTAAAAGTTCTGTGTATTTTCTTCTTCTGTGCTGAACAGCACTATAAGAAGTTGATTGTGCTTACAGCTTTGTGAAAGATCTCTCTATCTTTAGTATGGTAAGATGCAAGGAAAGGCATTTTGGGTCTTATCTGATTGTTTTGCAAAGCATACACAGTTGCTCTCAACCCAAACTACATGATGAAAATGAATGCTTCTACTTCAGTAATGGCTATCAGCAATGATGCCTTCAGCATGAAACTGCCCAGTGTAGCCAAGGCATAATTTTATTATCCCAGATGAAAGACAAATATGACCTCATTGTATTTTGTATGAAAAACTTTATTTTGAGCCTGTCTGGTTCCTGCAAGCTTGCTGAGATGTGTTATTTAGTAATGTTTGGCATATGCTAACTTTTTCTAAGACTTTGGGGTGAAAACAGAATGAGAAAAGCTCTCAGGTTTAGGGGAAAAGTTGTCTAAAATACAGCTTCAGTTTTCTGATAATTCCATTAATAACACTTTTTTTCAAGCCTGGTGCTTCATTTTGGCATTTTAGAATGGAATTGCCATGTTTGCCTCTTGAGTTTGGGAATCCTTGTAGTGTTTTCTAATTTTTTCTTACTTTTCTTGGAAATATTTGTAATGAAATAGGAAAGCTCAGTTTTCATCTGCAATTAGTGTTTTCCAAATAGAAAATCTAAGACCAAAATATATGGAATTGAAAGGCAAACTCTCCTACAAACACATTCCCTTTTTCTCACTTTTGTTTCCTTGTTTGCTGCCAAANNNNAAAAAAAGAAAAAAAAAAAAAAAGTGTTTCCCTAAATTTTCTTGAGTTTCACTGAAAAGGAAGGATAGAGGAAGGAATACAAGTGCACAAACGGTTTCCAAAAATAATCACATTAAATATGAAATGTAAGACCCATTTTCATTCATCAGCATTTTGTTTTCCATAATACTTCTGGAAATGCCCATATTTTTCATTTATCAGTTCTTTGAATTACCTGTTACTTCCAGTTGAAACTTTCTAAGTAGCTCTACTTGAGTCAGTTGAGTGAGGAGCCCCTAGGAAAAAAAAAAAAAAAAAGAGTATATGGACTTAATGAGCAACAAAGTTAGTGATTCTCAGCAATTACCCAAGTGAGTAATTTTGGTTCACTAATGCACCCTAAAGCACCAAGCTGTTTTGGCAATGGGCACTGCAGGGCCATTGTAAGGCTCAGAGAGACAGTTCTCTTACCAACCGCAGTGTAAGCGATAGGTTTACCAAAGAGGAGGGAGAGAGAAAGTAGCTTAGCCTAGGAAGGAAATTAAAGACCATCTATTATTGTCCCAGAAGCCAATGGTAATACTTGTAAAGATCCTGGCAGAGCAGGGTCACACACTGGTTCAGTATGGCTTTTCCTATTCCAGTTGCTTGGTGGCTGTGTTTTTTAAGAGGGCATCTTGATGCACAGAGCATCCTGATTTGAAAGGGGAAGGGACGCACGTGCCTGGCTAGCTTGAATCCTTCTTGAGGGAAAGTAGAAAAGCAGGTAGCAGAAACAGAGGCAAAGCACTGTAATGTCCAAGCATCTCTGGGTCACTCAATATGGGACACACACAGCTTATGATATATTAAGGTGAAGTATTGAATATCCATAAAGGACTACTAGCAAATGGTGTCAATTTTCAAACACTTTGCTTTGTCAGCTTCACAAATATAAAATCAATCATCAAAAAGTCTCTGTATAGATCAGCTGAAGAGACATAAAACCTTACGGTTATCTCCCTGACCAAAACGTTGAAATTAAAGATGAGTCTATAAAGACTTAGACTGGCAGAATTCTGCATTGCTGAAATCTGGGGTTGTCCAACCTCTCAGATTAGAAATAAATGCAAAGGAAAAACAATGATACCCAGTGCACTGCTAATAAATACATCTTGGAGGACAGTTGAACACACAGAAAAATAGATTTCACAGAGAGGCTTATTTTCAGCATGAATGCTGTTTTCTCACTGTATTATCACAAACATGAGAGGAAGAAAGCTATAAATAAAAAATTCTTGGGCAGTCCCTGGAGACTTGTCAAAAATATGTAGTTTTTGTACACTGCAGTGTAAAAGTATTCATTAAAATTAATTTTTAAAATGCCCTCTCCACTATTAGTTGCCTGATGTCCTTCCTTTGATCATAAATTATAAATGAACTGGCAAAAAATGAAGAAACCGTGATTCCATTAATGAATTATTTAAGTGTTATTGTTAGTTTTTGCAATCATTGGCCTAATAAGTCCAGGCTTGTGACACTGAAGTGTTTTTTACTTGAGGGTGCTGACGATGGCAATGTTATTAATATTATCAATGTGCCCCATGAATCACCAGCCCAAACAGCTCCTTTGGTGGCTCCGCGGTGGCGCAGCCACTGGAGCTCTCGCTGGGTCTGTGCTGCGGGCGAGGGAGGTGACACTGGGGACGGTCGGTGTGAACGGGGTTCCCTGGGGGGCTCCCCCACGGCAACGCTTTAAAAAAGACAGGGGCTTGCTAAGAGAGGCTCTTCTCCCCACAGCAGCCTGCCAGTGCCAGCAGCACACGCCACCAGCTTGGCCCATTCCAGCGGCGGCTCCGGGAGCTCCAGCGAGTCCGAGAGCAGCTCCGAGTCCGACTCGGACAGCGAGAGCAGCTCCAGTGACAGCGAGTGCAACGAGGAGTCGCGCAGTGTCACACCAGAGGTACGGCCACACTCCCAGCTCCTCCTGTGGGGGCTCGCAGGGGGAAGCGTGGAGGGGAGTGAAATCCTGTTCCCTCTTAGGGAGGTGCTGGAGTTCCGTGCTGTTTGATGCTGTGGACTTTTTTTTCCCTTTACAGTTTCAAATGTATGACCCATATACTCATTCTAGCTTTTGGAAGAACCTTTCTGGCCTATATTTGAATTGCTTTTAAGAAATATTTAGATTTTTGCCAGTAGCTAGAGACAATTTTATTGACACAGTATTCAGCTGGGACTAAGGAAAGGCAACGTGACAAAACTATGTCTCCGAGGACTAGCTAAACTTTTTAGTTGTATTAAATTTCTCCAGGGCCACATTGTAAACCAGATAAGGAAGCCTAATTAACCATAAATACTCCATAAATACTCCCGTAAAACTAGCAGTCACCATTGGTTGACTGAAATAAAAGGGTACATTAAAAGAGGTCTCTTTTAAAGGGAAAAGCCCTGCTTCTGTCTGAGATTTGTTCCTTGTCATTCTTCAACCTGCAGCCCGAGCCCCCCTCAACAAACAAATGGCAGCTGGATAAATGGCTAAATAAAGTGAACCCCCACAACAAGACCATCATCAACAATCAAAATGAGCCCCACAGCGAGAGCAGCTCCCAGGCCCAGAGCAACCAGCAGGCCGAAGGGCCAAACAAAGGGAAGCTCAGCAGCAGCCTGCCCCCGAGTGATTCCAAAGACCGGGCGATCCTTAGTCCCATCCGAGAGAAAGCCAAACCGCGGGTTGCCCAGAAAACCCCAGAGGCAAAAAGCTCCAAGCAGAAGTCACCAGCTCATAACGAGCCAACTTCACAAAGGACTACTGGGAAAAAGCAACCCAAAAAGGTAGAAAGGACTTCCAGTGTAGAAGAGTATAACTGGCCCAAACCAAATAATACCAGCAACACTCCCAAAGAAAAAGACACACAGGAACCCCCCGAGCAGCCAAAGGTTCGAACTAAAGCAGCAGTCGGGAAGACGGCCCCGAGGAAAGAGCCACGAACTAGCACAGGTCTCACGTCAGAGAAGAAAAAGTACAGAGGCCCCAGCAAAATTGTCCCTAAGTCCCGGGAATTCATTGAAACGGATTCATCCACTTCTGACTCCAACACGGACCAGGAGGAGAGCTTGCAGGCTAAAGTGTTGCCAGCTTGCACTGGGTCTGGCAGCAGTGTCAAAGTGAAGGACTCTGGCAGTAACATCCTCAGCGTAAGTAGTTTAACCAGCAATGGCAGCAACACATCCATTGACCAGACCAGCAATGACCTGGAGGAGCAGCTCTTCTCTCCTATCCCAATCGTACAAAACGAACTTCTGTCCCCACTGAGAGAATACGAAGAACTCAAATCTCTGTGGGTGAAAATAGACCTTAGTTTACTCTCCAGAATACCTGGACAGGAGCCTTTTGAGAACACATCTGTGAAAAGCGAACCAAGAGAGGCAACTGTGAAACACAGGCGACCATCTCGAGAGTCCCCTACCCCAGCAGCTGAAAAACCCTCCACAAAATCCAAAAGGAAACACAAGGTAAGTAATTTCATAGTTTAGAGGAAAACAGAGTTTCTGAGCATCCTGGAGGTCAGGACCACAGGCAGTAATTCCTCACTGCACCTGCAGCGGGGCTGTGGGGAGTCATCACAGCACTGAGGCTTTACTGGTTTTACAAAGGACAGACACTTACAAGTGCAGTACAAATTAATGTCAGGAACTAGTAAAAAGCAAACCCCAGCTGACAAAATCAATGAACAGTGTGGGTTTTTTGAGGTTTGTCTTACAAGCTTTTTCACTGTATTTGCTCACTTACCTATTAATTTCCAGTGTTCTTGAATCTGCAGGAAGATCCAAATGGTGAGTTCTTATTAGTGCAGGTTCAGCCACACACAGAAAATGTGAATTCTGTTTGGAAGGCATTATGAGTTAGGATTAAGACTTTTCACCATTGGCTTAAACAGGCATGACTTCATCAAAGTCAATGGAATGGTGCTTGCTTATGCTCCTGGTGAATTTAGGTTTATATTTTTTTGTTGTATAAACAACTGTGATTCATAGAAATATAATTTGCTTAAGTAGCTGCTTTCTCTGTACAGCTACGTGAAAAAGCAAATATGTTTTGACTGAAGGCATTATTTTTTGTCATGTGTTTTATGTTATTTATGCCCAAGGGTATCCTATCTTGTGGGATATGACATTGCACTTCAAACTAAATGTGTTTTCAGAAAAGAAACTGAAGTTTTATATCATAAATGAATTTTTGTAGTCAGCTTTCCAGCTGAAATGCCTGTGCTCTGGTCTGCCTGTGACACGTCATCATAGCCTATTTTTTATATCCCAAATTTTATAAATCATTGTGAATGTGACTTCAGCTGTCTATTCTAGTGGACTTCTTGAAATCCTGAGTTTGAGCAGTCCAGTGGTAAGAGAGTTAATACAAGACAAAGAGGGACAATGCCAGGCAGACACAGGGTCTGCTCCCCTGCCTATATGAGTCACTGCACTGGCTCCTTCCCTGCTGAATTAAGTGGGAATAATCACATGAGTAAACTCAGCAGGTTTTTATTCAATTTATATTCTATCTGTGCAGTAAAGGCAGATGGAAGAAGGAAGGAGAAAAGGAGAAGGATGTTTATATGTCCATGGTTATGTGTATGTAGAACTACACCAGGATGTAAATTAACTGTACAAATAAATTCTTGCTAGGTACCTTAGTGGAGTGTCTGTAGGATGGAGAAGGAATCTTGACTAAAGCACAAGTGTAGTATTGGCAACTAAAATGAGGGTTCCCGTGGGGGAGAAAAAAAAAGGTTATATGAAAGTTGCAACCTCATAATTTCATTAACTGAGACTGTGAATCAGAAAGTAACAAATTGCAGAATTTTGCTCTGGGCCTGTGCAAACATAAGCTGGGCTCTGAATCAGCCCCTTCAGTTACATTATGATTGTTCACTGCTACCCAAGGGGAAACAAGCCAATTAGGATGACTTGAGGGTATATCAACAGTTAAAGCAGGGCAGAGAGAGACTGATTTGTGTTTCTAAATCATGCTATTAAAAGATTTATTTTAGCTATCTACTAGTGGGCTTGAAGGCTGGGATGAAGGTTCCAGTGACAGAGCAGTAATCAGCTTTGCTTGTATCATCCTGGTTCAGGCACAAAAGTCATGCATCAGGGAGTCTTCCAAAGCAAATTTTAAATGAGCTATTACTGTTAATGGCTACCCCAGCTCAGTCCTGTACTCTTAGTCCTGTGAGGAATACTTACTCAAGGAGGTTTTCCCACCAGCTTCTATTAGGTCAATGAGTAAAAGCTATTTACTTGAGTAAGGTTTGGTGCTATCTAGACATTGTATCTGAATTATTAATTAAATTCCAGCACAGTCCAGAAGATAACTTTAGCACATGAGACATTTTGCTTCCTAATTATCTGCTATGTCACACATTATATAACTACATGACATGTTTGGAGCAGGTTTGGCCCTGCTTTCAGGTGATCTTCACTTCTCTCAGACCAGTATTTTGACTGCTGCTACTATAAAGGAAATTCACTGAGATTCCTGAGATCCTCTTCATGGCCAGTGAAGTCGTGCATGGATCTTTTATGCTCTCCCTTTTTTGTTAAAGCAGACTGAAAGCCTGGATACCTTTGTTGAAAGCAAGAAGCAGCGCCTGGAGGACCCTCCAGCTTCGTGCCTGCTCCCCCCTTGTATCTCTCCGATACCGAACCACAGAATAACCAGCACTAAAGAGTAAGTTCTGGGGTTTTGACATAACATTCATGAGGGATTTCACAGCACCATCCTGTTAATGTCTTTGCTGTGGAATCAGATGGGCTTTACAGCCTGTTAGCATAAGTGACACAGCATTGGTATTCCCATCCATCAGGAACAGAATCCACATGGTTTTGGATGAGTTTCATTCATCCTCCTGAGGCAGTACAGGAATTCAGGATGCTGCCACAATCCTGGTGTACTCTTCAACCTCCACATTACATTCTCTCAGTGTTCTTTCTTGTCTCGTTCCTCTTTAACCTCTGTGGACAAAAAATCCCACTAAAAGTGGGATTTATTTGATTGCCTGGAATTTATTTTTTAAAATTATTTTCATAAGAGACAGTTCTCAGTTTTATTGAACGAAATAGTGACTTTGCTGTTCTGTTAAGCAGCTCGTATTCTTTTAACTGTGTATACAGAAATGTCGGGGTGACCATCCTAAATGTCTCTGACATACATGCTTTGTATTTCAGCAGATGTACCATCTAATAAGTTCATGCCTTTTGGACTGTTTTAGATGCCTATAATGCTTGAGCAAACAGGTGCCACATAAATAATGATTCTGATTATAGAGTCACAAGATTAACATTCTGAAAATAACCAGAGTCCAATTCCCTTCCGTAACCCATTTTGTGCTTTTATGATTTTGAGATGAGGCACTTCTTTCTGCTTCTCACTAGGGCAAGCAAAAAATCAAAATCACAATGTTCTGAAAACAATTTGATGATAGTAGTTAAATTTAGATAAAGTTCAAAAATCATTTCTGAAGTCACATGCTAATTTGAAAACCCTTAAAGAAGGTTGAGCAGCATTTTATTTATACTGGTGCAATTACAGAGTAACTTCAGTCCTTGAACTAACCCCTCGTTCTGCCACTGAGAAAATCAGAGCTGGAGTCTGGAAAAGGCGGATGAGTTGAAAGTTCCCACGTGATCTGTAACATGTTGCACATTCGATAAACATCATGATGGGTGTTGCCTGATTGTTGTTGCTAGAAATACAATGAGCAGAGATATATTGCAGAGGGGATCAAGGTTTATCCATCCCCAACATCTCCACAATCCATTAAAAAAAAATCTTTCTATTCTTGTCACCAGCAGGCCCTAAGGATCCACCCCCAACCTGATGTTTCTTAATTTGAGCTTGTTTTCCAGGTCATTAATTTGATTCCTCAGAGCTTTCAAGCCTTTGGTATTCTCTGTTAAAACATAATTGTGTCCATCAATAGTTATTTCCATATGCTAGTTTTTTCTCTCATCTGCCTCAAGTTTTGAAACAAAATTTACTGACTTCTTTCCCCCTGCAGTAACTGAGACTGGGATCACACTGCATTTTTTATGTCTTCTGAGTTTGCTTGAAACAAATGCAATATTTTTTGATGATTCAGGTTTTCAACTCCCAGAGATGGGAGTAGATCAGTGTATTTCCCAAAAGATCAGGGAGCTGGATGAACTGTGTGAAGACAAATTTCTGGAGAGCCCAGGTGATTTTTAAGCAGTCAGAAGTGGTTCTCTTCTCCAGAGGGTAAAGTAAGGTTTTAAGAGGAGGTAGAAGAAAGTCCACTGTTTAAGGTCATGGGGAAATACAACACTTCAGGGGTAAAAGGTGGAAAGACAGGCTTTGCCATTTAGTCCTTTATTCCCAAAGGTTTTAAGTTTTCTTTCAGAACTCTTAAGTCTCTACATAAGGGCCTTGAGAAATGAGGGTGATTCAGCTACAGGTGTGATGATGATCTTCATCCCTTAAGGTGTGAAGTCCCGTGGTGGATGTTCTCACTCAGCAGGAACCTTAGGTCTCTCCCATCAGAACGTGATCCCTATTCCAATAAGCCAAGTTCCCCAAGGCAGACTTCAGAGATTTTCATTGGGCTTTTTTTATAGGTACAAGAGTGTTTTGACAGAAAGACCATGTTCTCTGGGCCAAGATCTGGAGGCATTCAGGAGTCTGGAGGAATCAGGGGAAGATCAGTCACACCTGCGCTTTTGCAGCTCCCATTGGCAGCCTTGCTATGGTTTAGGCATTTGGATACATTTCTCTCATAATCTTTCCTGAAATATATGGGCTCAATAAAGCAAGCAAAGAGGCAGAATTGATTTTTAAAGGGTCACATGTCTAATAAGGACAATTATGTGCCTAATTTCCACAGGTTTCTGTGACTACATGTACATTTGAGAGTACAAATTTCAAATGGTCAGTTGTGAACTTAAAAGACATTTGCACAACCAAAGAGTGGGTTTGTATTATGTAGTCATTGTATAATCCATAGTTATCTCTCTGTTCCTTCCCTCACACACTCTGGGGCTGATGCCTTTTCCTAAATCTGACCTGGCACTTAAAATATAATTATTCAAACTATTGCCACTGTGTTTTCCATATTTCTGATACTTTATAGCAAATGAAGAAAGAGATCATTCAGTGTTTTGTCCAAGTAATTCATAACAATACCTTTAAATGCTGGTGTGAGACTGGATTTTTGTCAGATCAGCTGCCTGCTCTGCAACAGAGGATTATTTATTTATATTTACTTCCTTGCCAGAGCAATTTTAATCTAAGCATTAATTGTATGTGTTGCTGAATGCCTTTTTTTGATTAGTTGACCCAGACCAGAGTGCTATTCACCAACATTTGGCTGTTTGCATCAACATGGAGAGTTATTTGGTGATGCAAACTGTGAGTCTGAATTTCAAACTGGACTCATACCTGTGAACCATGCCCACCATCCAGCAGGCATGCTAGAAGTCTGTCTGCCTGTTTTTCAAGATTCCTTCTTCCCTTTTGTTTGACCTTTACTTGAAGATGCACCTGTACTTGGCAATATATATTAGTTGATCCCTTGAGTAGTCACAGCAGCATTCATTGGAGCTCCTTCATGGCACAGGCAGCCCTCACATCTATGACAATAACTTCAGCTTCATTCAATTGCTGCCATTTGGTCCAAGCTAATGTGGGAGTGACCTTTCCCTGTGAACCCCCTGAGAAAGTCAGATACAACATCAATGTGCAGCATTTCATTGTGGACCAGGGGAGTAGAGGCAAAGGAAAGCCAAGTGACTGGTACAGACAGTGGCTTTGTCTCACTAACAGGCCAGAGATACCACTGCATACCACAAGGAGTAGATAAAAAAAGGGGCAAAGAAAGGCAGCTTGAAACCTGAGAGTAGTTGGAAATTCTCCCTCCTTCATGCACTGACCTCTCGTTGCCTGCTTGCTTGCTTTCAGTACTAAAACAAACCAGGATGGGGAAAAAAAAAAAAAAAAAAAAGGCAGATGGGATACCTTCCCCTGCCTTCATAATTGGCCTTTTCAGACGCAAAAGATTAAACCTGCAGCCACAAGACCATCAGTTCTGCTTGTAGTTTTTCCTTGCACTCTTATTGTGTTTCTCCCTAGATTTTAAATATATTTTAACTAACAATCATGTCAGCAAATTAAACCATTGAGTCTTGGTAATTATTGCAATAAATTCATTCAAAATTAGCGATTACTGCAATCAAAGACCAGTTTCTTAGGCCATTAACAGCCCAAAGCAAAGTGACAATCTGGTTAACTGCTGGTAACAACCTATTTCATGGAGGTTATTGTTAACACAAGTGCTTTAGCGTAAATCTGACAGAGGTAACATTGCTAAATAAATTATCAGCTTAATTCCTGCAAAAACTCATAGGATTAAGTGGCAATAGGGGAAGAAAAGAAAGAAAGAAAAAAAAACCCAGACATAATTATAACTGTATTGTTGTGGGGATTAAATATAAGTCATGTACAAAAAATACCCTCTAGTGCATTCTCCTTTGTGGTTAAATCTTCCTGCCCACAGAATGACTTGTTTGCCAGAACTGAGTAGTTGCACCTGTGCCTTGGTTTGCCCCATCTGATACCTGAGCCCAAAGATGAAGTGAACTGGTGAAGTTTTAACCATGACATCTGCAGCCTTCTCAATTTTTTGTTGTAGTACCCTCTTAATCCCTCCACCTCTGTGCAGCAGCTGAGGAATGTTCCATCAATTGCTTTTTGTGTGTCTTAAATTTCCCCAAGCACTGGTGGACTCTGTGGACAGAGAATTAGCCCCAAAACACCCACAGGTGTGCTGAGGAACCTCACTCGTGGCGCAGGGTCAGATCCCAAAGGGAACTTGGCCAGTGGCTCCCATCCTGTTTTAGTTCAGATGAGTCTGAGATAGAGCTGCAGGCTCCGTTGTTCTTCCCTTTGCAAAGCTGCACTGAGGAGAAAGAGGAGCTGCACGTGCCTCTGTGCACAGTGGCACGGAGAACCAGCGTGCTCTGAGCGCCCACCCATGCGTGCGTGCTCGGGGCTCCCGGGTAGGGCATGTCTTTGGGAGGCAGAGGCTTTGGATTCTGCTCCTGGGTATTCCATTAACTTGGTCTGCTTTGCCTCTGTACAGCCCACGAACACATGCATGCTTTGTCAGGGCAGCGCTTGCCCTCCTTTGGAAAACTTTCCTCTGGAAAGAGTTCACAGTGTTATTGTGGTATAACTATGGTAACTTGTCCGAGTTCCAAAATGCCCTCTGGGGGTCAGAGAGCTAACAGATGGAGCTTTGAGTGAGAACTTTCTGGAGGACATATTGCGGGACCACATGTGCATGAAATCAGTCTCCTCGAAGAACTGCCAGTCTATTCCAGCGTGGTTGCTTTCCTTTGATCTTCTTCAGGCCCATGTGTTTTCCAAGCAGGACAGCATCCATCCCAGTCCTAATGTCAGGCAATATGAATTCTGGGCTTGTTTTATTTCTTCAGTCTGAAAATATTTTAATATCAGAGAGTTTCAAATAAGATACTTTTAACTCTCTTTCACTTAAATTAAAATGGTTTTGGGTAGATGAGCTATAAAACCTGAAACATGAGGAGTTTCTTTGATTTCACTCCATGGTTTCACAGATAGACGAAAACATTTCTGTGTCACCAAAGGTCCGAAGTAGGGGACTGGCCAAAGCAGGTATAGACATTGATACTGTCAGTGAAACTGCAGAAAAGGCCAGATGGAGATGAGAGAGAGAGCTCCAAAATGAGGAGTAAGGGAACCTGGGTTGTTTTCTCCTCTTTCTCTGGTTACTGTAAAGCAAAGTAGGTCTATAATTCCTGACACTGCCTGAAAGTGTGAACAAAACATAAATTCTTGTTGACTTTATTTGTTATTGAAATTTTAGTCAATAATCATGAAAAGTAAATGATCATGTAGTGCAATATTAAATGTCTAACAAAAGATTAAAATTCAGGTTATCTTCATTGACTGAGCTGGGACAGTACTTGAAATTAAAATCTATGGGCAGATTAACGTGTTAAAGAGTCAGTGGGGTGTTGGGTTTGGTTTTTTCTTTTTTGATGGATTGGAGTGGAAAAAAGTCTAACAGGGGCTTTTTTGTTTTCACTGTGCATCACAGCTGCCATTTCTAGCCAGCTAACAATATCTGTACATAAAACAGACAATAGATTATCATATTACTTGAGCTTTCATGTCAAAACCACATTCATTTTCTGAATCACGTTCAATTCATCAACCAATATTTGCTCAAGGGCTTTTGCCAGCTACAATGTATCATTTTAATATAGTGTTGAACATTGGGTTTATTCTAGAGGTTAAATAATTATTATCTTGTTATTGTTACGGTTATCTTTTTGCAGTTGTTATAAATCTCTTTTTTTGGTTCTCATGCCGTGTGCTATTTGGGTTTTTTGCAAGGGTTGCTTATGTAGGCCCTAATCCACCTCTTAAAAAGATGCTTAATGTTAAAAACATAAATAGTCATACTTGATGTCAAAGGAAATAACCCCGTGCATAAAACTTTCCAGCACTTTGCTGAGTCAGAACCTCTATGACCTCTCAAATGAAGACTGACTCAAATTAGCATTTAAATTGGGTGCAATTTGTACTAATGCACTGCAAGTTGTCCTCCAAAGCAGAAGGTTTCTGCAGGCATTGAAAAGGCAGAGGCAGCTCTTCTCTTGTCACTGCCTGTCCCCTTGTGACTCTCCCTGTAGAGCGCAGGGTACTGCAGGACGGATTCGAGGGCAGAGCTGGCTTCCCCGTCAGTAAAATCTAGAGCTTTGTGCTGTGGAGGATTAACCAAGGTTCTTGATGTGCAGCTGGTTTTGTCTTTGTCCCAGGAGCAGTGGCAGCTCAGTGAAGAAGGTGACAAAGAAAAGAGAAGAGAAGCTGTTCCCTCCTCCGTTGTCCCCACTCCTGGACGAGCCCGTGCACCGGCGGCACAGCGGTGACAACAGCTCCTTCAGCCAAGAGACCACCATCACAAACACCTCCCAGACCAGCAGCTCTTCCTCCTCTGTCTCTAAACACAGAAAGAATGAAAATAAAGCCTCTTCTAACCCCAAAGGAATCTGTGTAAGTAAGCAGCCTCAGTTGCGGGAAGTGAACAAGATAAAATAAAATGAACTTAGCTTTGTTCTGTTTGATTTTTTTCCCCCCCAGCAGCTATTTCCAAATGCTTAGGCAGCCCCACTCGCGGCAGTGAGGAGTGGTGCAAGGCATCAGCAGCTCTTGCAGGTTCCCTTTTTAGGTGAGCGTCAGGCACCGACTCGGTGTTGCCTATCACTCCTCGAAACACCCTGAGCCTCAGAGAAGAGCCTTCGCAGCCACCAACTGGATGCAATTTGTCCCTTAACTCTGTAGCTGCAACACACACATTCTGAAATAAAACTTCAGGAATATCACCTGAACAATTGCCCCAAATTCTCAGTCAGAAATAAGCAGTGTAGTTCCACTGAATATTGTGGCCTAAACTAAATAGACAGTAAAAGCCCCACAAAAAGCTGCCTGTCCATGGCAGGCTCTGCATGTTAATATCCTCTCTCAGGTTTGCAGGCTCCCAACAGTAAGGTTTATTTACACCTAATCACCATGAATTATGTATAAGCTTTTAGATACATGTAAATAGGGGGTTTTCCCCTCCCCAGAAAAACATCATTCTGTTAGGGCCATCTCCCCATCAATGGCTTTCACATAGACAATACCTTATTGCTTGCTTTTTACCAGATTCAGATGGCTTTTTGCTGAAAATACATGAAAAAGAGCCAAAACTGCATAGCAAATTCCCTCAAACAAAGTAAAATTTCACATCAGTTTGTCATCCTATCCTAGCTTAAACAGGGAAACAAACATCAGGATTTTGGCCCATTTTAGCAAACAGTCCTCCCTTCAGAGTTTCTAACACATCAGTTAGTATCAAACGGTATCTTCGTATTGCTGTCAAAATTAAAAGGCAAGAAGAATATTCTGCCACAGAAAAGGACATGCACAGCCTCATTTTTCACAGTTCACCACTTTGCGAGAGGTTGTTACCCTGCACTGTAATAGTAAAACTCACAAGCTGCACTGGATCACAGGTGACAAATCGCTTCACCTTATTCATTCATCCCTGTTGCTTTCTGATATCTTTGTGTCACTTCAAGCTGCGACAGTAATACACATGCCTTCAACTGAAATCAATGCCAAAATGAACTGCAGATGTCAGCAAATAAACAATGCTATGTAAACAGCAGGGCCTCTTCCTCTCATCCCAGCATCTCCAGTCAGATTTATCCTTGGTTAATCTATTACCTTGATACATGAAATATTTTTCTTCTAAATAATTTTCTCCAAATAAATTTCCTCTAAAATTCTTTCCCTATTTCATTGGTTCATCTGTGATTTAGTTTATCTGGTTGTGGACCAGCCTTACAAGTTGCAATTGCCTGATTGAAACGCTTCTGTTATGCTTCTGGTTTTAATCAATGCAAAGTCACAAGTCCTGACTTCTGCTTTCCATTCTTCTCTCTGTAGCAAGAGTGAGGGAATCATTCCCTGCTGAAATCCAAGCAGACTCTTCAGTCATCTTAACAGTCAGCTCCTAATAATATAGAAAAAAAAGGTGATACACCTTGAAGGAAGTTGAGTTTAAGTCCAGCCCTCCTGCATTTCCTCACCCTTACTTTAACCAGTGTCTCTAGTCAGCAACATTGTGATATCAACCTAAAAATTACACATAAAAGTGTAAGTTACTGAATTCAGTTGAGGGCTCAGAAGTGGAGACATACTGCCTAAATAACCTATTAGACTCATGTTATAAAGAATGGAAGGGTGGTTTGGTGAGCTAAGATGGTTTTAGTTGGGGATCTATGAGTGCTGCTTTGTGCCTTATCCTTTTGTTTGTTTGGAGGGGTTTTGGTTTTATTTTTGGGTTGGGGAGGGAGCAGGGCGAGGGCGTGGATGTGAGCACTGAAATTGTTGGAAGGTGTTTGTTTGAACTATGAGTAACAGTCCTATGTTTTCCAGGAGGAAGAACCTCACACTACACCAACAGCCAACACACTTCTTGACACCAGCCATCTAGAACCAGATATCTGGTCTGCAATGCCAACACTTTCCAATGGGAATTCTGAGCCCAGGAGACCCAAAATAACATTTGATGATGTGTAAGTTTTATTGACTGTGCTAGCTGCATGTTCTGTAGGTGGGATTTCCATGTAAGCAGAGCTCCCAGTGAAAGAGAGAATCTTGATTACAGTGCTGGCACTGGGCACCTCTGTGGATAGTGCTGCACAAAGGCACACACAGTTTTAATCTTCACAAATGAACTGTTGTCACTGATTAATGAAGACTCTATTGATAAACGTTTTCAGATCATGAATGTTAGTTCATGGTAATTCTCCTTCATTTTTTTTATTTTAGCTCCTCTAATGAAAACTTCTGATACTTAATTAGTTTAAAATATTTTTCTTTTTCCTCTGTTCAGCACACATTAATGGGTCCTTGGGGTGGCCAGTTTCTACAGCTACTTATTTTACATTCTGGTCACCCATCATATCTTTGCATACGGCAGCTTCAGATTGATATCAGGTTAAGATTTAAAGTGGGCATATATGTCAAAATTGTTCGTGAAAGCAGTCTGCAATTTTTTCAAATAGTGTATGAAAGCAAAGACTTGAATTAATTGATTTTGTCTCTTTAGGCTTCACAATGCAGATTATTACATGCAAGAGGCTAAGAAGCTAAAACATAAAGCAGATGCATTGGTAAGTTATCACAGGAGGTTTTTGTTTCTGTCCAGTATGGAACTCAGTATGACAAAAATGGACATTTAGCACATGTTCTAAAGCCTCTGAAACCAAGAGGAACCCTCTTGTTGGGCGTGGCGTGAAGTATGCTTCAGATTGTGCTCCATAAACCCTCTCTGCATGAGCCAAGCCCTGAACACCATTCCTAGCCCTGAAGTATTTGTTCCCAAAAAAGAAGCTCCTTACAATAGCTGATGTTTCTTCCAAGGAGGAGCAACAATCATGCTGTTTATGAAGGAATTCATGAATGTTGATGTGTATTTGAAATCTGGTTTTTCTATTCGTTTTGAGCCCAAAGCAGAAGTGTAGAAATATTTCATAGCAGAAAGTTAAGGCAGGCAAGTCACCCCACACCCCGTTATCATGTGGTAAAACTGTGATTTCCAATCCAGTTGTTTAAAATTTGCAAGCATTCATTTTTACTTGCTACATTCAGTTTTATTGAATGCTTTTAGGCTGTTAAAGAAAACCTTCCCAAAAAATCTTGCTATGAGGTAGTTCAGTACTGGGAAAGCTTTTTCTCTCATTTTACTCCAGATGAGATGGGCCTAATTTTGCAAAGTGTTTTGATTTTGATAAAGCTTTGTGATCTGACCAATTATATTCTGTCATGGTTTGTTCAATCCAAACTATTGCCAGGCCTGAAGTGCCTTTAAATGACATTTGTTTTGTAGGTAGGGACGTTGCTCTGCTGTAAGCTACATAGGTGCAGAACAGCAGCTCATTTAGGCAGGCTTGGTGAAACTTGGCTCCTTTACTTAGTTTAACTCAGATGTCTAAAATGAGGTGTGGCATCTCTTTACCCCTGAAAATCACAACTGAAAAGGAACTGGGTGATTATTCACCTCTTGCGTGATTATTTGTGGGGATTTTGCATGTATATTCTATCGTTCCACATTAGAGATTTTAGGCTTAGAAATCAGTGTTTCTGAAACAAAACACTAAACAGTCACATGGTATGTTTTTAAAAAGCAAACCAACCAAACAGAAAAGAAGTGGCTCTCCCTCTGCAAGCCTCCTGTTTCAGCTCTCTGGGCTCCCTCTGACGTGGCCACAGCGTTTCCAAGTGTGTGTTCTGTGAGAGGTGGGTTGGGGTTTTTGGCAGCCTGCTCTGCCTGTCAGTCAGGTCACAGTCACCCCTCCCGACGTGCCCACTTACAGGAGGTGGCCTGATGGTTTCCAGCCTGGCTGGGCAGAGCTCAGGCAGAAAAGGCTGGCAGCAGCAGGCTGACAACACCTCCCACAGCTGGGTGACCTTTAAACAAAATACACATGGTTCTGGCACAGGGATACCTGCTCTACACTAGCAAATATTTACAGGCTCAGGCTCCCGATGATCTCAACGTGCTTTGTCAACCCACCTCCCTCCACAGCCTGACACACTCGGAAAATGTTGACTGGTCTCCCGTCCTCTTACCTTTGGCTGTGCCTTGCAGAATGGGGTGTTTCTGAGCAGAGCTAAGAGGGGCAGGCACAGCACATCCCACTGCTGCCTGCGGGCAGGCTGTGCCTGTCACACAGAGTTTGACACCCCGAGTGCCCTGGTGGGACTGTGAGTCCATCCACTGCAATCAACTTGCTGGCAGACATAAATACCCATGAACTAAGAATCTGCTTTTTCTTTCCGCTGTTTAGATCTCAACTCTTTTTTTTTTCTTTTCCCCCACCCAGAGCAGCTGTGCACAAATTATCTGCATGTCACACATTTGCTGTGCAATCCCACAGTGTTACTTGTCCTATGGAAACAATTGCTGCTGGTTACTTGGTGCTGACATGACAAAGCACAGGCAGCATTGAAGGATGTGTTGCAGTGGCTGGAAAGATAATGCATGTGACCTCAAAATGTGTCAGCAAATGTTAATGAGATTTGTGGCAATGCTGTTCCTGAGCTTGTAGGGAAAACAGATTTCTGGTGAAGGGCAGGGCATTTCATGTCTTCCGAGAGCGACCCCATGGAAACCTCTCCCTGTCTGGGGCTGCAGTAAGGGATCAACCAGTTTGGGTGGGCTGCGACTGACTGTACCATATGGAAGAGATCTTGGAGACCTCACTGTGTTCCCGACTGAGATGTGATGAGCTGGAGTAATTCCACCTACTCCACAGGATCGGATCCCATTTCTGGCTCAAACCCTGTGTCTGCACTAAATCTGCTTGCAGCCGGATTCCTTTTCTCATAGCACAAGAAGTCGTCTTTGGAAGGCTTTTTGTCTTCCAAAATGAATGGAAATTCTTTCAAAAAAAACCAGAATTTGAAGAATATGCTGAAAAGCAGCCATTGGAATAGAGAGAAAGCAGTCAGAAACAATTCCCCTTCTCTGATGATTCAGTTAATGCCTAACAATTATACAAAGGCTTTATAGATAATCATTGTACAAGAGCAGAACTTGAAATTAAAGGTGTGCAGAGGGAACTAGTTATAAGGATGGCTTAGAAGGAGCCACAAAGACAAATACACTGTTATCTTGGGGCAATAATAAATGTTATGCTTAAATATGTTGCTAAAATAGGCTTTGGTTTTGTGAATGGAAACATATGCAGATGCATCAAAAATATTTTGATAGAGACATAGAAAGAAATTTTTAAATTATTTGAAGTATATTGGATCTCCTATATCAAATGCCACATTAGTAGAATTCTTACATCCAGCTATCAAAAACTGAAAATGTTAAATACTATTATAAAATACGTACTATAAAAATGTCATATATAATATTCATTACACATAAAAAAAGAAATCAGTATGTCTAAGTCAGTTTAATCACAACCATTATGAGGGCTAAAACCTTTTGCAGTAAAATCCTAGTAAAATGAAATATTTAGCAGTGCTATATTGTCTGCCTTTTTTCCCCCCCCCGTTCTTTCAGTCATCACGTAAGTGATAAGATTTTTTTTTTTTTGATCAACAGTTAACACAGAATCTGACACCAGGATATGGAATGGGGTTGTTACTTAACTCTTGCATAGCAGTGACATTCAAACTTAATTCATTTATCAAGGAGCAATATGGATATGTTCAAACACACTTAGTCCCCCTCCCTGCCTAGGCAAATCCACGCATGTCAATGGACACACATTGACTTTCCTCTCTGGAACATCCAGCCACATATACCTGAAAAGATTTTCTGAAAAAATGGGCCCTGCCTTAATTACTGTATGAAATCATTCTTAATTATCAGTGTCACTGCTTTCATCCTAATGCTGGTGTTTCTTTGTATAATGATCTGCCTACCTAGAAATTAAAGCTGAAGGATTTTCTTGACTGTGTCATTCCCCTTTCAGCTGGAGAAGTTCGGTAAAGCAGTGAATTATGCTGATGCTGCCCTCTCCTTCATCGAGTGCGGCAACGCTATGGAGCGAGATCCATTAGAGGCTAAATCTCCATACACCATGTACTCAGAGACTGTGGAACTCATCAGGTTAATGTCCTTTCTGTGATCATTTTCATCATCTCGTTTCAGTCATAATTAGAACCTGCTATGTTTTAAAAAATACTATTTCAACGTATTAATGATTTGTCCAAGGCATCTTCATCTCAGAAGTCATCATAATTAGTTCTTGCCATTTTATTAATGTCATGGAAAATTTATAATTGATGGACACTGCTTTTATAAATTATCCCCTTTAGAGGTTATAATGTGAGTGTTATAATTTGCAATATTCATAAAATTAAAATTGAAATGTAGTGGGTGGAAGTAAAGTATAGTAATTTCACTGTTTGGCAATGACACTTGTCTTTTAAAAGGTGTAGTTTTATAATTCAAAACATTAAAGGGAGTCTATCTGGATTTCTATGACAAACCCTGGTTTTAGAGCTTTATAACTTGGGTGTTAAAAAAAAAAAAAAAAGGAAAAAGCTGAAATTTGGGACATAAGATCAGAGCCAGAGAGGAAGTTTCCATATGTGTTGTATTGAAAACTGTGTATTTTTAATGTTAAAGGAATGTGAACTAGCTGCATTAATTTTAATACAGTTTTGTAGACTCATAGGCTAGAATGTGGATGAAAGAGCCTTTACTTACCAATAAAATGTCTGAATTATTATTTTAAAATCTGCTGCTGTTCCTTATAGCTGTTTCAGAGTGTTGGCTCTGTAGAAATAATGGTCTCCTGAGTAACTAAGGGCTTGTTTGCTTTACTTGAGCAAATTATCAAAGTGAAATCAAGCAGGATTAAATTTACCTGTAAATAGAACAACAGGATTTTTCCTCTTCACTGTGATGCACCTTTGCTTTCCCCAGTGTATGCTGGGAATATCCCCATTAATGTCAGTGTAATTACTGGAAGTTTGCGTAAGAAGAAGAAAAGGAGGCAAATCAGGCCCTAAATGTTTGGTTTTTAATATGACAACGGTGGTTTTTTAACATGCCAGATTAGCTATTAGGGACTGCCAAGATAATGCATGTTTTACACTTCGAGCAAGTAGGTATTTGCATAATAAAATGTATCAAATCTTAAGAAGCTCTTACTCTCAAGTAAATAATATGCCTGTTAAATATTTAAAAACATGCTTTTACATTCCACACTTCATAAAGAGAAGAAAATCTAAAAAGATCGCTGAAGAAAAAAATTATGTTCACTCAACACTTGATCTGCATTAAACCCTGGAGAGCAGAGGACTTAGAAAGGGAGCAGCCACCTCTGCTTGGCTGTGCCGAAACTCCTCCTGCACTGTGACAGCAGCAGTTCAGTGCTGTGTGACCTGAACTACACAACTGCAGTTGCACGGCAGGAGAAACTGCATTTAAAGAAATATCCTTTAAACAAGGGAGTGCTTCTTCACAGGAGCCTGCCTTTTGGTTTTGTTTTTTTAAGAAAACCATAGAGCACAGTTGAAAATGTTGCACCTCCGTCCAGCAGTTTGTCTGTTCATGGACCAAAACTCTTTGTCCATCCAGGAGTCATAATGCATGCACCACTGAAGGCAGAGAATGGCAGCTCCAGGGGTCCCTCCCAAATGGGCAGCACCTGCCACAGTGCTGGTGCTGGAGCTGGATGGAGGCAGCTGAGTGCCTGGCTGTGTGCTGGGGCGACTCCCTGGCACACACAGCCCTGCTGCAGGCCACGGCATAGATAGATCTTGGCATGGCAGCAGCACCTGAACTGCTTCTGGAACTGCCTTTGGCTATGGTAGGATCTGGAGAGCTTTGTTATGGTAGATCTCCGATATCTAAATAGCTGAAGTCAGGTGAGATTAATTCCACCACCTACCACCACCAAAGGCAGAGCTTAACTTACCAACTGTTCCATGCAGCATCTTGTAGCAGCCAGTGAGACTGATTTGCCCATCTAATTACTGTCAGTGGTCAGACAGGGACAAAAGGTGATTGCCCAGGTGAGCAGCAGACAGCTACAGGCTCAGTAAACTCCATGGACAAAGGCTTAATTCCTGTGGGCTACAGTGGGTCCTGAATGTACAAACCCAGTATGTGGCTGTGCACACCCACTTTCTCAGTGTGGTTGCTCATGTTAACATAAATTTTTACTGTGAGATAACAAACAGAAGGAAATTTTTCTCACTTTTACTCCTTCCTTTATCAGAGACATAATTTTCCCCTTTTGCATTAGCTGTGTCTGTCCTGAATATCTGCATAAGGCACCTATTTGTGAAAGCAAGTGGAGCATCAAAGACATTGGGAATATCAGATGTCTAACTGTCAAATGTGTTTTGAGTTAATGGTAATGCCAAAATCCCTAATTTAGCGCTGAAAAATCCCAGAGATATATATCTTTTTGTTTGATGAGATTCATTCAACATGAGTAGAACAACAATACCAAAGAGCAGGTGAGGTAGGACATGGAGGAAGCACATCAGGTGTGAGCTGGGGGCTGATGATGGGGGTGGTGGGAGGAAGGCAGGGCCAGAGCAGCACAGCCTGCCTGCACTCCATTACCTCCTTGTAAATGAGGACTCATCAAGACTGCCTTGGATACCTTAAAACTTTCTTACGCAACGCTGAACCCTATTACTTATTCTAACACAAGTACCTGTGAAATTGCATTAGGGCTCAGAACAATGATTTTATGCGATGAATTGATTTTCAAGAGACTAAATGCATGGAATGTAGTGTGCTCAGTTTAAGAAAAAAAAAAAAAAGACAGAGGAGGTAGGAATACTCAATCTTTGATCACCCAAATGCTGGACAGCAGTAATTAAATAGAGAGGGAAGACCAAGTACACAAGACTGATGAATTAATGAACCCAAGAACTGAAAAAGCTGTGAACATGACCTTTCCTGTATTTAAAACCATTTTGTATATAAAATATATTAAAAGCTTTGAAGAAGTGTTTATGAGAAGGATCTAGAAGATATTATTCAAGCCCAAAGTATTATATGTAAAACATTATTATATATTACTTTATGCTTCAGTACATATAGGGCCAAGATCTTATGCTTCTGTCCAACAGTCATCACAAATGTTTGCAGGGCTCAGTCTAGTTGGCTGGATATAATATCATTAATATACCCAAGAATAGTTCACCTTGTTGGCTCAGAAAATTGGTTGGTGATTTACTTTTGCCCTCCAGATTTTAAGTGGTGCTTTCTGTTGAATTTTACCTTGATCTCATCATTACAGAACACTGTGACCATTAACTGTTGCTGTTGGAAAAGAATCTCTATGTGTGGCTGGTATTTTTCAGTGTGACTAGTATGCTTGGAAACATCTTAACTCTAAGTTTCTTCTCTCCTCATCTTTCTGACAAGGTATGCAATGAGACTCAAGAATTTCACAGGCTCTTCTGCCACGGAAGGGGACAAGAAATTAGCAGTTTTATGGTAAGTCCCTTTGTGACAATGAGAAGCAGCTAAAATCTTAAGGAGGACTTTAAAAGTACTGAATTACTTAAGCAGCTTACAGAAGATCATTATTCTTGTTTTCCATTAAACTATTAAAGGATAACTAATGGATTTCTTCAGCAGCTGACTAAACATTTATTCTTCTAATTTATACTCTTATCAAGATGGGATTTTAATGCTTCTGACCACTCTTTTTTTTTCCTTCTCCATTTGCTTATGTTTCAAAATCTAACCTTAGAACAGAAACTACAAAATATAGGTCAGCTTTTTTTTTTTTTTACAGTTTATAGGTTTCATTAAGCAATGGAATTAACATAATCCTTTCCTAATTACCACAGCTACCGATGCTTATCACTTCTCTACTTGAGAATGTTTAAACTAAAGAAGGACCATGCTATGAAGTACTCCAGATCTCTGATGGAATATTTTAAGGTAGTCTTTATTCTGTTTAATTTATTGATATGAAATGAAATTCATACCAGCACTAAGAGCTCTCACAAGTATAACTGCGTGACTTAAAAGTCCCACATTTAACCTCTCCCCTGGGAAATGCAGGCAGGATGGCTGCCAGCGAGTGGGGACAGAAGTGATTTAGGGGATTTTTGGATTAGTCGCTTGATTCAAAGGACCATACTCAGTAATTCTACTAAAATAACATTATTCTCCACACCATGTAATGTTTATGCAAGTTTCTGGAAAGGAACCTGATTCAACGTGCAAGTGATTTTGAACTGACCCCCAATGAACCATAATAAAGCAATTATTTAGGCTGTAGTTAGTTAAGTTTAGATTTTAAATTCATTGAGATTTGTTGAAGCCTATTGCAGTCTCATAGATTTCCCTTTTTATTCCTGTGAAACTTGAAATTGCCTTATCTACATCTTGAAGGTTTGTCTTTGCCTGAAATTGAGTGGAGATCTGATTGTCATGACTTGGGGATGTTTTGTTTTACCTTGTCAAATGCTGTTTACCCAGTGAAAGAGTGACAAATCCTCACTGTTCCTAGATTAAGAGAGAAATAGAATCTTTCTTCAGCTCTGCCAAGGTTTTGATATTTGTATTTTAGTGGTTAATGCTGTTTGAAGCATACATTAATTCTTGTATTTTATTACTACATATTATTCTATAATTATGTAATTATACTGCCTTGTCAGCCCATCAGTCTTTCTTTGTTGGTGTTTTCAGCCTCTGTGAATTTGTTCCAGGCTTTGACACATTGGTGCTGCAAACCAGTAAAACCTCTAACACTGCAGTTTTAATATTTTCATGTAAATGGTGATAAAATGGTCCTTCTGCTGTAAAACTCCAGTACTATCATGCAAGCAGCCACAGCCCTGACTTGCCACGTGTTCTCTGTGTCTGTATCTCTGCAACTTCAGCAACGTTATTCCTCATCTTATGCTTAAATGTATGTAGGCTCTCTTGCCTCTGTTGTGCTCATGGAGTTCTCAGGCAGGAGTTCATAAAACAAATTAAAGTTGAACTAGACATATTTGTAACCTCCACATTTTCATTAAACGTATTCCATTCACTTCAGATTTTATCCAGGATGAATGTAGATTTTCTCTTATAAAAAGGAATGTTAGACAAATCATTTCAATAAACTTTTTCTGCAGAAAGTAATGATTTTTTAAAAAAGGAAGATGCAAGAGGCATTCTTTTGCCTTAAAGCCACTTTACTTCTCTAGCTGTGCAGAGGTACAATGGAGCATGTATTAGTACTCCCAGCGTAAGACCATTTTACTGCATCCACACAGATAAAATGTCTCCTGATGTAGATTAAAATAAGAGAAAAAAATTAGAATATAATAAAAAAGACAAATCAGGAATGCTGGTTTTAGGCATCCGGTGCAAGCTGAGGGTTTCAGCAAACATTGCAGTGTGTGTGCTGTGGGCACTGTAACTCATTTGCTCGAAGTAGTGTTTGAGTGTACACAGATTATATGTGCAGATTATATGTTTTGTAATAAAGGCACAGGAGGAAAAAAGAAAAGAATGGGAGCTATTAACTACTTGTTAGTTTTGTATTGCTGCACCATGTTCTCTGTGTTCACTAGCGAGGGTCTGTAATACAAATGAAACAGATTAAGTGTTTGAATAGAGTTGTTATTCAGAATTTTACACAGTTTTAACCATGAAAAGCAGCCCACTGTTTACAGCAGAGCTGGAGAGGAATTTTTTGGCTGAATTGTTTTTCATATTTTTCCTCACAAATGCCACTTTGTCCAAATTGAAACCATTTGTGGACACAACTGGTTCTGATTAATTCCCAATTAAAAGCTTCAAGTTTGTATTTTTGACATTTAAAAACAAAAAATAACCATACATCATGAAAGTAATTTTGAAATTTAAGAGATAACTTGGAGTAAAATATAACTAAAGTCATAAATTTTTAAAATTGAAATCAAACCTTTTAGGATTAAAAAAGTGACATCCTCTGATGTATTTCCCCTGAAAGTTTGAGGAAGATTTTTATGTTTTTGAAATTGTGTTGTCAGTAGTCACTGAAATGTTTTTGCTAAACATTTTCATTGTCAAATAACCAACTCCAATTGAGATCTAGCCTTAACCTTGACAGATCTATTGTTTGTCTCCAGATAATGCTGGGAACAATCCCCAGACAGTAGAACCAAACATCAAAGCTTCTTCTTCGTTCCTGAAAACTTTCCAGGATCTCCCTGCTTCCTGTGTATGAACGGGTGGCAAATCTGTACCTTAAGTTTGTGCTGTGCACAACACACAGGCCAGGCCGGTGTCGTGGCTCGGGCCGTGTGTTCTGCTTGGGGCAGGACTCTGGGCTGTTTGCTGTGGCTCAGGAGCCCAGGGCAGGCTCTGTGCTGCCCTGAGCCTCTGTGCCTCCCATGCAAAGCAGCGCTCACAGTAACTGGATGAGCGTTGTAATAATGGTAACACTCTGCAGAGGACTTGTAAAATTTGATTGGATTTTCACTGTGCGTGCTGACTCCTTAGCAAGGGAGCTGGGTGATTGTTTTCAGAGAGCACACGTAGATAGCCTCAGCCCTGATACCACCACTTTGTATGGGAAATAAAATACCACTCAGTCTGAGCAAGTCTGGAAAAACCTGGGCTTTATTGTTGCTCGGCAATCTTTTTGTACAGGGTTTTACAAGGTGCTACACAGACGTGAAAGGCAGAATGAGTAAGCAGGTAAGGAAAGTCAATTTGTGCAACTAAAATACATAAAAACAAGGGCATTTAAGCAGATCCTTACTATAAATTTTATTTATACAGCTATCTGAATTCCAAGCCACCTTCCCTAGCAATTTGGGAGGGATTAATTTCATTAAGGCATCAAGCCAAATTCTTTTTGTTTCTTATTAAAATGTTGAAGGTCCCCCTAATATAAGCAGTCAATTGCACTCTGAAGATCTTACTTTGTAGAATAAGTTTTGGTGGTAATTAAACCACTTCTTTGTGACCTCCATCTGCTTTTACTGGACTTATTCCCTCTTTCATCAAGTGACTTTCAAGCTACTGGTTGGAACCTACAAATCATCCACCAGCCACTTAATTATGGGACTGATGTGCAGAGCTGTTCTGCTACATGCACTGTAGCTCTTGCAATGAGAACGGGGAGTGTTGAGTCTTCTGTCATCAGTCTCCATGTACTTGCATCACCTGTGTTTACATTTTGGTTTTGTACTTACAGAACTCTTCAAAAGCCTCCCAGGCCCCCTCACCTTGGGGCGGCAATGGAAAGTGAGTATTTTCTGCTGTGTCCTTGTGTCGGGGACCAAGATGTTCTGAAAGGCGGGGGGAAATGTGTTTGTGCCTCTGAAGGCAAAGGACAGGCCGTGGGATCAGTGTTTTGGGAGCTACAGGTGTATTTCAAATATGTATCAGGTGGAAAATGTTCTTTTGGCTTACAGAATCGATCATCCAGCTGCCTTGGGCTTGTGGGAGTGAGGAGCTCCCAGCAGGCTAAATCAGGTACCCCTGTGAGCCACCCCCTGACATTGGGAAGGAAGAGCTGGAACACCTTCCTCTGTGCAAAGCCCCCTTAGGTCTGAAATCACCTGTGGTGGGTCTGTGTTGAATTCTTTGGCAGTTTGCTTCCCAAGCCAAATGAAAGCCATAAAAATATCTGTTAATTAGCTAGCGAGTACCATGTCATTTTAGGAAGCCAAAGTAAAGTTAACCTTCATTGCAATGATTTTTCAATGATTCGTTCAGCAATGAAAGACCAATGAATATTTCATTGATGTATGGTAAGTGCTGTTTAATAAAACCGAAGGTATAATAGTGGTGAAAATGTGAAGGCACTTAGTCAGCCAATTATCAGTGGCTTTATACTAACATTAAAACACCTTCACCTCAGATATGAAGTCAGGGTAATGCAGTTATGATCTACTGTTCAGAGAAGGTGCATTGCTGCTGCAGCCTTGCCTTTAGCTTGCAGTGTCTGTTGCCACCTGACACATTTCTTGTGCTCCTTCCTCCTGTATCATACAGATACAGGTAAAACCAAGGTGGGGGACTTCACCTTTCTTTCCATCTTTACTTGAATAGGCTAAATTTTAGGTGAAAATTATTATACTTAATGGTCTCATTCTGGTGATTCGGAAGAAATGACTGTTAGACGTGCCAAGGAAACAATGTAATAAAACTGTGCAAGGAGTTGAAATTTAGCACACAAAGAATTGAACTTTTCACGCAGACTTTGTATTCAGTCAATGCAAAAGTAAAAATCCCAACAGTTTGATAAAGGAAAATACTGTCTTAGGTAATTCAAAATATTTTGGGGGTACATATATACACATATATATATATATATATATACTTTATATACATATATATACACATATATATACCCCCCAAATACACAAAGTTATTTTGAATATGTGTGTATATAGATATTAAAGTATCGATTGTAACACAAACTGAAGTGATTAAATACAAAATCACTTTAAATAAAAACTGAAAATATTTTTTAACACTGGAAAAGCAACTACTAATTTAAATTATTCATTATGTGCCAGTTTTTCAAGGCATTTAAATGTCAGTGAATCTCTGTGTTGCAGTGAAAATACATAAATGTTTACATAAAGTTTTAGTGACAAAACAGATCACTGGAGCATTGCATCTCTTTTGTTCCTTAAGAAGTGGCTTGTACATAAACATTTCATGGAACAGAAGTTATCCTTTTATTCCTCCCTATAACAGATAGGATGAAGGGAATATGCTCTGCAGGTGATGACACCTCCCTCGCTATTTAAAGGAGCTATTAGGTGTCCAGGATTTCGAATAAGTGGGTTTTGACTGGAGGAGAAAAATCTTGCCTGGCCACAAAGTAGGCAGCAGAAACCCAGCCTTGAGGTCAGCATCACTTCTAATGTAACACCCAGCTGATCAGTCTCTTCCCACTGACTTTGGAGATCAGGAAGCAAAGCTCTGACAGTGCACATCTCTGTCTTTTGTTCCGAGAAGGAAGCACTTGACATGTGAGAACAGCTGAACATGACAAGGCCGTGTTATAACAGCGTCATTGTGACACCTGTGACCTGTGACCACACTGCACACGCAGGTCTTCTCTCGCCCCTGTGTGGAGTCTCAGAAGAAAAGCTCTCCAGCTGGCTCGGAGTTCCTGTGTATCTCAGGTTCTCCTGGTGGCCCCTGGTTTGTCACAGGCCTGGTGCTGCCCCTGCAGCACATGCTCTGCCTTCCCCAGGGCTACGTGCTCGACAGTTCCCTCTTAGTCCCCTGCAAATTTGTACCAGGTGGGAAGAGAATTCACATCCCACAGAGGAGAGATCAAACACCACCCAGGGTACGGCACCACTGGAGGTGGCTCAGCAGCCTGGGGCAGAATGGGGAAACACTGGGGTAATCTCAAATATTATCCTTTTTAACAAAGCAAAACTTAATCGATTGCCATGAATTGTCATACCCTCAGGATCTCAAAACATCAAAAATCTCAGTTGGGCTGACTGGAATTTCTGCCTGCTCTTGTTTGAAAGGGTTGTGAACCTCTACAAAGTTGGCCTGGGTTCCAGGCTGGCAATGCAACAAATTTTCCCTGGTTTCATTACAGAAATGTTTCCCACCTCTAGCGACAGAAAGCACAAAATACAGAGATTTAGTAGACTTGCCACAGTAATAATGGCTGTGCACAACAGGGTAAATCCAATGAACAATGTGCTTTATTTGGCAGAAGTGCGTCAGCTTGTTCTAAGTGGCTCTAACAAAATACTCTTGGTATCCTCAGATACTTATTATTTTTTAACTGCTCCTAAACCTAATCTAGTATAGTCCAGCTCTTCTGTGCATTAAAAACACTGTGGAATGTCAGGTAACCAGGATGTTTTGAGACTTAAGATGTTCGTGCGCTAGGATGTGCTTAAGCTCTAACACATAAGCTGTGTTAAAAGCTACTAGCTGCCAAATCAACGTGGTCTCTAGCTCTGGAGGAAAGAATATATCACAGGAAACTGTTGTTGAGCACAGGTAATAGCAGGGCACTGCTGGAATAACACCAGGTTGGGGCGAGTGTTGATCTGATGAAGGGTAGCTTTTGTTACTTCCCCCAAGTAACAAGTGACAGACAAGAGGAAATGGCCTCAGGTTTCACCAGGGGAGGTTTAGGAATAATTTCTTCACCAAAAGGGTCATCAAGCACTGGAACAGGCTGCCCAGGGAAGTGACTGAGGCACCATCCTTGGAGGGATTTAAAAGATATGTAGATGTGGCACCTGGGGACATGGGTTAGTGGTGGACTTGGCAGTGCTGCATTGATGGTCGGACTCAATGATCTTAAAGGTATTTTCCAACCTGAACAATTCTGTGATTCTATAAATTTTCAAAGAAAACAGCTGTTTTATGAGCGTTCAGCGCTGCTCAGCTCTAAACAAGAGCTTGCTGTGCTGACCGCTGCACTGCCTGCAGCCAGCAGGTGATTCCTAATTGCTGGTGTTAGAATTAAAGGAAAATCTATATTAGAACATTAGTGCCACACTAAGTAGGTAACTTAAAACTCCGCTTTGTACAGAACTGTGCAGATGAACTGTAGGCAATTAGAACAAATCTCCATAGCCTTAAAGAATCCTATAGAGATACTCATAATCCTACAGTACCCTTGGGTCCTAATACTGCTCTGCAGGGTGCTTTTAAGACTTGCTCTTTACTTATTGTGGTGACTGTTTTTGGAGCAAACTGTCATTGTGGTTTCCAGAAAATACTTTGATAATAAGCCAATATTGCACATTGAGTGTTTTCTGACTGCCATTGCAGCTTCTGGCAGCAGGTAGAAAAATCATTACAGCGTTTTTCTCTGAAAAATTGCTCTATTTTTATGATAGATTTTTTTTTTAAATAACAGGTTCATTTAAAGGGAAAATTAAGTCCCTTTTTATTTTCAGTCGTTCCCAGTTTATAAGCTCTCCTTTCTCATAAAATCAAGAGGTACCACTGCACGTTCTCCCCTGACTGGGGCACACCGTTAACTTCCCCAGTGCATTTATGGTGGCAGCAAAGTGGGGTGTGTGAGGGGGACTCACTTTCCCTTTCCCTCTTGCAGGAGCACAGAAACACCATCGCCCATGTCCCTGAGCCCATCGCCCGTCAGCTCTGCTGGGAGCAGCACAGGCACCGCCGGCTCCTCCTCGGCGGGGACCATCACCATCCCTCAGCGCATCCACCACATGGCTGCCAGCCACGTCAACATCACCAACAACGTCCTGCGGAGCTACGAGCACTGGGACATGGCTGACAAGCTGACCAAGGAGAACAAAGGTGCCCCACTCTGCTTTCCCTTTGTCCCCCTCGGCTCACCAGCTTTAGCTTTCTCTCTGTTCTCTGCGTCTGGACCTGGAGCCAGCGCATCTAAGAGCACAACTGTGACAGCTTGAGCACACAGACCAAATCTGCTCGCCGGTCGCTGTAGCCAATGCGTATCTTCTCTTGTCAAGCACAGAGGGGGATGTGTAACACACTCTGAACATGGGGTTATCAGAGCAGCTGGCAAATAATTTAGCAAACACGAGCCCCAAGTGATGAGAGCTTTAGAGTCTGCAAATTCGTTCACAGTTTCAGCGTCTTGTAGAGCACTGAGATTATTTTCAGACTGCTCTGTCAATGGGTTTAAGACTATTAAAATGCTAGCTAGGATAATAAGCAAACATTAGATGTTATGTTTATGCAGGGAGCCCAATTAGGAGATGTCCACTGAAAGCCATGACCTTGACTCTCCTATGGTTGGATTGCAAATCTGTTTATTCCTAACAAGAAATTGTAAGTCTTCGCCACAGCCTTTTCAAAGGAGTTTTAGCAAGTAGTTTGTGACTGGGTTATATCAGGTATAGTGGAGTGACTGAGGTATAACTAAAGGACAAATTTGGCCTGTTGTTGGCCAGCTGTGAGCTTCCCCATGATAATGTAATTATTCAGATTCCAGCTTTGGGCTCACACAAATCACTAGGAAAGCTCTCTTTGACAGTAGAGGTGCAGAACCTAACTAGGAAATATTCTCATCATGAGTTGGCTCATTCTCTTAAATTATAGTGCGATTTCAGATGGCTGACTTGTCCTGACAAATGTGCTTGCTGTATGCAGTTTGATCTTACTCCCATTAATGTCAGTGGCAAATTTCCACTGATTTAGAGAAACTGAGCTTGAGATTTATAGAGCTTTATGTCTGAATGGTGGGTCATAATGATCTATCCCTGGATGAGGAACAATAATAGAAGTTCTGTCCAGTCCTCCCTACTGCTTCTTGTCTTTGTTCGCATTGATTAATTTAGTAGCAGTGCAGTCATTTTGGATTTTTTCCATTGCTGCATCCATTTTCACAAAATGTGAAAGCGATTCCCTGTCAAATGTACTGCAGAATGTTACAGTGGGAATGCAGAAGGATGCCCTGATAGGAGAAAGAGACGGCGATAATCTTGTAATTAGCCCTGTGTGTTGTGGAGTTGTTAAATGTTCTACTTGGTATTGAATCAAAATAGCTCAGGCATTCAGCCAGCAGACAGAAAATGTACCCAGCCACTGCTGTTATCAGTCCTAGAGCTGGATGAGAAAAAAACCTGCTGACTCTCTTTCTGCATTTTCCTCCCTACACTCTCCTTTGTTCTCATTTTGATTTATGATCAAATAAACCCAATTCTGCAAAGCCATATAGGAATACTCTTTATTCAGATGAGCAGTCCCTTTGACTTTAGTGGGACTGGATGCATGAATAAGGGTTTCTCACATCAGCAAGACATGCAGGGTTGTGACCTGTTCTTTCATATCTTGTTTCACAAACTGCAGATGCTTTACGGGGAATGGAAAGTTCATGTTACTTCAAATTTCATTTAAGTATTATAAACCATTGGAGAGATATCAGAGTTTCATACATGTATAGCATGTCTGTCTTTACATTTTGTCTGGAAAGATACCTCATTTCTAATTAAACACTTGATTTAAAGTTGCATGCTTTAACACAAACTGCAATTTGAAAAATTCATGGTGTAACAAAAAGTATATGAAAGCTGCTGTGGGGCTCTTCAGGTCTTCATCATATCACATGATGGATTCTCTTTACAGAGGAATGTATTTAAGATACTTTGACATGAGAAATATTGCAGTGTTTTGTGAAACGTAGTTGTTTCAGCAGATGTCATCTGCACCTTTCAAATAATTCAGAGCACCTGTACCTTACTGGCTGGGACAGCACTCATCCCTTTCCTCACAGTGATAGCTAGTCCACCTTTGCCAGCGGGCCCAGCCATTGCAGTGCCCAAGCTCTGGTAGACTGGCCTGTGGACTGTGAGTTCAAAAGTGCCCCATGACAGCAAACAGGATAGTGGAAACCCCAGACTCTGCCATGAGTCCCAGGTACAGGACAGATCTCTTGACCTCTCAGGAGCTCAGCCAGTCAGTTCATTATAAAGAATGAGATTTCCTCCCCTCCCCTTGAAATAAGAATGGTCTCAAAAGCAAGCACAAACCCACAAAGAAACCAAGATTAAGATAAAAATTAAATTCCTTTAAAAAAAAAAAACCAGATCCAGTCATTTTTGTGGGTTTTTGTGGTCAGCTTTCATTGTTCCTGTTGTGTTCTGAATCACAGGGTGTGTCTTGCCCAAGACTATGTCCCTGATGAGCTAATAGAGATGGGTATAAAACTGTGGCCTAATAGCCTTTACCTCTAGGTTTTGCCACTATCATAGATGCTTCTTAGGTCATGGCCATGCAGTCACAAGAGATTTTTTCCACATTGTAGGAGCTGTGCAGCCTCCCCTTGTCCACGGCTGTCAGCTTGGGTTTTGTGCTCCTCTGAGTATGCCTGCACGCTCCCAGTTTGGACTTGACTCATGTCCAGCTGGCTCAGAGCAGCAGACAGAAGCCTTTCTTTGTCAGCCTGACAAAAGATGTGCCATTAAAATAAAAGTGCATAGCAAGAGGAGAACAGCAGAACTGTGACCCGCCAAGCTGATCTGGTTTGAAAAGGAAAGCATGAACATCCTGCCATGTACTTTTGGTGGAATTTTCCCTGGTCAGTAGAGCTGAGAGTGTGTGGGAGAATAGATGGAGTTTGTCATAAATCTGCATCTGTATCAGGCCAGATTAAACTTCAGACTTCCCAAAGCCCATGGGCTGGTTTGTGTTGGATCACCTAGAGTGGTGTTCACCATCTATAACATCAAAGTTTCAGCTAACTTTACAAGATCAGATCATTTTTTTAAGCTTCCTAAGATAGCAGCACTTTTTATCTGCAGTAGAAAACTATCAGCTCTGTAGTGAGCAAGGCCTATTCTCTCATGCATAGATTTAATAAGTGGCTTCAGTGATTGTAGCCTTTTCAAGAAATGTTAAACTGAAATTAAGCTTTAGGGTGAATTTTCAGTATTTAAAGTAATTATTTATTTCAGCCTAGAATGAGATCTCTAGAATGCAAGCAAGATATAGTGCATTATTTCACTTCTAAATGTATTGATTGTACACTGGAGGAGGGGAATAAAAGACAGAGGAAGGAAGATTAAAAGGAGCTGCTGGCTGCAGCATCTGAACAGCTCTGGTGCTAGCCCTGAGCTCTCATTATGCTTGCCTCCAGCCAAATCACTTTGTGCTCTGATACTGCTGCAGCTCCCAAGCTGACCAGGGTCAGGCTGTCAATACTTGGATAGAAGACCTCAAAGCAGCACTTACTCACTGAAGAAAGTACTGATAATGATTTTGTACCCGGCATCTGCTCTCCTGAAGTGCAGCCAATACAGTGCTGGCTGGCTGAGTGGCGGGCACTGGATTTTAGACAGGGTGAGAATGTAAGGGCTCAGCCACTGTTATTGTGACTGTTGGTTGTTATCAGAGCTCTGAGGGGCTTTCACTGAGAGCGGGCTCCCACTTGCCTAAATATAGTGTGAGTGTTGTGTGTGTGGGAATGCCTGCACCCCAGCGAGCATAAAGACAAGCTGTGGGAGAATAGAGGACACAATTCAGTTCTCCACTGACAGCAATTAGGAAAGGTCTGTTGGCCCTAACAGGATTAGTCTTTCACCCAGAGAACATCTAACACATGGTATAAAGTAAACTGGTGTGTTGCTTCCTAACTGTGGCTCTCTGTTTAGTGACCTCCTGTTAACCCTTCCCAACACAGGATCCCAGTGTTGGGATTCTTCCCCCTGATAGATTCCCGTCTCCTAGATGCTGTTTTCCTGCTGTGTTCCCTCTCTCCCCTTAATTTTCCCCTCCCACCCCACACACATCCTCTGGGGTCTGCAGCAGCAGCAGGGTGAGCAGAGGGCCAAAACTCCTGCAATGGCAGTAACAGAAATTGGAGGGTGGAGAAAAGAGGATCCAGATTAGCCCTTCATGCCTGGGAGAGGGTACAGCATGGAAAAGGAAATGCTACATTTCATTGCCAGCTATTTAAATCATGTAGTCAGCAATCTCAAAAAACTGACAGTGCAGATCATCAGCGTTAAAGGAAGGCTCCTGGCAACCACTCACCATGTTGTGGTAGAATTCCAGCCTGGATAATCTGATTTGTTCAGTTTAAATATAATGTTGTTTAAATTCTTTCTTACTGACCATGTTCTCTTATGTACAACTGTGTTGAGAACTCACTACCTGCACCACTGCTGCTGACTGGGAAATCATGGTAATACCTGTGTTTCTGTACCATTGCCTGAACCAATTGCTTCTGTTTCTTGTGTATTGCAGAGTTCTTTGTAGACCTGGACTCAGTGATGGGACCCTTAACACAACACAGCAGTATGACCAATCTGGTTCGTTACGTTCGCCAGGGACTCCACTGGCTCCGCATTGAGGCTCATTTGTTGTAGTGACTGCTGCCCTGTCCATGACATCCCCATTCTTCTACCTCTACCAGCGCAGAGACGATCACTGGTGGAACTCCACTCATTTTTGGAAGTTTATTCATGTAACTCATTTTTATTGCCTTTTTTAATATCCTATCTATTGGAAGTAGAAGTCACCCTAAAAGAAACTTACGACTCAAGAGCAGTATGTGTTGTACCATCTAATCATTATCAACAATTTTCTATGTCTTGTGTCTCCTGGATCCTGCCATCCTTATGTGCTTTATGGAACGGTACATTCCCTGCAGTATTGTTTTAAGTCCATGCTGCCTTCAAGTGAAAACAAAAAAGCACTTTGAGAAGATATGGATTCCTGAGAAATAGTACAAAGCGTCTTAAATATTTGAGGGTATATACAAAAAGTCCCTTCTGAAATAAATTAGTCGAAGTTATAGCTATTCACTCAAAATCATCGTCTGAACCTGTACCAAACTTTTCGACGCTTAATTCTGGCATCATGACCTGACTCAGTACATTCCTAAGATTTCATACTTCCTATAGGTTTAATCTCTAAAAGAGAACATTGAATATCTTACAGGTACATAATGTAAGATCACCAAAGGTGTTAAGAGGTAAAAGGTTGAAGGAATGCCTCATTAAAGAATGATGACACACTATGCAATGAGGTTTTGATATTCCATTCTTCCTGTTTATTGTTGGCTTAATAATTTCAGTAGGCAGCAGAATTTATTGCAGTTTTTAGGCAGTTTCAAAATATTAGCTTTCTTAGTCTTATCTACCATTCCTGTACTAAATCTGTGAATTTTCTTTCTGTTTTACTGCTTAGTCTCAAACAAATACTCATCCAAGATTTTTCTTCATAGAACAATCTCTCCTTGCATAGTGACTCACTGAAAGCAGATTTTAACAGGACTGCTGCACTCTAAGCATTGATATTGTATGTAAAAGTCCATTAATAAGTGTATGCAGATTCTTCATGAAACTCTCTAGAAGTTTAACTAACCAGCTACTGTTGAAACATTATAATTCCATGTGGCATCAATTTTCACCTGTTTTGTTCATTTCAGAGCATTAGAAACAAACAGTATTATCTTGCTATCTTGAAAACAATGTCAAATTAAATAAAATCACTAGATTTACCCAAAAGCAATATAACATTTGTTTAATAATGGCCATGAATACTTCAGTCAGATTACCTATTTTCCAAGCTCTGCATCTATTTACCCATGCTGTCATGTTTTGGACCGTTCCTCTAATGCGTGAATGAGACAATTCAGATAGAATTTCAAAGCAATTGTGAATAAATTGCACCATTTCACATTTGCTCTTTCCTCTTATTTTTTTCCCTTTTATAAACTGCACTGCTCTTCTGGTGCCACTGCAAGAAGCGCTGGTGCATGAAACAAAACAAAATGAATATATATCAATAATTCACAAGACTTTAAATGGTCTCATCTCATTCTTGATATAACACCTGCATACCTTAGTGAACTGTAAGTTCCATTTCTGTAAGCAGAAAATGCTCATAGCAATGTAAATATTATTCTGTCTCATCTCATTGAAATAATACAATATGTGTATTAAATGCCATCCAGATATTAGTTAATTGCAATTACATTCTGCTATATAAACCTGTATATCCATTAATCTGGTGACTTATTGGAATCTACTCACTGGATTGTGACCAGATAAATAGGACAAATTTGCATTTAAAAAATTCAGACTGTTACGATTTTTAGAGCAGGCCTTGGATATTTGCAATAAGAGCAGTTTAAGGACTCTGCCCAATGCACATTTAAGACAAACATTTCTCTGGCTGTTTTATATTAGCTCCCTGTAGTACTACCTTTTCTTAAAAATCAATAATTCCTAACATTTTCTTCCACAAGGCTGTATTGTAAACATAGCCAACGTGCATCATTAGAGAAATCATCCAGTTTAGGGTTTTCTGCAAAAGACATTTGCAGAACATGCACATCCTGTATTATCTGCACAGCCCTGTTCCTGAAGTGGTCGATACACCCTTATCTGTTTTCTGAAGGTTTCAGTAACACGGCTGAAACTTGAATCTGACAGCATTTGTCACAGTGATTCTGGCCCCAGTAGCTAATGAATAAAACCACGACAGTGAGAACTGTTGAGAAATGTAGATGAAATGTGGTTGTTGGAGGGTTTTTTGAGAAAAAAAAAAAAACCTAAACATTTGAAATTTTTTTTTTAACAGGTTGGGTACTTGAGATGAAGTAGTATTGGGCTGGTTTTGTCATAAGCCAGAGTTTCCCATACTTTTTGCAAGTAATTATTTAGTCTAGTTAAGTGCATTGTCATCACTTCTTCCTTTAATGCAGACTGAAATCCTAGACTTCCATGCATTTACGATGGATAGCTGTGTCTTGAAACACAGTCTTCAGACACAGGACTGTTCAGAGTCAGCTGCAGTCACTCAGTGAAGACAATGTATTATCTTTCCCCTGTTGCTTGTCATAAACAGGCTCCTATCTCTAAATTTACCTCGTGCTCACAATCTTGTGCTTAAACAGCTTAAGGCATTAGCCCACCTGATTTTGTATCCTGTGACTTAGGCTGAAATGTATGCTGAATCAATGGCATGATTATAGTAAGTCCAGCAGTCAAGTCTAGTATCACAAGCCAACTTACTATTTAGCAGTCTTGTTTCAAAAGCTGCTTAGAAACAAATTAAATACGGAGAGTGAATTACTGTCTTATCCCTGGGGATGATGCTTCTTTTGGGTTAGTTATTAAGGATTATTGCACTTTTACAGGGACTGTATTCATCTCATTTCAATTGCCAACATGTCATCTTTGTGGAATCATTTTACCCCTTAAAATATTACTTCCAGCAGAGTTAATCAAATGAGATTGTTTGTTTGTTTCAATTCACAGGGAAGCAGCATGTCTGTGCTTGGGCATTTGCTCTGTCTGTGCTTAACACTGCCCGATTCAGCCTTTCAAACTCATGAACCAAGCACCAAAAATGACAAGATTGGCTTAAAAATGTGGGTTTGGTTTTGGTTTTGTTTTTTTAAATAAACTCCTTGGTTCTTGTATTGCCTTCTGGACATGGAGCTTTGAGACTGATTTCACGACACATTTTCAGGCATTTTCCAGGCATGAAGATGGCCAGAAATGACACGTTTGTTTTTAATAGTGATAAACTGGGCCAGTGATGTAATCTCCTGATTTCTGCAGCTGGGATTTAAGAAGGATGCCAAGCTTCATAAAAAATTGCCAGAACTGACAGGACTGCCATTTGTGACCCATGCTTGAGGAGGTTTGGGGCAGCATCAGTAGTTCAGCAGGGCAGTAAAGGGCTGAACTCGAGCATTTGGGGAGCTCCATGGGTAGGAGGTCCAAGGGCAGCAAAGTGCTAAGTGCTCAAGCGAGGCATTTGCATAGCACTTAACCTCCATGTCAAGGGCTGCACCAGGTCCTAAGTGAAGTATTTGACAATATGCAAGCAGAATATCCTGCTCCAAGTGCAGTATCTCCAGCCATATGATGTGTTTTGGGTGCTCAAGAGCAGGGATTGAAAGGAAAATTTTTTTGCTGGTAGCGTTGGTGGCAGCTTTCACAGTTTGCTTCTTATAGCTTCATTTCACTTTTTCTTACATGTTCTTTGGACTTTTAATTATTTAAATACTCTCTCTGTGAATACACTGTCTCATCTATAAATTATCTTCTTTGAAAGATAGGGGCAGGTCTGTTGATAGGCATGTGGAGTTTTTTTTTTTTAAAATAACATTGGAGTTCTTCATTTCTCCTAAGGAAACAAAATCTGAGAATTGAATCTGTACCTTAATTTCCATGCTTTTTTAATTTCACAGATTTTATTATGTTCTTCTGTTACAACAGTTTAGATTCACTGATGGGTTTGGGTACATTGGAAGAAATGTTTTCAGTATTTTTAGCAGCATTTAATGCTGTCTAAATCCAATCATTAGTTTTGTGAGTGCGACTTAACAGATAGCAAAAATGGGGCTGGTAAGGATTCTGACTTAAGTATTAACATACTTCTTGACTTTGAGTTCAGGAGCAACTTCACTACACATAGCATTGAAGTAAGCACATGTGTGTGTGTGGGGGGTGTGTGTTCACGTGGATGTGGATTTCTATGTGGATTTGCAACAGAAAGTCCTTGCTCGTTACTTCATAGCACAGGAAAAAATCTATGATAGCTGTAACCAGAAAGCACTCTTACTGCTGCTGGTGGTCATGGCATTATCCTCTGTAGTATGTGTTAGTCCTGTTTGCACCTACTGTCTCTTGCAGGCAATGAAGGTGTGGCAGAAAGTAGCAACAACTCTGTCACCCCCATCCTGTGGTCCTTGAAGTCAGTGTCCAAGCTGACTGTGCTGTCAACATACTGCTTTTCAGGTTAACTCGTTTGCCGTGGACCAGTGTCTTGAAATTTTAAGAAAGACAAAATATTTCACAAGTCACCAAAGACAATTAATTTGTCATTCTGAAACAAGGGTACAAATGTCCCATCAGTTGGCAGGCTGCAGACCAAGAGGCCATTGCAAAGGGCCTTTGCCTCTCACAGCATCTCCCTGAGCTCACCCGAGGGCACTGGGAGTGAGGCAAAGGGGATGAAGATGAGGAACCAGTCCACTGTCCTTATGACATCTTCCAGCTTTATTTTCCATACTACTTTATAAATATAAATATGAATAAAACAAGTTCATGGTGGGAGGATTCAATTCCTCCTGAATTTCTATGATTTAACTACAGCACTGTACACACCAATGCATATATGTCTAATGAGAGATATATAGATCTACATATATATGATATATGTATCTCACTAGATATAGTGGTATATTTTAGTTACACCACTTGATATTTAGCCTACAGGTATAGGTTAAAAGCTGTTAGGCTCTCCTCCATTACTGAAACCTCCCTGCCCACCAAATGCTTGATGTTCCTGCCTGACTCAGAGAGCAGTCATCTTCTCTCTGATATTCTTGTCAGCCCTGCCTTTCTGATGGACTCGGTAGCTTTACTTAAGCCATTTTGTTTCAGAGATGTTTTGTCTTCCAAGATCAGCGATTCTGATCATTTCACACCAGTTTAAACCCCCAGTGGTAGATGCTGAAGTCAGGATAGATGGAGTTCAGATCGTGCATACAGCCAGGGGGATGACGTGGCTCTGCAGGCAGAGATGAGAGCAAATTCAGGTGCAGACGAGTTACTGCATAAAACTGGTGTCAGATGAGAATCAAACCCGGCCTCATCAGGAGCACTGTAACAGAAATACCATGATGCTAACCTGTTCCCAGGACCACAGGGTAGGTAGCAACACGTCAGGCAGCTGTGGCACATTGGCACTGTGATTTTATTAGGCAATTAAAGATACCAAGAGTGGTTTAAAGAAACCGGGGCAAGTTGGTATGGTCTGGCATTACGAATTTAACCTGTGTGTGCTTCTTGGGAAAGGGGATTCATTACTGCAAAATAATACCTGTACCGTAATGTCCTATAAAATCAGAATATGGCACCATCCAATTCTTAATCCCCCTCAGAGTGCCACCACATGTCACAGAGAGCTAATTCTTGTCACTGCCCTGAGGTCACCATACAGTGAAACCATTATTTTTACAACTCCAGCAAGGACCAAACCCAGGGGCCCTGGCCATCTCCAGTAGCAATGTGTGACCCGATGTTGTCCACCACAGGCTGTGGAGCCACATAGAGCTTTCTGAGCCCTCAGTCTGCACTGGGTGTTGAACTACCACAGGTCCCTGCCGTGTGAATCCCCCCATAGCCCTGTCCACTGAACTGGGGGACCAGTGCTGTGCCCAGCAGGACAGGGGGACCCCAGCCCCACCACCTGGGTGCAGCAGAGCTGTGGCTCTGCATTGCTCTGCAGCTGCAGATGGGACTGGGATTTGAGCACTCACTTGTACTTGCACTCTATCTGGAAATGCCAAGCGAGTTGACAGAAGCTGTGCACGCAGTAACAGCACAGAACTGGGCAATACCCACTGTATGCAGAGCTGCAATTTAAATTGTAGTGTCCACAGGACCACTTGTGCTTACAGGCTTCACCTGAGTCCTACTGATGCCAGTCATAAAAGTCACGTGAGTGGGCAATGAAGCTGTTTGAGACTTGCTTTCTTCTTTGACTTCCTCTCTATGCAAGTTCTGTAAGCATTCTGTGCTGGATATAAATTTACTCACAGTGTGTGAGTGTCACCTCGTTGTAATACCTTTGAAAGACCTGTTAAGGATAGATAATCCTAATTTCCACTCATTTTCTTCTCTGAATTAAAAGGAAGTTCAGATTTTAAAGTGAATTTCCTTGTTTTATAAGACAACAGTAGCTACAATGGACCAAACTTTGAACGAAGCAAATGCAAAATAACTTGGCTCAACTGGTGAAGTTCATGGCACCAAATTCTGCTGTCACGGAGCAATAATGCAGGTCTTACAGAGCTTGCTTATCAAAGTACTGTTTATCAAAGGAGAAGTTGGTTAACAAAACTGGCATAGCATTACTGGAGTTACCTTTGTTAGGCCAGAACTTCAGTTGCATTAACCCGGTTAATTCAATGGAATTACACCCAATTTTGTTCTGGCTGAGCACTCACCTCACTGAAAGTAGTTCCAGGTCTCTGGAGCAGTGCTGGAGTGACTGCATCTTCGACCATATGTTGACCCAGCCCTTGCTCAGGGAAACCACCATTGACTTCAGTGACAAGTAACACAGCATTATGGACATGGAGAAGCTTTGAATCACTGGCAGGAGGCATTTACCCTTGAATTTATGAATGAAGCAGCACAAAAGTTTTACTCATAACAGAGGTAGAGTAAAAGTTCCTCAGCTGGTGTAAACTGGTATAGGAGTACTGATTTCAGTGGAGTTAATCCAACATGCCCGCACTGAGGAGCAAACCCTCCAACCCCAGACTAATTTTTGCCAGTATCTCTCTATGCAGATAAACTCCCAAAGCTTTTATCATCATGCCTTTTTCCTGATCATGCCAATGAAATGATTAATGTACCATAATCCTTGCCTGTAAGGAAATACTGTACTTTGCAAATCTATGCAGTATACAGCACATCATAAAACTGCTTTAGACCACACAGTCTGGAAAAACGTTATCAGAAACTAGGCTAACAGAGCAGCTTTTTATCTGATGTCGATTACACTTCACTCTGCACTTCCACCTCTGAGTTTTACACACAGACTGAATGATGGCTGCACATTTCTGATGACTGTGGGCTGAAGCTTCAGCTGATGTGCCTCTAAGTAGCTCCGTAGATGTCAGTGCTGATTTACACCAGCTGAAAAACTAGTCCTCTCCCTTTTCATACCATGCTGCATGCCCTAATGCAGCTTTATAAATGCACACTGAAGCTGAGTGTATATTGAACTATTCTGATTCAGCACCAGATAATCCCTGCTAAAAGAATTGGAGGGTAATTTCTGCCTGCCATCTACGCTTGCATATGTTTTGGTTTTAACTAAAAGGCATGTTGCAATTTCATTACCTCCCAGTTTAAATATTTACTGGCACCAGCATTAGCTTGCATACAAAAATGGCAAATAAATTCAAACACATCATAAATGCTCTCAGTCTAGAGATGGAATCTGTTACTTTAGTTCAAAGATGTTGCAGTAGGCTAAAGTGGTTTTTCTAAGACCAATGGGTGTTGTACTTTTAAAAGTCATGGCTAGTACCTATCTAAGCCCAGTTCTGCTGTTCTTCCCCAAGCATCCTGATTGGCAGTTTGCCCCACTGAAGTCCACAGAAGTAACTGTGTGAATGACTGCTCAGCACACACCTTGCAGAATTAGGCACTGAATATGTTCGGTTCTTGCAGTCAGGGGGTTAATTTTAGCCATAGGTATAATTTGGGGGCACTTAAAAGTTATGAATATTTTATCCAAGCTGACAGTCCTTGTATTTCCACAAAATATTGTATAATTTATTCCTGTTTGTATTTTTGACATCTCTGGATTGCATATCTTCTGCTGAATCTTAAATGCTGGGGTTTTTTAAAACCCACATTCAAAACTTCTAGGACATATCATCACAGAATAGGAAAACAAGTCAAAGATCTGGTGATGTTTTGCTTTGGTTTTGAGCTCTCCTTCAGTTTGTGTTTTGTCTTTGGCTGTAATACTCCAAGAATTTTGTTAATGGCTCAGTTCAGTTCAAGTTACTTCCTGTCTTCTGAAAAGAAAAAA